>OY804607.1:41816144-42243586 GCA_963680895.1 Fragum sueziense
ATGTTGGAGACCATAAGATCTCGGATGAGCTCGATTTTCAGTCTGATCTGACCAGAAAGACGAGAGTTATGTGCCCTTGAAATCGACAAAATTGCCATTTTCGGCAGTTTTCGACATTGTTTACACTCTAGAATCTACTATTATTATTTAAACAAGACAAAATTTGGACACAATGTTGGGGACCATAAGATCTTGGATGAGTTTAATTTTCAGTCTGATCTGAACAGAAAGTCTAGAGTTACATGCCCTTGAATTTGACAAAATTGCCATTTTTGGCTGGTTTTGACCTTGTTAACCCTCTAGAATCTACAATTAGTAATTAATGAAGACAAAACTTGGACACAATCTTTGGAATCATAAGATCTCGGATGAGCTAGATTTTCAGTCTGATCTGATCAGAAAGTCCAGAGTTATGTGCCCTTGAACTTGACAAAATTGCCGTTTTCGACTGTTTTCGACCTTGTTTACACTCTAGAATCTACAATTATTTATCAATCAAGACAAATTTTGGACACAATGTTGGAGACCATAATATCTCTGATAAGTTTGATTTACAGTCTGATCTGACCGGAAAGATGAGAGTAATGTGCCCTTGAATTTGATAAAATTGCCATTTTCGGCTGTTTTCGACCTTGTTTGCACTTTAGAATCTACAATTATTAATTAATAAAGACAAAACTTGGACACAATGTTTGGGACCATAAGATCTCAGATGAGTTTGATTTTCAGTCTGATCTGATCAGGAAGTTGAGTGTTATGTGCCCTTGAATTTGAAAAAATTGCTGTTTTCGGCTGCTTTCGACCTTGTTTATACTCTAGAATCTACAATTATTTACCAATCAAGACAAAACTTGAACACAATGTTCACAGTTGGGCACCATAAGATCTTGTATAAGTTTGATTTTCACAATGCTATTGACCATAAGTTCGTTCTCAGTCTTAAAGTCATAAATATTAATTGAATTGAACAAAAGAGTTGCTCATGTCATTTTGGTTCAGGTGAGCGATATAGGACCATCATGGTCCTCTTGTATGTAGTCAGTATAGACTAAGATCAACCTTTTATATGTAGGCAGTATAGACCAAGATCAGTCTTTTATATGTAGTCAGTATAGACTAAGATCAACCTTTTATATGTAGGCAGTATAGACCAAGATCAGCCTTTTATATGTAGGCAGTATAGACCAAGATCAACCTTTTATATGTAGGCAGTATAGACTAAGATCAGTCTTTTATATGTAGGCAGTATAGACCAAGATCAGCCTTTTATATGTATGCAGTATAGACCAAGATCAGTCTTTTATATGTAGGCAGTATAGACCAAGATCAGACTTTTATATGTAGGCAGTATAGACCAAGATCAGCCTTTTATATGTAGGCAGTATAGACCAAGATCAGCCTTTTATATGTAGGCAGTATAGACCAAGATCAGTCTTTTATATGTAGGCAGTATAGACCAAGATCAGTCTTTTATATGTAGTCAGTATAGACCAAGATCATTCTTTTATATGTAGGCAGTATAGACCAAGATCAGTCTTTTATATGTAGTCAGTATAGACCAAGATCATTCTTTTATATGTAGGCAGTATAGACTAAGTTCAGCCTTTTATATGTAGGCAGTATAGACTAAGATCAGCCTTTTATATGTAGGCAGTATAGACCAAGATCAGCCTACACATAAGTGCAGTCTGATCTTAGCCAACACTACCTATATCTATATAAAATCTGATATTGTACAATACTCAGCTGCTTGACCCTTTCCCAAACAAGACCTGGTTTTGACGTCCCTAATAGAAAATGCTTGGGAAAACATTGAAACAAAAGAAGAAACTACTAATCCAGCAGTTTCTCCTTTTGTCTCAATATTTTCCATGCAATATTTTACACAAAATTATATCTTCAGTAACTTCCATTTTGTCATTCGTGGCAGTTTTTGAAGAGGATCACCCTAAAATTTTGCCGTTTGGGAAAAGGTTAAGAGGATCTTTCATACCTAGAAAAACTAGAAAATTAAATAGATGTTAAATTTCAGTCATTCAAAATTGTCTGAGAATTTTTTTCCTGGAAATGGTTTAAAGCTGAGCCATCCAAGACCTGTATCAATTACTCTATATACATGTATCTTATAGAGTATAGCAGAGAGTTTGAAGAAAGGTGGGGTTAAAGGTCATTCAAGGACGCCATCAAACGCATCCAGCACCAGTGCAGAAGTTGCTCGTTTGACGGGAGCAGGTGACGCAGACAAGGATGCAGACAAGGACCCAGATTCTGTGTCGCTAGAAAATGTGCCTCTACAAGAAGATCCTAGTACTGGCTGGCAGGATGTGTCTGCTCAAAGTGGACCAGGTAATGTAGATCATTGTCGCTAGAAAATGTGCCTCTACAAGAAGATCCCAGTACGGGCTGGCAGGATGTGTCTGCTCAAACTGGACCAGGTAATGTAGATCATTGTCGCTAGAAAATGTGCCTCTACAAGAAGATCCCAGTACTGGCTGGCAGGATGTGTCTGCTCAAACTGGACCAGGTAATGTAGATCATTGTCACTAGAAAATGTGCCTCTACAAGAAGATCCCAGTACTGGCTGGCAGGATGTGTCTGCTCAAACTGGACCAGGTAATGTAGATCATTGTCACTAGAAAATGTGCCTCTACAAGAAGATCCCAGTACTGGCTGGCAGGATGTGTCTGCTCAAACTGGACCAGGTAATGTAGATCATTGTCACTAGAAAATGTGCCTCTACAAGAAGATCCTAGTACGGGCTGGCAGGATGTGTCTGCTCAAACTGGACCAGGTAATGTAGATCATTGTCACTAGAAAATGTACCTCTACAAGAAGATCCCAGTACTGGCTGGCAGGATGTGTCTGCTCAAACTGGACCAGGTAATGTAGATCATTGTCACTAGAAAATGTACCTCTACAAGAAGATCCCAGTACAGGCTGGCAGGATGTGTCTGCTCAAAGTGGACCAGGTAATGTAGATCATTGTCGCTAGAAAATGTGCCTCTACAAGAAGATCCCAGTACAGGCTGGCAGGATGTGTCTGCTCAAACTGGACCAGGTAATGTAGATCATTGTCGCTAGAAAATGTGCCTCTACAAGAAGATCCTAGTTCTGGCTGGCAGGATGTGTCTGCTCAAAGTGGACCAGGTAATGTAGATCATTGTCGCTAGAAAATGTGCCTCTACAAGAAGATCCCAGTACAGGCTGGCAGGATGTGTCTGCTCAAAGTGGCCCAGGTAATGTAGGTCATAGTCTAATTGTATAAAAGGGCCGCAGCCTTAACCCTTTCTCAAACAAGACCTTGTTTTGATGTCCCTAATAGAAAAGGCTTGGGAAAACATTGAAACAAAAGAAGAAAGTGCTGATAACCAGCAGTTTCTCCTTTTGTCTCAATATTTTCTGAGCTGTATCATACACAAATCTTATCTTTATCAACATTCATTTTGTCATTTGCAGCAGCTTTCAAATTGGATCACCCTAAAATTTTGTCGTTTTGGAAAGTGTGAAAAGGGCTGCGGCCTTTGCGCAGTTTGTAGTGCATCTGCCTCTCATTCAAGAGGTCCCGGGTTTGATGCCCAGTCGCGGCGAATACCCTGTCTGACAAAATTGTCACCCACCAATGGGTTTGAAAACGTTAACCTAAGTTGTTGAGCAGCTTGAGTTTCGGTAAGGGTGTTGTGGTAGTACTGGTTTGAAAAACAACTTGAATCCATGGTTAGGTGCTCAAGCTGCCGCTATATGACCCTGGCAGTTGAAAACCGCCTAAAATCTCAATAAACTCAAACTGATTGTATAAAAGCTGGTTAGTGTTAACCAAATGAATAGATACCTGTTTCAAAACCAGGTCTTGTTTCATAAAGAGTCAAACGGTATTGAACATACAACTTAACAGAAAATTTACCATTTTGTGTAACTTCAGATCATACTTAACCCTTTCCAGAACGACAAATTGAAAGCTGCAGCAGACGACAAAATTTAGATAAATAAAGATTGGTTTAGTGTAAAATATAGCATAAAAATATTGAGGCAAAAGGAGAAACTGCTGATTATCAGCAGTTTCTTCTTTTGTCTCAAAGTTTTCCCAAGCCTTTTCTATTAGGGAGGTCAAAACCAGGTCTTGTTTGGGAAAGGGTTAAACCCTGTAAACATAACTTGTGTAACTTCTGATCTAATCAAATTATGATGCTTTATCACTAATTCTAAGCATGTACATTCCTACCAGGTGGTAATTTGACAACATCGATGCCGATGTCACCGGCTGATCTACACGGAATGTGGTACCCTACAGTTAGACGAACCCTCGTCACTCTGTCTAAACTATACAGGTGTATCGATGTAAGTTAACTCTTTCCAAAACGGTTATAAACACATCTTGTTAGCATGTACATTCCTACTAGGTGGTAATTTGACAACATCGATGCCGATGTCACCAGCTGATCTACACGGAATGTGGTACCCTACATTTAGACGAACCCTCGTCACTCTGTCTAAACTATACAGGTGCATTGATGTAAGTTAGACCTTGTCCTACTGACTTTAAATTTTGTTCCAAACAAATTGCCAATTTAACCCTTTCCCAAACGACAAAATTTTAGGGTGATCCGCTTTTCAAAAACTGCCACAAATGACAAAATGGATGTTATTAAAGATAGAATTTGTGTAAAATATGGCACAGAAAATATTGAGACAAAAGGAGAAACTGCTGATTATCAGCAGTTTCTTCTTTTTATGCCCCCGATAGGGAGGCATCATAAATTTGACTTGTCCGTCCGTCTGTCTGTCCGTCATTCCGTCCAAAAACTTTAACATTGGCCATAACTTCCTTATTACTTAACATATTCGCTTCATACTTTACCACAACATTCCTTGGTACATTACCTTTCTGTAGGCACATACTTTGGTGACCTTGACCCCTGGATGACCTTGACCTTGAACATAGATTGGCCATAATTTAAAATCAAAGCTGTGTCGGGGGCATTGTCATCTTACAGTGACAGCTCTTGTGTCTTCATATTTTCCCAAGCAATTTATATGGGGGACATCAAAACCAGGCCCCGGTTTCTCAAAAAAACTTCAGTACGTTCTCATGCTCAAATCTGAGCACCGTGCTCAAATTGCACGAAATCCACATGAACTTCAATCGAATACCCTCCAACGTAGGTGAGAATTCCTTTGAAGTTGAGCATGTTCTCATGAGTATATACTTAAGTATTTTCGAGAAACCGGGGCCTGGTCTTGTTTGGGAAAGGGTTAAGAGACCAGTAAGTTTATCTCATGTTTTTTCACAATGATGGAGTAGACAGCAGGCATTGGTAGCTAAAATAAGGCTGCATGCATGTCTATGCAGCTGCTCTTAGTTTTCACTTTCTGTCAAAACTTTTCACAACAATATAATGACATGAACAGCACAAGAAGGGTTAAATCTTTCCCAAACATCTAAATATGGGGGATCAGTCCAATTAAAAAGACGTTGCAGACAAAAAAATCAAGTTGAACATTTTAGGATTTTCTGGGTAGAAACAGTGTAGGTAAAGAAGAAATTACTTATTTGAAGTAATGTCTTCATTTTGCATAATATTTTTGCTACTTTTGTCTTGAGGGTTGTTAAATAGCACATATGTGTGGGAAATTTTCTTGTTAATGAGTCTGAATTTGACAGTTCAAATGATGATCAATACCAGAAAATGTAAACAATATTAGATTGTGATATTTGGCTTAAAAGACAATGACTTATGTAGACTATTAGTGTGTATGCTGCATGTTCATTTCAAATGGGGCAAAATACCTACTCTAAAGCTCATGTCAAGAGAAAGTGATTAAGCTAACTTATAATTGTAACATATGGGTTGATAAGTTTCAATGCCTTTGAGCGTTTAGTATGTAGCCTCATTTTTGATAGGGAGAGTTAAATCATGTGAATAAAAATGAACAAATTTGTTTTCAGAAAACCACATTCCAAGGTCTGTCTCAAGAAGCGCTTCAGTCCTGCATACAGTCTTTGTTGAATGCTAAAGAAGGGATCACAAAGAGAAAGGTTTGTTAGAAAAGTTTTAGAGCAGTATTCACCAAAATATCTAAATTGATTTTCTTAAGTAAATCAAATTTACATTACAAGTCATCTGATTGGACGAGACTTACATCTCGGCCAATCAGATGGGTTGTTGTGTAATTTTAAAGGTAAATTTATAGATTTAGACTGGTTGGAGAATACCATCCCAGAGCTGCAGATTATAGAAGGGGTGTGTTTAGCTTTTCTAAATGCAATACATCATATATTATTCATCAAAAGATATGTTGTGGGTACTTATTTGAAATGTTTTTTTTTTAGCTCACCTGAGCACGATAGTGCTCATGGTGAGGTATTGTGATACCGCTGTGTCCGTCGTCAGTCGTCCGTCGTCTGTCGTGCGTGAACCTTTTGCTTGTGTGCACTCTAGAGGCCACATTTTTTGCCCAATCAACCTGAAATTTGCTCAGAATGATTGTCTTGATGAAATCTCGGACAAGTTCGAAATTAGGTCATCTGGGGTCAAAAACTAGGTCACGGGGTCAAATCTTAGAAAAACCTTGTGTGCACTCTAGAGGCCACATTTTTTGCCCAATCAACCTGAAATTTGCTCAGAATGATTGTCTTGATGAAATCTCGGACAAGTTTGAAAATAGGTCATCTGGGGTCAAAAACTAGGTCACGGGGTGAAATTTTAGAAAAACCATGTGTGCACTCTAGAGGCCACATTTTTTGCCCAATCAACCTGAAATTTGCTCAAAACGATTGTCTTGATAAAATCTCGGACAAGTGTGAAATTGGGTCATCTGGGGTCAAAAACTAGGTCACGGGGTAAATCTTAGAAAAACCTTGTGTGCACTCTAGAGGCCACATTTTTTGCCCAATCAACCTGAAAATTGCTCAGAATGATTGTCTTGATGAAATCTCGGACAAGTTTGAAATTGGGTCATCTTGGGTTAAAAACTAGGTCACAGGGTCAAATCTTAGAAAAACCTTGTGTGCACTCTAGAGGCCACATTTTTTGCCCAATCAACCTGAAAATTTGTCAGAATGATTGTCTTGATGAAATCTACGATAAGTTCGAAATTGGGTCATCTAGGGTCAAAAACTAGGTCACGGGGTGAAATTTTAGAAAAACCATGTGTGCACTCTAGAGGCCACATTTTTTGCCCAATCAACCTGAAAATTGGTCTGAAATGGTGACTTGATGAAATCTCGGACAAGTGTGAAATTGGGTCATCTGGGGTCAAAAACTAGGTCACGGGGTCAAATTTTAGAAAAACCTTGTGTGCACTCTAGAGGCCACATTTTTTGTCCAAATGTACTCATTTTTGCTCAGGAAGTGTGTTTTGATGATTTCTCGGACAAGTTCGAAATTGGGTCATCTGGGGTCAAAAACTAGGTCACGGGGTCAAATCTTAGAAAAACCTTGTGTGCACTCTAGAGGCCATATTTTTTGTCCAAATGTACTCATTTTTGCACAGGAAGTGTGTTTTTATGATTTCTCTGACAAGATTAAAATTGGGTCATTTGGGGTCAAAAACTAGGTCACGGGGTCAAATCTTAGGAAAACCTTGTGTGCACTCTAGTCTCAGGTGAGCGCTTCAGGGCCAATGGCCCTCTTGTTCGTGACAATTCAAATGATTACCTACAACATAGGTTTGGGATTTGAAATAATGTCTTTCATCACTTTTATCTGTTGCTCTGAAGATTGTAATTTTTACTTTTTGTCTTGGTCTTTATATTCTTTAACAGTAAAAATAGATAACAAATTTTAAAGGCAGAATAACACTGAACATCTTGCAAATTTTCCGAGAACTTAGTACAAAAAAATAAATATATATTATTAAAATATGGTCTTTAAATTGCATATATGCCAAATCTTAGCTTTCTACCTTGTGTATTGGCTTAGATGTCAACGGATTTAAAACCCCATGATTTTTTGTCCCGGGGATAATATTTACAATAATGGAACATATAGGGTTTTAAATCCGTCGACATCCTAGCCAATACACAAGATAGAAAGCTAAGATTTGGCATAGATGCAATTTAAAGGCCATATTTTCATAATACATATTTATTTTGTACGAAGTTCTCGGAAAATTTGCATGGTTTTAAGTGCCATTCCCCTTTTAATACAATTGATTCAAATTAATAAAAAAGAAAAAAGATGAACATAAAAATGGAACAGATAATGATAAACTCAAATATGAAAATTTCACCACCACAACAACAACAATAACAAATAAACAAACAAGTAAAGTGGGACTCTTGTATTTCTTGTTCCTGCAGACTCAACTAGATGGCCAACTGTTCATGATAAAACATTTATTGATTCTACGAGAACAGATTGCTCCATTCCATGCTGACTTTTCCATCAGAGAGACATCCTTGGACTTCAGTAAATTTAAAGGTAAAATATATCGTTGGGCTAGTTACGAGATACAAAATTTTATACTGGTACAAATTGAAAGATGATGCAGATGACAATTTCAACGGAATGAAATTTAACATTTGTTTAGTATTTGGGTAGAAAACATTGTGTGAAATAAAGAAACTGCTTGTGACAAGCAATGTCTTCATTTTCAACTATGTGTTCCCATGCCTTAATAATCATGTTGGGTGTCAAAAGTTGTCAGTGTGTGTTAATGGGTTAAAGTATTGTAACTACATTTATGTTGAAATGAGCTGTGATTTGAAAAAAAGGCCATGTGAAATTGGATCCAGATGACATTTGCAGAAAAGAAGATTTTTTATGCTCCCCGAAGGGAGAGCATATAGTCGCCGCTTTGTCTGTCCGTCCGTCCGTCCGTCCTGTCCGTCCGTCATTCCGTCCGTCCGTCCGTCCGTCTGTCCGTCCGTCCGTCCGTCCGAAGCGATTTCTCCATAACCCTTGGGCCAAATCAAATGAAACTTACCATGTGAACTTCCTATGACAAAATGCCGATGTACTTTTCCCGGTTTTTGGATTTGAGGCCTCGTCATGGGAAAAGGGGACTTAAGGTTAAATACAGTTTTTCTCTAATTTCTCCTAGTCTAATGGTCAGAATTTGATGAAATTTCATATTTGAGTAGCAAATCAGATGCCCTTGACAATAAACTATTTAAAATTTGCGTATACAAAATATGTCATGCAAAAAGGGGGCTTAACATTTGTTAGCTTTATATTAGCTCTGCATGGCATATATTTATTGTGACAATGCCTTATTCGGGGAGCATTGTCCGTCTCTGACGGCTCTTGTTGTCACCATGATATTATTATCTACATTCAACAACTTTAGTTAGGATTAAACATAAAGACAGTTTGGTTAGAGATAAACCTTAAATTAGCTTGTAAAGGGTAAACCCTTTCACAAAAGAGTAATGTTTTTATGCCCCCGATAGGGAGGCATCATAAATTTGACTTGTCCGTCCGTCCGTCTGTCCGTCTGTCTGTCTGTCTGTCCGTCCGTCTGTCCGTCATTCCGGCCAAAAACTTTAACATTGGCCATAACTTCCTTATTACTTAACATATTCGCTTCATACTTTACCACAACATTCCTTGGTACATTACCTTTCTGTAGGCACATACTTTGGTGACCTTGACCCCTGGATGACCTTGACCTTGAACATAGATTGGCCATAATTTAAAATCAAAGCGGTGTCGGGGGCATTGTCATCTTACAGTGACAGCTCTTGTTTTATGTCATATTAGATACCCGTCAGAAAAAAGCAGAAAATGATGTAGTTCAACTTTACATTTGAATTTCTATGCCGTGAAATGTACACTTCTTGGTTTTAGTAGTGTCTGATTTGTCTTCTGTAACAGCTTTCTTTTTGGTACAGTCAAAAAAAAATTTTGGAAAGTAGTATGAATATTTATTTTTTATTCAAACTGGTTATTTTCTTTTTTCTCTGTGGATGATATTAAAGATAAAAAAATATCCCAAAAAATATCCCATGTTTGTAAGAGGGAAGTAGCTGATGTCATTTTATCTATTCTTTGCCTAGATGTGGGTTTTCAAAGTTTGTTTGGTACGTTTTTAGCATTTTCATAACCCGGTTTTCTGTATTTGTGATGTTACACACAAAATGGTACCATCTCAAAGTTATAAACTTGGGGGAAAGAGAATAATTTTTAGCATTTTCGTGGTTAGGTTTTCCTAACATTAATTTGGAGTTTGCAACTCTTTACACACCACAGAATAAAGTTGGTCCTGTAATAGAATCATCAGAACGTAATCAAACTGATATTCATGATTAATGATTCCCAAAATTCTCTGTCCTAGGCCCATTTAAACTACATGCAAAAATTCATTTTGATCTGATCCATATAGAAAAAGTTATTTAACTTCAAAGTTAAAATTTGCTTCTTGTGTCAATTTACCCTACCCTCTTTGCTAGCCATTAACTCCAAAAATAAGCATTCATCAGATTTTTACACATACAAATTAAAGATATTACGTAACCCTGTTAATTTACAGAATTTACAGAAAATCTATTCTTTGAGAGATTTTGATCCCTTTTTGCAACCCATCCTTTTCCCAAATTGAACAGGCTAAGGAAGGCCTCTTTCCAAATGTTTGAAGAAAAGCCCTCTGAGTTAACCCTTTCCCAAACAAGACCTGCTTTTGACATCCCTAACACAAAATGTTTGGGAAAACATTGAGACAAAAGAAGAATCTTCTGATAACCAGCAGTTTCTCCTTTTATCTCAATATTTTCTATCCCATATTCTACATAAGTTCTATCTTTAATAACATCCATTTTGTCATATGTGGCAGTTTTTGAACAGGATCACCCTAAAATTTTGTCATTTGGGAATGGGTTAATGGAGCGTACATCAGCATAGAAATTATGTCTTGTTGAAAATGTAGTAGAAAATTAAGCAGATGTAGATAGAATAATTATGATTGTACCATTTTGTGTGATAAACAAAGCATGGGGGTACTGGTTGCATGGTATATAATTAAGCATTTTGCGAATGGAAAAGTTAACACTTTCAATTGAGTTGCATAGGACAAAAAATGAAGCAAAAACTTGAAATTTTGTTTCCAGAATAGTATAAACTATTTTGGGGAAGGAGAAATACTGGTTTTCATAGAATACACTTCTATTCTATCAGCTTTATGCTAGGCTTACACTATTACGGATGTCAAAACAGAGAATTTATTTTGTAAAGGAGAAACTGGACCCATTCCCATAGGCTTCGGAAAACATTGTGAAAAATGAAGAAATTGCTTGTGGAAAGCAATTTCTTCTTTTCCTACTATGTGTTTTTTACCCAGAAATACCAAGCATTTGAAAAAGATAGCGCATATGCCTCTCACTCAAAAGGTCTGGGATTCGATAATCAGCCGCTGCAAATACCCTTTCTGACAAAAATGTCACCCATCAATGGTTTGAGATTGTGAACCTATATAGGCGAGCAGCTGGAGGCTCCGTTAGGGTGTTGTGGTAGTACTACTATGAGAAACTACAGGAATCCATGGTTAGGTGCTCAAGCTGCCATGATATGACCATAGCAGTTGAAAATGGCGTAAAATCCCATTAAATTCAAACTCAAATATTTGAAAAAGGAATGAAAATGAATAGGGGGTTTCATAGTATACTCTTCATTTCTCTCAGTGTTCACCAAGGTTTGCGCTATTACTGATGTCAAAACCAGGATTCATTTTGTAAGGGATAAAATTATTTGTTTGTACTAAGAGAGACCTTCAAATGTAAAGCTTCATTCACTTGATTTTTTTAATGCAGACAATCCCAAAACTTTGTTGTCTGGCAATGGGTTAACTGTGAAGTCGTTTGTTCATGTATTTGTCAACTTTATGTTGCATGCTATTTTGTACATACATCTGTTTTTGTCAAGTTGATAATAGAAACATGTCTTTGTTTATATTTTGTGTTCATATTTCTAGAGTATGCTTATGCCTCAACCAGATATAGGCTGTGACATTAGTGTAATTTGTAGCCCATCAGACTCTTACTCATAATGTCCAGGGTTCCATTTACGGCCATGGCAAACATCCTTTTTGACATTTTGTCTCCCGCTAACTGTTAAATAATCATAAGCCTAAGAGGGTGAGTAGCTGGAGACTCATAAAGAATGTTGGCATAGTATTGGTGATGGAAATGACAGAAATCCATGGTGTCTTGCTCTGGCCACTGCAATATTTACATAGCAGTTGAAAGAGTTGTTAAACCCTATTCAATCATACCTCAACATGATATGATGGCTTACAGTGAAAATAGAAAACATCACTTTGCAAAATGACATTCAATATATCAAAAACTAATGTTCATTCAATTACCTGCACTAAATTATATAAGAAAGTGTTTTCCACTTTTGCTGACTTACAGTACTCTTAGTACTTTGATTGTTGTCTTTTATTTGTTTTTACCCTTTATAATGAGTTTTGTGACATTGAGATGTTAGTTGTTTTCTTTGATCACATAAGGTGATAGGTGTAGCTTGACAATAAATGCATGTATGTCCTAGCCCACTATAGTGCTTGAATTAGGAAACTGCATGGCTGGCGTTCAGAAAATACACTTGTTTTGGCTTCATTACACCATTCCCACACAATGATGCTTTTTGATGCCCGAAAAGGTAAAGGTTTGGAAAGCATTATGGAAAGTGAAGAAATTGTCTGTGACAATTAATTTCTTCATTTTCCTTGATGTTTTCTATCCAGACAATGTAAAATTTTATTCACTCAAAATTGTCGTCAGCAGCACCTTTGAATTTGGACCAGTCTAAAATTTTGTTGTCTAGTAATGGGTTAGGAAATAAACCCTTTCTCAAGCACTTTCAATTTGACACTGGTGTAAATTAAAGTCCATTAGATGATTATGGAAGACACAATGAATGTTTCAAAGATGGTAAATTTGTTGAATTGTAGCATAGAAAATATTCAGTGAAATAGAGAAATGCTATTTTCATCTTTTCTGTCTTTTCTCTCAATGTTCTACTAATGTCTTTTCTTCTTATACTGTCAAAATCAGAGGTTATTTGGGAAAAGGAAATAAAAGAAGCAATCACAAGAGAAACTAAGAAGTGTATGAGAGTAAATTGCATACTAATTTTGAAATGATGAATATTTATATGTATTAAAAGAGCTGTGTTGTTAAATTTGTAAGGATATCTCTTATAACTAGCCAGAACTATCGAGACATAGATGTACTTTTAGCTATTGACTCTCCCAGTGATTACAATGAAAAAAAACACACTTCAAAAAAAACAAAATATTAGGGTGTTTCCATTTAACCCTTTCCCAAACGACAACATTTTAGTGTGGTCCACTTCAAAAACTGCCACAAATGACAAAATTTAAGTTATTAAAGATAAATATGTGTGGAATATGGCACAGAAAATATTGAGGCAAAAGGAGAAACTGCTGGTTGTCAGCAGTTTCTTCTTTTGTCTGAATGTTTTCCCATACCTTTTCTATTAGGGACGTCAAGGGTTAAAAAAAAAACCCAAAATATTAGGGTGTTCCCATTCAAAAGGTGTTGCACCACAGTTGCAGACAACAAAATGGATGCTAGCAAAAATAAGATTTCCGTTCAACATAGCTCAGAAAATATTGAGACAAAAGAAAAAAATGCTTTAATTGGTTGGTTAGATATGCCATTTGGGAAAGGGTTAATTGAAGCTTTATATATTTTTGAATGTTTGGATGTTTCAGATGCAGCTTATGGCCTAGTGTCCAGAAGATCTCAGCTGTTTGCCTTTAACTCCAACAATGCCATCTTACAGTTTATCGTAGAGGTAATTCACTGTTGTTTCATTCGAATATTCTCGGATCTTATCGTTACTCAAGATCGGCTCGAATGTATTACAGTAGCCGCCATGAGCCGATCCTGCCCATATCACTCCGCAAGCATAACAACGGTAGTCTGGTCTATAACAACGGAAGCAGACCAAACAACTATTTAAATCTACGTCAGAAGAATATTTGAAACAAACAGCGTTCAAAAGTCGATTGTATCCTCATAAATGTGACAAAATTTTACAAGATAAAATAATTGATGTGATTTACCGATTATTGACAGTATATTTCACTTGAATTATAACGTTAGCTGAAGGATTGATTTGTTTTGATGACGTCATTTAGGCGCGTCTAATTTCACGTTCAATATGGCGGTCACTGTATTACGCTCGAGATCATGTTGCAACCACGTTCCCAACGGCAAAAAGTTGCAAACAGTCTCGAGGGTCGCGATTGCTGTTGTTTAGATGGATAGCCAGTCTATCTGATCCCAAAATAGGCATTTGAGACTTTTATTGTTGCCAACCTAACTATGCTTGAATTTAGTCTGATTAGAACTCAGCCGCTTTTGTAATGTTGCTATATGTCATTTAAGTATTTTGAAGCCCTCTGAGAATGTTTATGCAAAATTATACATGAATTGACACAATAAGTGCATAAAAACATAGAATTCCAATAATTAGATACTCAAAACCTATTAATACATGCTAAAAAAATAAACAAAGGTGAGAGTAAAAATGTCTGCCATTGTTGCTTTTTAGCGAGCCGGGACTTTATGTCCGGGGAGCTAATGTCTCAGCCCTAGTGTCGGCATTTGCGTCGCATCCTGTCGCGTCTTCACTTCAAAAACTTGGTCTATATCTCAGGCACTATTAGAGATACAGCCTTGATACTTCATATAAGGATACATCTCAACAAGACCTTTCATTTGGGACCATGACCTTTGACCTTGACTTTGGAGTTTGACATACTTTTGAAAAACTTTAACCTGGCCTATATCTCATGCACTATTATTGATAGAGCCTTGATATTTCACACATGGATACCTCCTGCCAAGACTTTTCATTTGGGACCATGACCCTTGACCTTGTGACCTTGACCTTGGAGTTTGACCTACTTTTAAAAAGTTGGCTGTTTTTGTGACAAGCTCCCGTATAGGCGAGCTACGTTGTCCGCGGACAACTCTTGTTATTCTGATAAATCATCTGAGAATTTCTTTTCATGCATGATGTCAGCAAAACAACTGTTACATCATTGGCACCAAAAGCAAAGTTTCAATATCAAGGCCTTGAGAAATTTGGAGGGAAAAAGAACAATAATTGTTTATTTTGAAAAGCCTAAGTTGAGGATATTTGAGTTAAAAGCCAGGCATAAATGTACATGTCTTTACCGATAACACTTGGATTCTTCCCGTTTGTGCATACATAAAACAGCCTGAAAATAAACATTTTATCCATTAATGTAAAGCAATATCACCATCTTATGATAGCATTACTGCATTGTCACATTATATTTTATCATACCCTTTTCGTGTGACTTGTTATAGCGCACCAACATTAACTCGGGACAACATTATTTTCGTAGGATAAGTCTGTTAGTTTAGGGCCTTGAGAAAACATTGCTGAAGTGGGTTCATTACATATGTAGATGTCCCGGGTTAATGTGGGAGCACTATAGAATTATCTCTAAGTGCATAACAAGAAAATTTAACTTCACCATTTTCCCCAAAAGCGCATTATATACAATAGCCTACATTTGATATCCAACTTTTTTCTCTTCAATACACATCTCTTATACACAACATTATCTATTGAGGTCATGGACTGATATTAAGGTAGTCCACCCCTAATGAGATTCCCGCGATGTTGGAATAATTGAGGCGACGTCAAAAACATTCAGCGGTGGAAAGTTTTCAGCGGTGGAATTTTCCACCGCCAAATGTTTACAACGGCGCCTGAATAGGTTCGGATACGTAACGATGACGCTCAAAAAAATCCAATGATTTATCTATAATCTCAAAATGGCTACATACGGGTATTATATCTTAAGATCATATTTCAGAAACAAAAAAAATATAAGGTTTCAAAAACACATGCTTTTTTTCAGGGTACACCGCAAGTTCAAGAACATTTTGTGGACTCAAAGCGTGATGTAGACGGGCAGCTGAAGAAGATTTGTGAAGAATTTATACGCCATGTTTCTGATATGCTCACAGAACCTCTGAATGTCTACCTGTCCAGGGTAAGGCATTCTAACCCCTTACTACAAAATAAAGTTGGTTTGTTAGTTTTACTATGCCTGTGTTCATCCACAGTCATTTGACAATACATTTTGATGCTCATATTTAACCCTTTCCCAAACGACGAAATTTAGGGTGATCCACTTCAAAAACTGCCCAAAAAGACAAAATGGGAGTTATCAAAGACTGAATTTGTGTAAATTATGGCATAGAAAATATTGAGACAAAAGGAGAAACTGCTGGTTATCAGCAGTTTCTTCTTTTGTTTCAATGTTTTCCCAAGCCTCTCCTATTAGGAACGCCAAAACTAGGTCTTGTTTGGGAAAGGGTTAATAACAGATAGCCAGAGTTATAAAACATCTATATTCAAACTATGCAGGGTTAGACACTAACTTTCCAAATCAAGGAGTCTGTCAGACTCCCATCCCTAAAACCTTGGGATTCCAGTCGAAACTGAAGGAGTTCAAAGAAAAAATAAAAAAAAATGCATGTGATGCAATATTTTCAGAAAAACTTCAATAATTTTGTAATTACTGGACCGATTTGAATTTTGTTTGAAGCAGAGAATGTGGACAGACGTCACGCATTAGATGGACGTGGTTGCTGATTTACAAATTATTGAAGAGAAACCAAAATTTTGGTTTATCTTCAATAACTTTTTTATCAGTTGATTTTTCAAAAATATAACACGTCCAGTTTATACCTTGCGTTTCCCCACCTTCTCTGCCTCAAACGGAATTCAAATTGATCAAGTAGTAAAAAAGATATTGAAGATTATCGGAAATTCTGAGTCATGTGATAATACACTGTGGTAACAGGATGCTTTGGGCATTCAGGGAAGTTTCATGTCTGATATGGGAAGAAACATGACTATTTGTCTAGGGTAGCTTGCCATTGTAGTGCTATTACGTGATGACCTTATGACTTTGGTTGTCAAGTGTGTCTTTAATTATAAGCCCTAAGGGTCGTATTATGTTATGGCCTCGGTCGTCTGTCTGTCTGTCCGTCCATCTGTCAATCCGTTAGCAATTTCTTGCGTGCGCAACTCCTCCTACAGTTTTGATCGGAATTTGATCAAACTTGCTACAATGATTCTCCATGGTAACTAGTTGTGTACATTGCTTACGGAATTCAGATAACTCTTTTCGTTCTTGAATTATCTGCCCTTGAATTGAAAAAATGGCCAATTTTACTGACAAGCCCCTCTCGGGTGTATATGCCCCGCTCTGCGAAGCTCTTGTTGTTGATTAACATCAGTTTGTGTTTTCCTCAAGTTTTCCTATTGTCATTTAACTAGATTTAGAATTGGATAATTTTTAGAGAGCCGGGACTTTAAGTCCGGGGAGCTAATGTCACAGCCCTAGTGTCTGCGTGCTGTCCTGTCCCGTTGGGTCTTCATTTAAAAAAAAAAAAACTGTAACCTGGCCAATATCTCATGCACTACTAATGATAGAGCATTGATATTTCACACATGGATACCTCCTGCCAAGACCTTTCATTTGGAATCATGACATTTGACCTTGTGACCATGAGCTTGGAGTTAGACCTACTTTTGAATAACACTTAACCTGGCCTATGTCTCATGCACTATTATAGATAGAGCCTTGATATTTCACATATGGATACCTCATGCCATAACCTTGACCTTGACACCATGACTTTTGACCCAGTGACCTTGACCTTTGACATTGGACTTCTTATTTTGCGACAAGCTTTCGTAAAGGCGAACTACGTTGTCAGCGGACAACTCTTGTTAGACAATTTGTTTTCATATTGTTAACCCAAGTTTGGTTAGTCTATCAAACTGTGAAAGTCACCCAACCCAAGGGGGTCATGTCTTGTATTGAAAGGTTATATTTCTGTATGTACATTGTCGTAAATTCTAATTTTGTTATTAACAGTGAACATTGTCAATTTTGTTAACATTCAGGCAAATATCATTCTATCAATGGGTCAGGATGACAATATCAAGCAGATAAATTTACGAGAACAACCGTTTGCCTTGGCAGAGAAACTGCAGGACGTTGTAGCAGAAACCTACAAGAGGCTGAAGAAAACATTACCCAACCTACAGAAAAGCATGGCCTTGTATCTGGCTAACAGAGAGACAGAAATCATACTGTTTAAACCCATAAAGGTAATGGTTCTTCTCTGAATAATATCTATGAGCAAGTATCAATAAAACAGACTCATATGCTAAGGGCCAGAGATAAAGATCTCGGCATATTGTTTTACCATTGTCCGTATGTCTGTCTATCTGTCAGTCTCTTAGTCCAAAACATAACATAAAAACTTAAAGTTGGCCTTTTCTCCAAAAATAGCCATTTCAGGGGCATTTGTATTTCACAAATAAATCTTGGTTATTTCAATGCCAACCACTATGTTGTCAGTACTCATTGGAATCATCTCAATTAGACAATTCCAATGAGTACCCTCAGCGTAGGGTTTGATGAAAAATGAATGAAATGTCACACTTTGAAAAAGCCTTTGCCCTCTATTAGCAGAAGTTTATGCCATTTGATACCAAAATGAATGCAGATCAGCCTGTGCCTTTAGACAGTCTGATCAAGATCCATCATGTAATCTCATATGTTTGCTGTAACATTTTCCCAAACAAGACCTGGTTTTGACGTCCCTAATAGAAAGGGCTTGGGAAAACATTAACCCTTTCCCAAACGACAAAATTTTAGGGTGATCCACTTCAAAAACTGTGACAAATGACAAAATGGATATCATTAAAGACAGGATTTGTGTATAATTATGGCACAGAAAATATTGAGACAAAAGGAGAAACTGCTGGTTATCAGCAGTTTCTTCTTTTGTTTCAATGTTTTCCCAAGCCTTTTCTGCTAGGGACGTCAAAACCAGGTATTGTTCGGGAAAGGGTTAAGGCAAAATGACAAAAGACAAAATGGATATCATTAAAGACAGGATTTGTGAAAAATATGGCACAGAAAATATTGAGACAAAAGGAGAAATTGCTGGTTATCAGCAGTTTCTTCTTTTGTTTCAATGTTTTCCCAAGCCTTTTCTGCTAGGGACGTCAAAACCAGGTCTTGTTCGGGAAAGGGTTAAGGCAAAAAAAGAAACTGCTGATAACCAGCAGTTTCTCCTTTTGCCTCGATATTTTCTTGGCTATATCACACACAATTTCATTCTTTATTAACATCCATTTTGTCGTCTGCAGCAGCTTTTGAATTGGACCTGTCTAAAATTTTGTCGTTTGGGAAAGGGGTAAGCTGCAGCTTCTCCCTACAAACTCTAATAGTACTGCTTTGAATATGCGATCTGTCATGCTTAAAGGGAACTTAGCCGAACTCCAAAAATCCAAATTTTGACAAACTTGTCAGACTCCGCACAGATCAACCAGATCATGTGTGCGAAACATGAACATATAGTAAGATATGGAAAACATTACGGAATTAGAAAACTACATAAAATTGAAAAGTGTAGGCCCTAGTCTGGCTGCGCGGACTGCGCAGATTGACTAGGGCTGATATTTTTCACACTTCCCATAAGGTCCCTTTTAGCGTGACGGGTCACATATGTGTGGGACTTCAACATAGACCAAGTCCTATAACTATTTGATGTGGTAGCAATTCAAAAAATTAGAATATTTTTCCCTTTTCGACTTATGATTTTGGTTACATGTATGTAAATGCCCACATTCCTTTTTGCTTTTGAATTTAGCTTATGTTTGTGGAACTAAGTATTACAAGTCTGACAAGAATTTAACCCTTTCCCAAGTGACAAAATTTTAGGGTGGTCCTATTTAAAAGCTGATCAAGACGACAAATTTGATGTTGTTAAGGAAGGGATATGTGTACAATATAGCACAGAAAATATTGAGACAAAAGGAGAAACTGCTGGTTATCGAATGTTCCCAATGCTCCATACTTTATACAAACGATGACAATCATGATGATGTCATCTGTTGAAAGTGTAGAGCATTCGGAACACTTGAATAAATGAATTATGGAACATTCGGAACTACTTGGTCGATTCTGTCATATATTTCTACAAAGTTGACAGAGGGATTCTGCATGAAGTATATAGGGTAATGGCGCCTCCCATCTAGTGGCATAAAAATCATGCCATATAGAATGCTTTTAACGCTTAAGATATCTTAGGAAATCTCAAGATATTTGAAAAAAAGATCTCGCTCCAAAAAACACATTTTAGAATGAAGTCCCCTTGTATATTCACGGTGGATAATCACGTGATGCAACAATTTCAGAAAATCTTCAATAATTTTGTTAAAACGGGGCGGATTTGAAATCGGTTTGAAGCAAAGAAGGTAGACAAACGTCATGCTTTAGATGAACGTGTTAGATTTTCGAAAAATCAACGGATAAAAAAGTTATTGAAGATAAACCAAAATTTTGGTTTATCTTCAATAACTATTTTATCAGTTGATTTTTCAAAATTCCAACATGTCCAGCATTTTCTCACCTTCTCTGCTTCAAACCGAATTCAAATTGGTCAAGTATTAAAAAAGAAATTGAAGAATAACGGAAATTCTGAGTCACATGATTATACACCGTGTTGCATATTTGTAGGTGAATGTACAACAGAGGTTTCAGAAGCTGTCACAGATTCTGACTGACCACTATACTGAGTCACATGATTATACACTGTGTTGCATATTTGTAGGTGAATGTACAACAGAGGTTTCAGAAGCTGTCACAGATTCTGACTGACCACTTTACAGAGTCACATGATTATACACTGTGTTGCATATTTGTAGGTGAATGTACAACAGAGGTTTCAGAAGCTGTCACAGATTCTGACTGACCACTATACTGAGTCACATGATTATACACTGTGTTGCATATTTGTAGGTGAATGTACAACAGAGGTTTCAGAAGCTGTCACAGATCCTGACTGACCACTATACTGAGTCACATGATTATACACTGTGTTGCATATTTGTAGGTGAATGTACAACAGAGGTTCCAGAAGCTGTCACAGATTCTGACTGACCACTATACTGAGTCACATGATTATACACTGTGTTGCATATTTGTAGGTGAATGTACAACAGAGGTTTCAGACGCTGTCACAGATTCTGACTGACCACTATACTGAGTCATGTGATTATACACAGTGTTGCATATTTGTAGGTGAATGTACAACAGAGGTTTCAGAAGCTGTCACAGATTCTGACTGACCACTATACTGAGTCACATGATTATACACAGTGTTGCATATTTGTAGGTGAATGTACAACAGAGATTTCAGAAGCTGTCACAGATCCTGACTGACCACTATACTGAGTCACATGATTATACACTGTGTTGCATATTTGTAGGTGAATGTACAACAGAGGTTTCAGAAGCTGTCACAGATTCTGACTGACCACTATACTGAGTCACATGATTATACACTGTGTTGCATATTTATAGGTGAATGTACAACAGAGGTTTCAGAAGCTGTCACAGATCCTGACTGACCACTATACTGAGTCATGTGATTATACACTGTGTTGCATATTTGTAGGTGAATGTACAACAAAGGTTTCAGAAGCTGTCACAGATCCTGACTGACCACTATACTGAGGAAGATAGACAGATTGTGGCATGTCCCAGACAAGAACAGGTAAACTACATATTAAGGGGTTACACCCTCGTTTTAACCCTTTCCCAAACAACAAAATTTTAGGGTGATCCAATTTGAAATCTGCTGCAGACGACAAAACAGATATTACTATAGACAGAAATTGAGATCAAAATAGCTCAAAAAATATTGAGGCAAAAGGCAAAAGTGCTGATTATCAGCACTTTCTTCTTTTGCCTCAATGTTTCCCAAGGCTTTTTGATTAGGGATGTCAAAACCAGGTCTTGTTTGGGAAAGAGTTAATGTCCCAACAGAGAAGGCTTTAGAAAACAGTGAGACAAAAGAAGAAAATCATCAGCATTTTCCTCTTTTGTCCCAATGTTTTCTGTGCTATGTAACATACTAATTTTACCTCAAATAACACCAATTCTGTAGTCTGCAGCAGCTTTAAATCTGAAGTTCGGAGCAGTCTAACATTGTACGGTTTGGGAAAGGGTTAAAGCAATTAAGGCTTTCTCAAAGACAAAAAAATAGACTTGACAAAATTGATAGTAAATGCAGCAGCTTTAAATCAAAACAGTCTAACATTGTGCTGTTTGGGAAAGGGTTAAAGCAATTAAGGCTTTCTCGAAGACAAAAAAATAGACTTAACAAAATTGATAGTAAATGCAGACATCAAAACTTGACTTTTACCGATTGTAATTAATTAGTATATTTAAGCTATTGGAGCAAGTTTTTAGCATTCACTCTTCTCTACAAGCTCTTCAAAGTTTTCTTTTGTAAAATCCAAAATGAGCGGAGCATTCATTCAAGTGAATGAAATTCAATTTTTTATAGTGTATAGAAAACATCATCAAAATGTAGAAATTGCTTATTACAAACAATTTCTTTTTTTGCCATAATGTTTTCAAAAGCTTCCATCTTATAGGGCGCCAGAAGGCATCAATATGAGGGAATGGTATAAATGATTCAAGATGGAATAGGAGTTTCAAGGACACATCTTGTTTTCTTGGTATATAAGATTATTCATGATTTTATATATACATAATAATAATTATATTTTTCAGATCAATCTTCTGTTATCCTCAACAAAGATGTGAAGCTGTCATATTTCTTCATACGAATCTGGAAATCTGGAATTAGTGGGATATGGAAAAAGGGGTCCTTGTATAGGCATTTGAGATCAACATAGATTCTTGTCCGCTCCCAGATTATGTTGGGAATGAAAACACTACAAATTATATATTTCTTATGATCATGTGAATGTTATGTAATCTTTTTGCATCTGTGATGGAAAGGTTTTGAAATTCTATATTCATCAACATCCATTAAGTCATCTGCGGCAGTTTTCAAATTGGAGTATTCTAAAATGTAGGTGTTTTGGAAAGGGTTAATCATCAAACAATTTGTAAATTGTGATCATTACACTCACATGCTGTATGTGTAGATATTTTCGCGGAGCGAAATTTTTGCGGAATGGCCCGATTTTCGGGTTTTACTGATATTCGCGCAACTTTGAATTCGCGGAGAGACGAAATAAGAATTCTTAATTTCGGGCACAGCCAAATGAAAGTAAGTGAATGGGGAAAATTCGCTCTTTTTTTCAGCTTTTTTAACACTCGGGAATAAACTAGATTAATGAATATTGCTTTACTGTAACTGATTATTTTCTTTATGCATTCTAGTAAAGGGTTTGCTATTTCAAACAAACAATGTCAAACAATGCACTGTCCGAGTGAAAGTTAAATGGTTAGCATGATATTCACACATTTATTGTTCAATTAGTCTTAATCTCTTGTCACCTTGTTTATTAATCAAGACAATGCAATATTTACACATGTAAACTGACGGTATATTCGGGTATTGTTAATAATAAATATACATTTGGCACTTACGCGAAAATTAAACTATTAATGAAAAATTGGGAGTACAAATATTTGCGCAATCATGAATTCGCTGTACCATGGTGTCCCGCGAATATAGCGAAAATTAGAAGCCCACGAATATTTCTACACATACAGTATTTAGAAAATACTGTTAGATACGGGCAGATATGTGCTATTATTTCACACCCTACATTAGTAAACCAATGAAATCGTCCCATTCGTACCACGTGAGTATACAATACCTAGAGCCGTATTGTACGCACGAGATAATTGCGTGAACGCACGGGATTCTCGATACTCCAAAGCGGCCAAATCGATATTTGTACGATGCACCGGTTGAACCCTCCAAATATGCATCGCACTCATTTGAACCCTCCAAATATGCATCGCACTCAATTGAACCGTACAAATATGGATTTTTTTTTCCAAATCGAGGCTGCGATACCAAATATCGATATTTGCATCGAAGAACAATCTCCCTTAGTAGAGTTGATGTGCATTGGAGTTGAATGATTGTTTCAACATGCTATTTTGAAAACACTGTCCTAGGCAAAAGCTAAATTTAATAGGGATAGATTTTATCCAGTTATCCGTGACGTAATTTCGGACAAACAATAGTATCGTGTGTGTTGTTATAGAATGTCGTAGCTATGGCTTGGATAAAGCCGTAATTACGAGATATTACAACAACACCGACGGTATATCAAAACAAAGCCGCAAACCAAGTTTAATTTTAGCATAAAATCCTTGAATATTCTGTGATTAAAAAATAAACTCTTGGCAAAACATTAAGGCAAAAGGAGAAAATGATTTTAAACATCACGAAAGAGATTATTTTCATTTCAAAAAACCCTTTCCCAAACAAGACCTGGATTTGATATCCATTAAAAGGCTTGACAAAAAAGTTCTAAGAGAAAAGGAGATTTGCCGTTTATCAGCAATTTCTCCTTTTCTGTCAATGTTTTCATTGTTGATTTACGCATGACATGATAGATAGTTTATATGACAAAGTTCATGTACATTTCACACTATTATATGACGGTCTATTCAATCTTTTGAAACAAACATAAACCGATAAATATAGATTTAATGCCAGATGCCATGTATATTTCACAGTGTTAGAAATGTACATGTAGCCTACATTTTTTTCATGACATAGGCCTATAGGTTGTTTTTCTTCCTTTTTTATTTCACGTTGGAATTCTATTTTAAAGTAATTAGGTCTAGATCTTATTTTTTATACAAAATTAATCTTTGTCATGTTTTGTGTGAAAAAAAATGATGTGAAATAAAGAGGTCATTTAACATGTCTTTGTACAATACCGAATTCTATTGGATTCATACTTTGCAGAACAAGTCTATATTTAGACTCGCCTATCGGCTCGTCCAAATATAGCCTCGTTCTGCAAAGTATTCATCCAATAGAATTCAGTATTGTACAAAGACATGTTAAATAACCTCATATGATTACATTCATGGGATGAACAAAATACAGGGTGTTTCTTAATATGTGATACAGTTTAACCCTTTCCCAAACTGCAAAATTTTAGGGTGATCCACTTCAAAAACTCCACAAATGACAAAATTGAAGTTACTTAAGACATAATTTGTGTAAAATATGACAGAAAATATTGAGACAAAAGGAGAAACTGCTGGTTATCAGCAGTTTCTTCTTTTGTTTTAATGTTTTCCCAAGCCTTTTCTATTAGGGACGTCAAAATCAGGTCTTGTTTGGGAAAGGGTTAAAACAGATATAAAGCATACTTCATACAAATTTGCAACAAACAAATTTATATCATTAATTAGGGTAAATAGTATAGTTTTTAGCTCGACTTTTCGAAGAAAATGAGAGCTTATACTGTCACCCGGGCGTCGGCGTTGGCGTCAGCGTTGCAACAAAGGTTAAAGTTTTTTCAAACATCAATGACTTCCATACTATCAAAGGGATTCAACCCAAACTTGGAATACTTATTCACCATCACACCCTCTACCTTACTACCAGGGCCCATAACCCTGGCTCCACTATATTTAGAGTTATGCCCCCTTTATACTAAGCAACTTAGAAAGTGGAGCGCGCTGTCTTCGGACAGCTCTTGTTAAGACATATCATAATACAGTAACATGAAACATATTAAAGTGACATTTCACATTTGTTTTTCATAAATTTAACTTTTACTTTATCTGAAAGAGCGAATTTTCTTACGGAAATTCTGAAAATTTCAAGCCAAAATACTGAACCGTTTCAGAGAAATATATTTTTTTGTGCAAAAATTAAACAAATTGTTGTGGACAACAATTAAGATTTATATGGAATTTGTCAATTCTGTCTCAACTTTAAAGGTGTGTTTTTCGCTTATAAATAAATAATAACTTCAAAAAACTGATAGCATTTCTACGCATTAGAATAAACATTATTTGCATCAAGACATACTTTAAAAAAAGGAAATAAACGTGAAATGTCACTTTAAGGGACTAGCGCAACTTTATTACATACGGTGTTTCACATCAAATATTCGAAATTATGTCTATTTTGGCGTCACAAGGCATCAAATCTCATAATGAAATAAGGGTGTTTTTTTTTAGCGAGCCGGGACTTTATGTCCGGGGAGCTAATGTCAAAGCCCTAGTGTCGGTCGGCTTCGCGTCCCGTCCCGTTGCGTCTTCACTTGAAAAACTTTAATCTGGTCTATATCTCAGGCACTATAAGAGATACAGCCTTGATATTTCATACATAGATACATCTCGACAAGACCTTTCATTTGGGACCATGACCTTTGACCTAGTGACCTTGACCTTGGAGTTTGACCTACTTTTGAAAAACTTTAACCTGGCCGATATCTCATGCACTATTATTGATAGAGCCTTGATATTTCATACATGGAAAACTTTTGCCAAGACCTTTCATTTTGGACCATGACCCTGTGACCTTGTCCTTGGAGTTTGACCTACTTTTGAAAAATTAGCTGCTTTTGTGACAAGCTCCCGTATAGGCAAGCTACGTTGTCCGTGGACAACTCTTATTTTTTCGTTTTTCATGGAATAATCTTCCAACTGTTCAATAGCTCTGTTCGCCTACATTGTACTGATTAGCTTTTCACATGGATACATCTTTCCTCGTCTCATTAATCCATTCCCAAACGACACAATTTCAGGGTGATTCACTTCAAAAACTGTCACAAATGACAAAATAGATGTTATTAGTCCCCCACCGGTTACCGGTTGGGGGACTATAGGTTTGCTCAATTCCGTCTGTCTGTCCGTCCGTCCGTCCGTCTGTCCGTCCGTCCGTCCGTCCGTCTGTCCGTCACACTTTTGTCCGGGCTATATCTTCTAAACCATATGTGCTAACAACTTCAAACTTGGTACACTTATAGATCTTATTAAGGAGAAGTGTCATGTTCAAGAACCGTTACTCTGCCATGCCCACTTTTTGAGTTATTGCCCTTTGTTGTTTTTACCCTTACATTCTTGTCCGGAACGTATCTCCTAAACTATGTTTGCTAGCAACTTCAAACTTTGTACACTTATAGATCTCATTGAGGAGAAGTGTCATGTTCAAGAACCATAACTCTGCCACGCCCACTTTTTGAGTTATTGCCCTTTGTTGTTTTTACCCTCACATTCTTGTCCGGAACGTATCTCCTAAACTATGTGTGCTAGCAACTTCAAACTTTGTACACTTATAGATCTCATTGAGGAGAAGTGTCATGTTCAAGAACCATAACTCTGCCACGCCCTTTTTTTGAGTTATTGCCCTTTGTTGTTTTTAGCCTTATATTCTTGTCCGGATCATATCTCCTAAACTATAAGTGCTAGCAACTTCAAACTTTGTACACTTATAGATCTCATTGAGGAGAAGTGTCATGTTTAAGAACCGTTACTCTGCCACGCCCACTTTTTGAGTTATTGCCCTTTGTTGTTTTTACCCTTACATTCTTGTCCGGAACGTATCTCCTAAACTATGTGTGCTAGCAACTTCAAACTTTGTACACTTATAGATCTCATTGAGGAGAAGTGTCATGTTCAAGAACCATAACTCTGCCACGCCCTTTTTTTGAGTTATTGCCCTTTGTTGTTTTTAGCCTTACATTCTTGTCCGGATCATATCTCCTAAATTATAAGTGCTAGCAACTTCAAACTTGGTACACTTATAGATCTTATGGAGGAGAAGTGTCATGTTCAAGAACTGTTATTCTGGACGGACGGACAGACGGAATCGAGCAAACCTATAGTCCCCCAACCGGTAACCGATAGGATTTGTGTAAAATATCATGGCACAGAAAATATTGAGGCAAAAGGAGAAACTGCTGGTTATCAGCAGTTTCTTCTTTTGTCTCAATGTTTTCCCAAATCTTTTCACTTAGGGACGTCAAAACCAAGTCTTGTTTGGGAAAGGGTTAAACGAAGAACAGAATCTGATATTTCTTCAAAATATTACTTCAGAATTTCCCAACATCTTTTCCAGGAAGGCTTGATTTTGGGAAATGTCTACCGTTAGATGACGACAATAATGATGTCTTGACAGCAATATTTATCCCAACAAATATTTTGTTTAAAAGTGTCATTATCATACCTTCAAAATGATAAATTAATTGTTTGTGTATGCAGTTACTGTGCATCATTTTATTATCCCCCGCCATAAAAAATTTTCAGGGGGGATATTGTTTTTGCCATGTCCGTCTGTCCTTTCGTCCGTCCGTCCGACATTCGTTTCCGCGCTATTTCTTGAAAACTATAGACCAGATTTCGATGAAACACAGCTTCACTACAAAGAGGACATGGGCATATCGTCGGGGTTACCCGGTTCGACCATTGAATATAGAGTTACTGCCCCTGACTGTTTAAGCCATATACATACAGAGTGATATTCGTTTCCGCGCTATTTCTTGAAAACTGTAGACCGGATTTCGATGAAACTTGGCACACAGCTTCACTACAAAGTGGACATGCACATATCGTTGGGGTTACCCGGTTCGACCGCCGAATTTAGAGTTACTGCCCCTGACTGTTTTAGCCATATACATACAGAGTGATATTCGTTTCCGCGCTATTTCTTGATAACTATAAACTGGATTTCAATGAAACTTGGCACACAGCTTTACTACAATAAGGACATGGGCATATCGTCGGGTTACCCGGTTCGACTGCCGAATTTAGATTTACTGCCCCTGACTGTTTAAGCCATATACATACAGAGTGATATTCGTTTCCGCGCTATTTCTTGAAAACTATACACCGGATTTCAATGAAACATGGCACACAGCTTTACCACAATGAGGACATGCGCATATCGTCGGGGTTACCCGGTTCGACCGTCAAATTTAGAGTTACTGCCCCTGACTGTTTAAGCCATATACATACAGAGTGATATTCGTTCTGTTGAAGCCATATACATACAGAGTGATATTCCTTCTGTTGAAGCCATATACATACAGAGTTATATTCGTTTACGCGCTACTTTATTGACAATGAAAATATGTTCGGCGGGGGATATCAATTTAACGAATTTGCTTGTGTCATTTGAAAGTGTATAAACCTTGGGCTATTTAAACTTTTGTAATGCACTGTGGCGGATCCAGAGGGGGTTAGGGGGGCCTCATTTATTAGCCTGATTATTTTGTTTTCATGTAGAAATTCTGTCAAAATTGTGTAATACAAAATTATACTAGGAAAACGAACCTCCTATTTTGTATGTATGAACCCCTTTTACAGAAATGCTGGATCCGCCACAGATGCAACTGATACAAAAAGTACATTATTATTTGGATATTATGTATAGTTATGATCTGTGACCTGTCAGATCATCTCCAGCTTTTAGCTAGAGATGCTCTGCCAGGTCATTTGTCATGAGCTATACAATGTCACATGGTATATTTGCTTGATAATATTATTGATTTATGATGCTTAAAGTATTTTGTTTATCATGGGTTATGAAAAAAATATTTTGCATTGTTATGGATGAATAAAGGTCTATCATTAAAACTTATGAAGTATTTGTTATTCTTGTTCATTTATATGCCAAACCCGGATAGCTCAGTCTGTAATGTTGGAGTTAAGGTATACAGCCCATCATTAGAATCACCACTTTCTGGCTATACGAAATGCACCAAATTACTCAAAATTGTAAATACACTTTACATAAGTTGATTCACTGTGCTGGATTTCAAGATTATGCTTCAAGAAGGAAGTAACTCACAAATTTTATTTTACACTAAATTTTTATGCAAGGGAGGTAATTTTGAACATTTTTGTCAAATACTTCCAAAAGTATGCAATAATTCAAAATTCTAAAAAGTTCCAAATGCTTATGTTTGCATTTGGAATGGAAATGCATCACAGTTTAGGAATTACTGGCACTTTTCAAATTTTGCCTCTGGCTCACTGGTGCTAATGATGGGTTGCATACCTTAATCCAGGGGTTATGAGTTTGAACCCAGACTCGGCCAACATCCATTCTGGCATTTGACCAAAAGTCATTTGTCTCTGGGCAATTAGTTTGAATCATCTATGTGAGAGAGCAGTTAATTAGAGGCTTGGTTTAGATATTGTAGTAGTACTGGTTTGAGAAGTACCAGGAATTTATGGTTAGGTGGTCCAGTCACCGTGATATGACCATAGTAGTTGAAAGAGGTGTTAAATCCCAATCAATCATTTGTTTGTTTCTATACCAGCTGATTAGTTTTGCAATATATACGGGGAAAGGCCTTTTATCCCGCTACTACACATTGGACGCTCTACAAAATAAAGGCTTTATTATATAATAGAAAATATTGTTGAAAGTGAAGAAATTGATTGACACAGACAATTTCTTCATTTCCTACAATGTTTTCTTTTTAAAAAAAAAGTAGAATTTCATATACGTACTGGTACTTTAAATTGTCATATGCAACATTTTAATGGCCCCCCTATCGAAATAGCGAGGGCATAATTTATTGTTTTACTGGTGTCCATCCACCTGTCTGTCCATCTATCTGTCTGTCTGTCCAATAACTTAACACATTACCAAACGACAAAATTTTAGGGCGGTCCAAATTGAAAGATCCTGCAGACGACAATTTGAAGTGAATAGAATTTTCAATTTTTAGGTTCTTTTGGTTAGAAAACATTGTGGGAAATAAAGAAATTGCTTGTCACAAGCAATTTCTTCATTTTCCACAATGTTTTCCCAAGCCTTTTCTTGTGAGGGAGTCAAAAGGCGTCACTGTGCAGTAATGGTCTTTTCTCCAAATTATGCCATTTTGGGGGCATTTGTCATTGTCGTTTCACCTACACATCTTGTTGTATTTGGACCAGTCTGACAAATTGCTGTCTGATACAGGGTTATGGCTTGTATCAGGATGGACAACCATGTGATACAACAATTTCAGAAAATCTTCAATAATTAGCTCCACTGACAGAAGGCCAGCGGGGCTTATGTCATGGCCCTGTGTCTGTCCGTCCCTGCATCAACTTTTTAGTGAGCCGGGACTTTATGCTAATGTCACAGCCCTAGTGTCGGCGTCCCGTCCCGTCCCGTCCCGTCGCGTCTTCACTTGAAAAACTTTAACCTGGCCTATATCTCAGGCACTATTAGAGATACAGCCTTGATATTTCATACATAGATACATCTCGACAAGACCTTTCATTTGGGACCATTACCCTTGACCTTGTGACCTTGACCTTGGAGTTTGACCTGCTTTTAAAAAAATGCTGTTTCTGTGACAAGCTCCCATATAGGCGAGCTACGTTGTTTGCGGACAACTCTTGTTCTTAAAAGGGACTTAACATTCCAATTTCATATTTTTAGCTCCACTGGCCTTTCAGGCCAGCAGGCTATTGTCATGGCAGTGTGTGCGTCGGTGCGTGCGTGCATCCATAAACTTTTTCTTTAAAGATCTTGTTCTCAAAAACTACTGGATGGATTTCAACCAAACTTCACAGGAATGATCCTTGGGTGACCCTCTCTCAAATTGCTTCAAAGAATTTGGATTGAAGTAGAATTATCTGAGTTATCTGCCCTTGAATGTCAAAAATAGCTGGTTCTGACTTTATTTTTATCCCCCGCCGATGAAATCATCGGGGGGATATTGTTTTTGCCATGTCCGTCCGTCCATCCGACATTTGTTTCCACGCAATTTCTTGAAAAATATAGACCGGATTTCAATGAAACTTGGCACACAGCTTCACTACAAAGAGGACATGTGCATATCGTCGGGGTTACCCGGTTCGACCATTGAATTCAGAGTTACTGCCCCTGACTGTTTAAGCCATATACATACAGAGTGATATTCGTTTCCGCGCTATTTCATGAAAACTGTAGACCGGATTTCAATGAAACTTGGCACACAGCTTCACTACAAAGAGGACATGTGCATATCGCCGGGGTTACCCCGTTCGACTGCCGAATTTAGAGTGACTGCCCCTGACTGTTTAAGCCATATGCATACAGAGTGATATTCGTTTCCGCGCTATTTCTTGAAAACTATAGACCGGATTTCAATGAAACTTGGCACACAGCTTCACTACAATGAGGACATGCGCATATCGTCGGGGTTACCCGGTTCAACCGTCGAATTTAGAGTCACTGCCCCTGATTGTTTAAGCCATATACATACAGAGTGATATTCGTTTCCGCGCTATTTCTTGAAAACTATAGACCGGATTTTAATGAAACTTGGCACACAGCTTCACTACAATGAGGACATGCGCATATCGTCGGGGTTACCTGGTTCGACCGTCGAATTTAAAGTTACTGCCCCTGATTGTTTAAGCCATATACGTACAGAGTGATATTCGTTTCCGCGCTATTTCTTGAAAACTATAGACCGGATTTTAATGAAACTTGGCACACAGCTTCACTACAATGAGGACATGCGCATATCGTCGGGGTTACCCGGTTCGACCGTCGAATTTAAAGTTACTGCCCCTGATTGATTAAGGTATCCAACCCCTCAAAAGCACCAAACAGCTAGAGGCGAAATTTGAAAAGAGCAAATAATTCCTAAACTGTTATTCATTTCCATTCCATATACAAACATAAGCATTTTGCACGGTTTAGAATTTTAAATTAATGCATACTTACGGAAATATTCGACAAAAAAGTTAAAAATTACCTCCCTTGCATATGAATATAGAGTAAAATAATATTTGAAAATTATTTTCTTCTTGAAGCATAATCTTGAAATCTGGCACAGTGAATCAACTTATCTTACGTGTATTTACAAGTGTGTGAAATTTGATGCATTTCGTATGGCTAGAAAGTGTAGATTTTTTCAGGGTGTGTAAACCTTAAGCCATATACGTACAGAGTGATATTCGTTTCCGCGCTATTTCTTGAAAACTATAGACCGGATTTTAATGAAACTTGGCACACAGCTTCACTACAATGAGGACATGCGCATATCGTCGGGGTTACCTGGTTCGACTGTCGAATTTAGAGTTACTGCTCCTGATTGTTTAAGCCATATACATACAGTGATATTCGTTTCCGCGCTATTTCTTGAAAGCTATAGACCGGATTTCAATGAAACTTTGTGCAAAGCTTCGCTACAAAGAGGACATGCACATATCGTCGGGGTTACCTGGTTAGACCATTGAATTCAGAGTTACTGTCCCTGATTGTTTTAGCCATATACATACAGAGTGATATTCGTTCTATTGAAGCCATATACATACAGAGTGATATTCGTTCTGTTGAAGCCATATACATACAGAGTGATATTCGTTTCCGCGCTACTTTATTGACAATGAAATTATGTTCGGCGGGGGATATCAATTCAACGAATTTACTTGTTACTCTTAAATCTACAAATATTGAAACATCAATACAAAACTTGGACAGAATATATGTAAGCATGATATCCTGCTGTAATTTACTTTGTTTCTGCTCTAAGAACCACAAGTATTGAATAATCTAGTTTAAGAGTTTAGATAAATTTGTCAAAATTTTTATTGTAAACCACAAGAACTTCAGGCCCGTGGAGCGACTCAAGACCTTCGGGCCTTTCTAGTTAAAGTATGTCTTGATGCAAAGATTAGTTATTCTAATGCTAGAAATGCTATCAGGTTTTAGCTCACCTGAGCACGAATGTGCTCATGGTTAGCTATTGTGATACCGCTGTGTCCGGCGTCCGGTGTGCGTATAGTTCGTCGTCCGTCAAACTTTGCCCTGTGTGCGCTTTAGAAGCCACAGTTTATGTCCAATCAACATGAAAATTTATCAGAATGATTGTCTTGATGAAATCTCGGACAAGTTCGAAATTGGATCATCTTGGGTCAAATTTAAGAAAAAGCTCGTGTGCACTCTAGAGGCCACATTGTTTGCCCAATCAACCTAAAAAATGATCAGAATATTTATCTTGATGATATCTCAGACAAGTATGAAAGTAGGTCATCTGGGGTCATAAACTAGGTCACAAGGTAAAGTCTTAGAAAAACCTTGTGTGCACGCTATAGGACATATCTTTTGCTGAATCAACCTGAAAATTGATCAGAATAATTATCTTGATAAAATTTTGAACAAGTTTGAAAAATTGGGTCATCTGGGGTCATAAAGTAGGCCACAGAGTCAAGTCTTAGAAAAAACCTTGTGTGCACTCTAGAGGCCACATTTTTTGCCCAATCAACCTGAAAATTGGCCAGAATAATTAGCATGATCAAACCTCGGACAAGTTTGAAAAAATGGGTCATCTAGGGTCATAAACTAGGTCACAAGGTTAAGTCTTGGAAAAACCTTGTATGCACTCTAGAGGTCAGATTTCTTTTACCAATCAACCTGAAAATTGGTCAGAATTATTATCTTGATAGAATCTATTTGAAATTGGGTCATCTGGGGTCATAAACTATGTCATGGAGTCAAAACTTAGAAAAACCTTGTATACATGCATTCTAGATGCCACTTTTTTGCCCAATCAACCTGAAAACTGATCAGAATGATAACCTTGATAAAATCTTGAACAAGTTTGAAATCGGGTCATCTAGGATCATAAATTAGGTCACACGGTCAAGTCTTAGAAGAACCATGTGTGTAGACCTACTCTAGAGGCCCCATAATCAACCTGAAAATTGATCAGAATAATTATCTTGATAAAATCTCGAACAAGTTAGGTATTGCGTCATTTGGGCTCATAAACTAGGTCACAAGGTCAAGTCTTAGAAAAAATCTTTGCCCAATCAACCTGAATGCTTGTCAGAACGAATACCATGATCAAATCTCGGACAAGTTTTAAATTGGGTCATCTGTGTCATAAACTAGGTCACAGGGCCAAATCTTAAAAAAAATCATATAAGTGAACAATACCGGCCACAAATCTTAGTAAGATTATGTGCATTCTAGAGGCACAGCTACATCATATACAGAAGCTATTATCTCGGGTGAGCGCTTCAGGGCCAATTGCCCTCTTGTTTCAAGTTGTTATTTATAAGCTAAAAATATGCCTTTAAAGTTGAGACAGAAATGACGAATTACATATTAATCTGAACTGTTGTCCACAACAATTTGTTTAATTTTAGCATAAAAATATATATTTCTCGTAAACGGTTCAATATTTTGGATTGAAAATTTCAGATTTTTCTTAAGAAAATTTGCTCTTTCAGATACAAAAAGTAAAATTTATGAAAAATATATGTGAAATGCCTTTCTAAACATCTTCTTCTCCAAAACTACTGGACCAATTTCAACCAAACTTCACAGGAATCTTTATTGCATGAACCTTTTTTCAAATTCCTTTAAAAAAACTTAATTCTGTGTAAAACTTGAATTTCAATTAAATTAGATAAATTAAATTTTCGAAAAATCTTCTAAATTTTCTTCTCCAAAATTATTGGACCAATTTCAACCAAACTTAACAGGAATCTTCTTTTCGTGAACCTTTTCCAAATTCATTCAAAAAAATAATTTTCGCGTAGAACTTTAATTTTGATTAAATCAAATGAATTACATTTTGGAAAAATCTGTAAAAAAAACTTCTTCTTCAAAACTATTGGACCAATTGCAACCAAACTTCACAAGAATCTTCCTTGCATAAATCTTTTTCAAATTCATTAAAAAAATATGTTCTGTGTAGAACTTAAATTTTAATTAAATTGATTGTTGTGACATGCGACAAAATTAGTGTGAAAGAAAATAAGATTCTTTTGCCTCCATCTTTTCCAAAAAAAATCCACTCAGGACGTCAAAACCAGGTTTAACCAGGACTTGTTCGGGAAAGGGTTAAGCAGCCGTAATTAGATTGAATTTACAGGTTGCAAAATGGATATGTTGATAAAGATCAAATTTGTGTTCCTTATGCGACAAAATATTGGGAAGAAAATAAATGAAAATCAACATGATCAATAGTGTGGTGTTCTTTTGGATTAATGTTTTGAAAGATTGTTTTCTTCACGAACCAGAGCCGTCATGTTAATAATCTATCACTTGAAAGTTCTGTTGGTGTTATAATAATGTAATGAATTAAATTTTTGTTTGAAATTCCTATTCTGTATGCTTATAAAATGTTGTTATCGGGGGTAATGAGGAATGACACGGAAATGATATGCGTACAATGAAGCGTAGAAAATTTTTACACACATGGTTGAACTGCTGTTTATCGGCATGTTCTTCTTTTGTCTCAATGTTTTCCAAAACCTTTTCTCATATGATCGTGAAAACCATGACTCGTTTGGGGAAGGGTTAGAATAATGAAACAATTGTTGTTGGGTAGAAATTGAAGAATAAAATTGTTTCGTAGAATAAGTTCATACTTTGTAAAACTTCAAAGGGGCTTAACTATTTTATTACATGTCCTATTTTAAAAATGTAAGCAGTTTTGAGTTCCTCCTTGAAAATGATATATATAACACGTTAAGGTCAAATGAAAAATAAACAAAATACATAACCCGGCAGAATTATCTCCCCTTTTGTAAAAATCTAAATGAGCGTTGTTCCACAATGCAATGTCCGATTTTCACAATTCAACCAGTTTTATGTTTCTCTCAATATTCTCTTTAAACTAGTATATATTTTGTAGGGGCTGAAATACTTTTGGAAAAAAGTGTAACCACCCTACTATTGTTGAAAGCAGCGATTTCTCATTTGCCTCAATATTCTCTGCGACATAGTTTACAAATCATGTGTTTATCGCATCTCTGCTTGTCGGTCACAACTGGGAATCACTTCAAAACTTAAATGTTTTTTTAAAAAAAAAACATATATAGTATTTGGTGTAGACTTTGTTAGTATCGACAATGGCCCTCTCAAAGGCGCGTACGGTGCACTTTATCTCGTTAAAATCCGTAGAGAATAAGCTGATATATTTTAACAAAACACGCTTAAAACGGATGATTTTTCGGTGTGAACGTTTCCCAAAAGTTTCGTGGATTATCAACCGTGTAGGCATCGTCGGTGTAAATGCAAAACCTCGTATGTCGATTTGTGCGATTATCAAAGCACAAACTTGTGTGCCCAGTTAAGACCATTCTTGCAGGTTTCGAGATATTTTACTAATCAGTATTAATGATACATTATTTGTGAACAATGTGTTCAAATTTTAAGTAAAACATTTCAGTTTGGGAAAAGTTATTACACTTTTCTCCCTCCCCTTTAAAATTTTCCAAAATCGAGATAGGAGGTTTTGCATTTACAACGAAGATATATAAGTCAAGATCAGATTTCTATGCAATTTTAAGTATAATTTCAACCACTCAAACACACTGATGGTATTTTTTTAACCTTTTTTTCACTTTTTACACTTGTACATGTACTTAATTTGGTGATGTTTGGCTATTTTTGATATATTTATGAATATATACAAATATACAAATTCAAAAAGCTGCACATATTACTGTTGTAAGTAATTTTAAGTGCAAGTATCAGCTTTATTTTGATAACAAAAGAATTGTTTTAGCTTAATAAATGAGTAAGTTATGGGGCATTTTAGGAGACATGTAAGAAAAATGTACCGAATGACATTTGAACTTGATAAACCGCTTTATGCCATTGAATTCGACAAAGAAACAGGGCTAGATTTGACCCTGATATAAATGAATAAGTCTATTATGTATCATTATTGTAACAAAATGTCCTCCCTGATATGGTATTTCAGATTTTCACTACTGGAGCTGATTTGATTTCACGGAGGTTTCACATGTAGTGACATAATATTATATTTTCTGACCTACCACGTCTTTTCTTCCAACAATTTTCAGTATCTTCAGTAATAAAAATGGCTACCAAAGTGCCGTCCTTTCATTTGATTTATTTGGGTTTAACGTCGCTTTCAATTGCTATGGTCATACTGTGGCGGTTGGAGTACCTAAACGTGGATTCTTAGTATTTCTTTCACCAGTACCACCACAATATCAAACCGAGCCTCCAGCAGCTCTCTCACATCTATAGATGATTCACACCCATTGGTGAGAGACAAATGACTTTTGTCAAATGTCAGAATGCATACTGGCCGAGCAGGGGTTCGAACTGGCGACCCCTGGATTGACAGACTCCGACGTTACCGACTGAAATATCGGGAGTTAGCGCCGTCCATTTAGTGCTTCAAAACCAGGACATTGGAAAGACAAATTCAATGATTGACTGTTCAAATATGTATCAAATTACTATAATACTACCAAATACTCGGAAGTTATCTCTAATATCTTTCGTCGAAATTCATTGTTTGATTATAGATTTAAAGTAATGAAATGAAAGTAGATTTGCCGTGTCACGCAAGAATTTTACCCATTGCCAAACACTGATACATTTAAACGGCCTAGAAGATAAAGATTTTGGAAAACATTGTGGAAAATGAAGAAATTGCTTGTGAAAAGCTATTTCTTCATTTCCCACAATGTTTTCTACACAGACGGACCAAAAATTGTTAAATTTCAATCACTTGAAACTGTCGTCTGCAACTTCACATTGAATTTAGACAACCCTAGAATTTCTTAAAATTAAGTGTTGGAAAGGGTTGGTGTAAGAGTAATGTCGCTGTCAATTAAGTCTGTTCCCTATATAATGGCATATGTTTATAAAACAAAATATATAACTCTAACTGCTATAATTTTGCAAGTGACGGTTCGAATCTTGCAGGTATCTCGCCTTGTGTGAAATAAAAACATTCATATAGCCTAACAAACGTCTTCTCCTCTTTTCCTAATGGTTTCTATAATTCATTTTTTTTATCTATTATCACTAGTATTTGCTTTGTCATTTTCAAATATTTTCAAGGTGAATCTGTCTAAACATCGCAATAATGCAATGGTTGATTCTTTTGTTTAACTTCAGAATCGCGAAATCCAAATGCGTGCTTTTATAAAATTACAAAACCTAAGGTTATTGATATGTAATGTAGGCTACACTGTTTTAAGAGAGTAATAGGGAACGATTTTATCCAGTTAACCATGACGTAATTTCGGACAAACAAATAGTAATTCTTTGGTGTTGTCAAAAAATCTCGTAACTACGGCTTGAATCAAATTGTAGTTACGATATTTTATAACAACACCGATGGTTTATCAAAAACATAACGGTTTAACCCAGTTAAGAGGAATCCATTTTCTTCGTTTGCCTCAATTTTCCGTGTCGCATTTATGTCTTCATCATCACCCATTTGTTGTCCAGAACAACTTTCAAATAGCAATGAATTTTGTGCTAAAATAGACTAGGTTTACCGTTATGTTTTGATAAACCGTCGGTGTTGTTATATAATCTCGTAACTACGGCTTGAATCAAGCCGTAGTAGCGAGGTTTTATAACAACACCCACGAAATATTATCTATTTGTCCGAAATTACGTCACTGTTTACTTGATAAAACTGATCCCTATTCGACTTCGATCAATAAGAACTTCTGAGTGTAAAACTTCTTTTTGATTTTGTGCAGGGTTGGCATTTTTTACTTCAAATAGATAGTATGTTTATTACGTTCCATGTTGAGGCATGTAGTAGAAAAAATTATATAAAAGAGCCGGGATCTGAGAAAAGGGTCCGGTCCCTATAGCAGTTGAGACTAACATTGATCCAGATCAGCGTGTGCATACGCACAGTCTGGTCAAAATTCGTTTTGTTTTCTAACATTTCGCCATGATCTTAACCATTTCCCAAACGACAAAATTCTAGGGTGTTTCAATATGAAAGCTGCTGCGGACGACTAAATGGATGTTAGTAAAGGTGCAATTTGTGAATAATATGGCACAGAAAACATTGAGACAAAAAGAGAAACTGCTGGTTATCAGCAGTTTCTTCTTTTGTTTCAATGTTTTCCAAATCCCTTTTTATTGGGGACGTCAAAACCAGGGGCCTGTTTCATCAAAACATTTAAGACGTATTTTGGACTTACCGAAGACTTACGACAAGTTTAGAGTAAGAAACGCGTATCGCCAATCTATCAAGACCTGGGTTATGCGATTGTTGTTTTAAGCGAAATTTAAGACTTCGGTAAGTCAAAAATACGTCTTAAATATTTTGATGAAACAGGCCCCAGGTCTTGTTTGGGAAAGGGTTAAGTAACTTTAAGAAATCAGAGTGAGTTCAGATCCGCTAGCTCTAAGGCACAGTCTGTTCTTGAAGCATGTAAGTCTAAATTGTATGAAGGGTCCTTTATCCAGATCCCGGCTCAAGCGTATTGCTAGGCGTTCGTTTGTTTGCATTTTTGCAGATCTTTGGAAATCAATTATACGAAAATTGCCGTGCACAGTTTTAGATTTCGTTTTATTGAAATAATTGCGACAGCTAGGTTTATGAATTTGGACAATTGAGTTCCAAAAGCAGAGGTGCGTATTATCAGACTTTGTTCAATCAATGTGATATAAACAAAGACACTTTCGACGCAACACTTACCTTTTTGATAATAACTTGAAATTTAATGAAACATTTTTCATCAAATTTACAACAATTTCTATTCATTCACAATTGCACAATATCTGTAATTTTCATAAAGAAACATTGAGTAGAAGTGATTAAATTTGCAGTTCATATAATATGACTAGGTAACAAAAAGTTGCAAAAAAGCTGTGGGAGCTGATAACGTTAATTCATGTTATTCATGTAACATCATTAAAGTTTATGACATTCTGTTAACATTCTGTGTGTCCGGCAAGGACCTAAATGACACGAAGACACTCCTTCTCATTGATAAAGCATAATTGATGATGAATCTTTGCGGGATCATTCTTTACTCGTCCCTTTTGCGTTCCTGTTCCAGTTGTTGAAAATTTCTTGGAGCAAATGGCCAAAAACTAATGTCTGGTAACAAATTCAATGATTTTGTGCGATGCTGACACTTACAAAACATTACTTCTTAAACAAAATAGGTGCAACTGAATTCTAGTATTGCTTCGCACTTGAAAGCATGTAATCAAACCTTATGAGGCAGTGGTATGAGATATGGGCATGATTTGGTGACGCTGCTTTGATGCTATTGAATTCTGCAATTACCTGGAGTTTTGTGACTTTTCATATTTTAGTCTTAGTGAAAACCTTAAATATTTTTCATGTTCAGATCAGTCGATTTTGATGAAATTTACAGAAAACTTGTAAACGTAGTTGATTTATATTTGCTTAAAATTTCATAAAATATACTGCATTATTTATTTCATTATGATAGAAAATGTAAGTGTTGCTTTGGAAGTGTTTTTAAGTGTATACTTACTGCGAGCAAATGCCGGAAGCAAGAATTTTCATCTTTCTTTACCTTAATGTTTTACAAGTGCTTGACTTCATTTACCTGTTAGATTCTACATAAATTTTATTAATACTTTCGACTTCTGATATAAACTACTTAAATCAAATGTTTTCTGAATTCTTTATTTGTCACAATGCTCAATGTGAGCAATATGTTGTATTTTGTTACTTATATATGTATTTCTATGGTGGCTATATTCCTCTGTAAACGGTTTTATCATCAAGATTTTGGCAAAAGAAGACAATTGTAAAGACAATTCTAAATACCAGCATTTTCTGTTTTTGTGTCGATATCTTCTGTGCTATATTTTACACAAATCTTTTCTGTATCCAATTCCATTTTGTCATCAACGTCGGCTTTAAAATGCGACTGACCAAAATCCTGCTGTTTGGGAAACGGTATAAGGACCACTTTGAGTAAATATTGCCCCACTCACAAATTGTGCATAAACCCTGCATCAAACGGCGGCAACATTTTAGGGCGATCCAATTTGAAAGTTATTACAAACAACAAAATCGATGGTAAGAAAGGAAGTATTTTCTGTATAACATAACAAAGAAAATATTTTGGCAAAGGGAAAATCCGAATTTTCTATATACTTACAAAAAAGTCCCAATACTTTTCTTTTAGGGAAGTCAAAATAGTTTTGTTTGAAATGAGTTAGTTAACGCTTAGCTGGGATATCGTATTCACAATCTTGATGATGGGTATCGGTTACCCAGACCCGGATCATGAATAAACAGGTTTCTATGGTTTGTGAAAAGGGTCTAAAGATACGATAGCGCTATACCCACAACTAAAATAGAGGTATACCGCTAAAAATATCGGTATACCGTCATATTTTCAGAGGTTTACCGATAAAGATATATGTATACCTACCAAATAAGGGTAAACCACCATTTAAATTAAAGCTATACCCATAAAGAATAATGGTGTACCGCTATATTATAGGTGTGCTTACATTTTTATCGGTATACCACTATACCTCCTTTTTAGATAGCCAATCACAGAGCTCGTACTATAACCGTAGATAACAGCTTGTGGTCGTAATTAACAGGATAGCTATTTGATTGGCCAATGGTTTTTCGAGAAAGAGGGTAAAAAAAATAGCGGTTTACCCAAAATTTAGCGGTACACAGTTATTTTTTATGGACATAGCTTCAATTGAAATAGCGGTTTAACCTTAATTTAAAGCGGTAATAGCTGTCACGATTGAATTTTTTCTGTTACCGAGTTTTTATTATCTAATGATATGAACAAAGCCTATTCCAACTGCATAAAACCAATAAAACCAGTGAAAGAATGGTACATTTGTACATTTTCCCTTTCTTGCAATGTATGTCAGTATGTCATGTTTACAATGTCAAGGACGAGTCGGAATTATCCGAGTCCTGAGCGGTTAAAAGCGAGCGTCTACGGAATCTATTTTGAATCGAGTGGAATGACGTCAGAGAATAAACAGTAAAAATATTTTAAAGGTCAACCACGACCTATATTTTGATTTTTATAGCGTGAAAAGTAGTTAAAAACAACATTTTTCACGATTCCTGTTTAAAATTTATCCCTCCGTTTAATTAGAAAGAACATGTAGACAACTGACCTATGTAAAAAAACGACTGGAGTGATTGTTCTTGATAGATTATTCCTCTTTGTCAACTTAGGGCGTCATTGGAGTCCGAAAACAATAACTGCATTTGTTGATTGCCGTCGTCATTTATGCCAGTCGAACATATATTACCCATTTAAACTAAAAAAAAATATAAATATGCTGATCAAGATCTCTTCAAAATGATAGAATTCAGTATAGAAGTTATTGAGAAAGGAAAAAAATAGAATTTCATTTGAATGCAAGCAATAATAAAAGGGTAAACAAAGACCGCATGGAAAGTCCACGTGCTTGACCTATGTTGATAGACGAATTTGGTCATATGCAACGGTATACTGCACAGAGAGGCATGTGACGCTCAACGCCCGCCCACTAAAACATGTATCTCGTTGGGCATTAGGCATCCACGAGGATTTATGAAAACATATTACCTTATAAGGAAAACTCGTAATACGTCACCACATAAATAAACAAATCGCACGTGCGATCATGACATTTTATCGCAGTCAAAAAAATCTGATATCTCGACTGCTAAGTTCACCATGCAATCGCTTTCGATTGTGAAATGACCGTCTATGCATTATACTGAAACCCATTTTCTAACGATTTGTGAGAAAACTAGAAAATCCTTTCATTTGCTCGTAATTGACCTTTAAGAATATGAGATGTCTCTTTAAAAGGGACCTTTTGGGAAGTGTGTAGCAACCCTAAACAGTCTGCGAGGAAAGTACAGTTTCGATCCGGATCGAAACTGTTGATACTCTGGATTTACATGTTGTTCCTTTCACACTATATATTAGTATCTAAATACGGATATCGTTGGCGTTTGCTAAATGTGATCTGTCTCTCGTGATATGGTCTTCTGTTGAATTCATAGAAGCACGCTTTTAGCATGACGTGTCAAGCAGAATCTAACTGACCCTTTCCCAATTATAACCTTGTTTTGATGTCATCATTAGAAGGGATTGAGAACACATTGAGGTAATAGGAGAAAATCTTGATAACAAGCAATTCCACAGTTGCATAGATATTTTCTCAGTTTTATTTAATTCAACAAATCGTATCTTAACATGCATAGTTTGTCGTGTTTAAAACTTTCAAAATAGAATATTCAACTTATTGCCGTTTGGGAAAGAGTGAGGCATGGCTATGGAAATAACTGCAACTGGTTAACCCTTTCCCATACAAGACCTGCTTTGGACTCCCTTTTTGTAAAAATACAGGAAACATTGAGACAAAAGAAAGGAATGTTAATTGTTAGCAGTCTTTCCTATTACCTAAATATTTTCTAGGTCATATCGTAAACAATTCACATTTCCAATGTCATTGGTTATGCAGTCTTCAAACGATTTCAATTGAGAAGAGTTTTATTTTTTGTCATTTTGGGAAAGAGTTGAACATTTATTCGTAACCAGGCACGTGCTGTTCAAAATCCCGTGAATATCGGAATATTTCAAAATTTTTACCCGTGGCACTAAAGAGGAACCTTCTGCAAAGTATAAAAGTATAGATGATATCCAGCTTGTGCGGCCTGCGCAGACAGAGAAGATTCGAGACTCATGACTCGTAGGTAATTCTATGGGCCTTGAATAATTCCTCTATCTTACTATGTGTTCATTTTCTAGTTACCGTCTGCTTAATATGAGTCGTTTCTCGAAATTGTGTTTTATGAAATTCCCGTAAATTCCCTTTTAGCGTGACGTGTCACTTATATTAGATACCTTTGTATCACATGATCATCCGACTATAAACGAATATTTACGGCTTTTGCAGGTACCCGAAATATGCAATATATAAATCTATATATAGACACAATTGTAAACACCCAACAAACTTTTGAGCGCCGGTGAAAATTAGAATGTCAATATACATGCGCTTATTGTGGGTAAACAGCGCATGGTTACTAGCTTGAAATGCGGTCTTTCTGCATCTTTTTGCTCATACTTTAATACTGTAAACCCTTTTTTTGATAAATTGGCAGGTTTTTTGGCAGCTATTATCCCTTTAAAGGCATACCTATATTTTATCGGTGTACCGCTAAAATATGACGGAATACTCGTATACCTCTATTCTTGTTTTAGGTAAAGCGATATCATGTCTTTAGACCCTTTTCGCGTGCCATAGGTTTCTGCTTGCATTTTTGCAACCAGTTCCGACGATAACATAACTACATGGCTCTTCATCAGACTGTGCAATCCGATCTTAAACAATCAAGAATGTCGTGATAACCATTTTCCAAACGACCAAATTTAAGGACAGTCTCATTTAAAAACTACTAAAGAAGACAAAATTATTGCTGCAAAAGAACGGATTTGTATACAAAATATCTCAGAAAATATAGAAGCAAAAGGGGAAAGTTCTGATTATCAGCACTTCCTTTTCTCTTGAATGTTTTCCAAAGCCTCTTCTTTTAAGGAAGTCAAAACTAGATCTTGTTTGGGAAAGGGATAATATGCTGTAGTAACGGCATTTCGAAAGGAGCCATCGAATAGGAAACGATTTTATCCAGTTAACCGTGACGTCAAATTCGGACAAACAAAATTATTTCGTAGGTGTTGTTATACAGGGTGTTTCATAATAATTATATGTTACAATTTCAAATCTTAAGTATGTTTTAATTAAGACATGTACTTTTGAAATGTACAATGGGGTACAATCTCGTAACTACGGCTTGATAATATGTGTTACCTTTTCAAATCTTAAGTATGTTTTAATTAAGAGATGTACTTTTCCGTGAAACGTACAATGGGTTACAATCTCGTAACTACGGCTTGATTCAAGTCTGAACTTGAGATTCTATTACAAGACTGACGGGTTATCAATACGATAAACCCAGTCTATTTTAGCACAATTTTCCAGTCCCGGGTTTGCATTCTGTAGATAAAGCAGAGCTACAGATAAGTGGGGCTGATGACTTTTTGAAATAAACTGACACGATTTAAAAACGCAAAACACGTTTTCACCAACCATTCCTTTCCTTTTGCCTCGTTCGGCACCGTATTTGGGTACATGTATGAGGCAATATATACACTTCTCGCCTCAGCAATTTTGACGTGTTTTCTGTAAAACATCCGGACATCTGAACCGCCCATCACTAAATGCTCGTGTGTCTCGTGCATTCAGACCACGTGTTAAACACTAAGATTTTTTGTGTACAAATTGTCACTTTGATTTACTTATTGAAAACATACGAGAACTTCGAAAAAAGTTTGTGTACAAAATGCTGAGGCTTACTTTGGGAAAAAGGAACCGAGTTTGGGGGGGGGGGGGCTTTTGATTGGCGGTAGTTAGCAAATAAAGGTAGCTAGACGCTTTAATGTAGCCGAATCGACGGTTCCACGATTAATGAGGCGTGTAAACGACACTGGAACATTTACAGACCGCCCACGTCCCGGTCAGCCGCGTGTAACAACTGTACGTCAACACAATTGTATACGTCAACGTCACTAACGCAACAGATTTGTGACGGCTCAGTCTACAGCAAATTCTATTGTTGGTAATCGTGGGCTGTCTATACATCGTGACACGGTGATAAATTGCCTGTGAAAAGACGGGGTTTGCTGTCGTCGTCCTGTTCGATGCCAGGCTCTTGACTAAACGTGCATTTTGCGTAATCTGAAGCCCATTCAGGCATTATTCATGGCTTTAAAGGTCATTTTCCTGTTATATTAACAATTGTAACATTTATAATTATACATGGCTATACATAGGTTTTGTAGACTGTAGTAGATACCATCTGTAAAAGTACTTCTTTGCGTTTTTGAATCGGGTCAGTTTATTTGCAATATTTCATTTACGTGGGATAATCGGGAAGTTCGTAGACTGTTGCTATAAAATTGAAACGGACAATCATGACTACATACTTTTAGCATCATTGGTAAGATCAATATAAGTTTTCAGCTGTCTGGTGATTTCATGACAAAATGTATTAGAGTTGAACAAAAGTTTCTGTAATTACTGTAACGATAGTAACACAGACACGGAGCACGGCAGCGTAAAATAAACGACGTTGGCACGAAGTCAAAGAGTCAGTCACACTTTTCGACGATATCAGCCCGTGTACCGATGAACTTTATTTGTCTTCGAACCCACTTTGCTTGGATGTTATTATACCCCCTCAAACAAAGTTTGGGGGTATATAGGAATCACATTGTCTGTCTGTCCATCTGTCTGTCCGTCTGTCTCTATGTCTGTCTGTCCGTCTGTCTGTCCGTCCACATTTCTTGTGATCGCAACTCCTCCCAAACCGTTTGACGGATTTTGATGAAAATTCACATGGACAATCTACATGACATGGAGATGTGCATGAAGCAATTTCTTAGCTCTGCGATGTCAACTTAGGCCCTTTGTCATCCAAGGGAGATAGTTATACTGTGAATTTATTTTCTCAAACAAGGCGCTGCGGGGGGGTATTAGTCTAGTTGTACCAAATTTGATGGTAAAAATATTTTGAGTGAAAGTTATGAGTGAATAATCGAAGTTATTTGGCGTTCTCAAATCGCACACCTCTGAGCTGAGCTTTAATCTCCGGGAACGCTTTAAAGTATAGCAATGCCAGGTCCAGGCTATACGGTGGGCATGAAAGCAGTTTGAAATCCAGCGCCCAGCTGCTCCTTTTCATTGTTTTCGAATTTTGTAACACTTTTAAAGTCTCTGTTGTTTTTCCCAATCCTACATAGAACTTTTGGCCGCCCGAGCCTTGAAGTCATAAGTTGACGTCATGTTTTGAAATTTTGCGTTACCAACAACGATTGCAAGCTTCTATGTTATTTTTTAACCAAAAATACACACAAACGACAAAGGACCTCTATGGATAGGGCGAGAAATCTCCCTAAAAGGCTCTAATGGAAAAGTCAATTTCCAAAACATGCAAAATGATGATTATTTTGAGCTATATTGTTAGATGGATACCTAAATCCTATAAAAAGAGATTTTGTTCATTCAAAACGATTCGACATGTACAGATAACTCTTGGTTTCTGTACCTACCCCCAAAATTACATTTTCTTACCCAACCGGTATCCATTTAACCAGAATTAAGTTTTCTATGATTTTATTAGCAAGATTTTTTCTGTACACGTAAGGACAATTGGTGTTGAAATCATATACCAGTTTTCGTTTTATGCTTAATGCGCATGCGCATCATTGAAACGAGTTTAAAGGCGAAATCTTCCCGCCAAAAATATGGCAATTGGTATATGAGCACTATTTTTAGTATAAAAGTATGTTCCACCCCGTGACCCAGGAAATCCTTTTTACCAAGGAAGCATATGGTCAAGTGACACAACATATGTCAATGGGAAGCTGGGTCAAGGGGTGGAACGATGTTCACCAGCCCATGGAAGGTAGGTATTCCTCAATTTTGGCGGGAAAGTGCGCTTTTAAAGTTGTTTCAATGATGCGCATGCGCAATACGGACAAAACCAAAGCTGCCATATGATGTCAACACCATTTATCCTTGTATCTGTAGAAAATAAATTGGAAATGAAACAAAAAGAAACATCATTTTACGACTATGAATACCGGTAGTATAAGACAATGAAACTATTTAGGTGGGCACAAAAATCAAGAGTTATCTGCATCTATAGAACTTTATAAATGACAAAAAAAAAACTGTATTCATTTCATTTATTTATCGTCCTAACCATAAAGCTTAATTTTGTTCCTCAATTTTTTAGTTTTGAAAATTGACCCATCGCGCTGAGCCTTTTAGGGAGATCTCTCGCCTTATCCATAGAGGTCCTTTTCAGGAAATGACACCGAAAATGTTGAGCGGCAGACGATTTTGCACCGTCATATAGAGGATACAACACATGCAAATGCAATAAACATTCTCACGTAGGGGCTTCAAAAATAGGTTTATCATGTCGTACCCCGGGTACATCGATACGGGTTGCTATGGATACCTCTATTTTAATAAATGTACATGAACGTGCTTGTTTCATGGCAGTTTTCTTGTCAGAATAGATTGATGTAAAAACGTTGAAAGTTAAAACGTAATGAGATCAGCAGCGTAATACGGACAGTCTACGAACTTCCCGATCACCCCTCTTAGTGTTCGTTCTAGTTTTTGGACCAATGAAATTGCAACTATTTGAAAATTTCGGCGCTGTATTTCACATAAACGCACTGCCGGTCAGTTTATGTCACGGATATACATAGCCACGTCCCCGTTTCCTGTGCAGTTATGAAAAATGATGTAATTTTTGGGAAAATTATGTAATTTTTGGGAAAATGATGTAATTCCAGTAAGATCCGCTCGATAGTAGCTCCGGTCGGAGGCGTGGCTTGAAGAATGACAGTAGAAGCGTATGTTTTCATTGGTTGACGAACACTAAGTCAGATAGAGTCTGTATAATAGATTCTACGTGACATAAACGTTCAAAGGCTGTGCCTTTTGAACGTTTATATCGCGTAGAATCTACTATATAGCCTCTATCTAATACGTATTGTTCAACAAACCCTAAGTTGTGGGTACTCATTGGGATCGTCTCGATGAGACAATTCCAATGAGTACCCATAACATAGGGTTTTGAGTTGGTTTAAACATATTTTATTCAGAGAAACATACATTAGTATTATATTTACAATAACATAGAAGAAAAGGACTGGAACGAAAGCTAGAAGCTTATAATATAAAAAGTTCCTCTCCCGTATACGGATTCCGTAATCAATTGTTTACTGTTTGAAATACATATCGTCGCTTTTCTGCAAAAAACTCGTATCTGCTGCTTGTTTTAAACTACAGATACGAGGTTTACGAAGAAAAGCAGCGATATTCAAATTTTGACATGTTGGAGTTGAGATGACAAATTTAGAATGTGTTCACTCCTGTTTATCTGTAGCTCTGTGATAAAGTATGAGTGTACAGCCGTACCCCGCCCCCTACCAGCCAGCGATGGCCGCCATGACACAACAACAGATGACAACAAACGTGACCATCGTCAACCAGCAACCCGCCGGTCTGGACCAGAACAGGCTCATCATTGGACCGTTACAGGGACACCGAGGCTGGACAACCGACCTGTTTGGATGCTGCGAGGATTGTGGGTCGAGTAAGTCTAACCCTTTATTCTCCCTTTTTCAAACCACAACGTTTCAGGGTGGTCCCATTTGAAAGGTGTATCAGACCAGAGATTTGATGTTGATAATATGCAACTAAATCAGGGGAAATATTGAGTCATTTCTTATTTTGTCTCATTTTTTCCAAACCCTATTTCATTAGGGACGTCGAAACCAGATCTTGTTTTGGGAAATGGTTATACGAGCCCTGGACCTGGTGCAGTTTTTTAAAACATATCCCAAACAATGGATATATTGTGTCCCTTAACTTCTTGTCAAAGCTGAGAACATTCGTGAATAATGATGAACCTCTTTTACTTACGAATGTTCTCAACTTTGACAAGGACCGCGAGTCCTCAGATCATGCTATTATACGAAATAGGAGCGTAAGACGGACAGTTGCCACGTACAGTCGACACTCGTTATCTCGACATCGGATGAGTCGAAATTCCGCTTAAGTCGAAGTGAAAGTCATGTCCCATCCTCAACATATGGATATCAAAATGAATTCCGAAACAAATACAGCCATTGAAATTAAGTAGGAAAAAGATAGAAATTGCTCGTTTCGAGCAGTTTCTTTCCTTTTCCTACTATATTTCAATCATGGACAAGTATGATGCCCATCAAAATGTTTTAAAATCGTTTTCGTCGAAAATAATCAAAATCTGATTAGTCGAACTCCGGATATGTCGAAGTAATTTGACGGCCCCTCTGACTTCGACACAACGAGTGTCGACTGTATTTCAAAATGGGGGAAAAGCCATGTAAATCTGAATTTAAGACCAAAAAATACGTTTGCTGACAAACGTAAATATTTTTCGCCCATATGTAAGATCCATTACAGATATTATTTGACATAGGACTGTTATTTGGGTAAGACAATTTCATAAAAAAAAACTAAAAAAAAAAACACACTTAAATTATAATGAACAGATATAAAAGGAATACAAGAAAATAAGACTGAACTATTTTTAGGAAAAATCTCTTGTGTTTTATTTATGATAATGAAAGCTAAAGCTGCACCATGTCAAATGAAATAAGTAAAACTGTATGAAGAAGGCCCTCATAATCAAAATATTTTTATTCAAAAATATAATCGAATTATCTACAAAATATAGCTTTAAAACATGACAATTATGATCTTTGATAATTCGTTATATTTCCTTGATTTATGGATTCAAATCGCCGCTTTTCTCCAAAAAACTTCGTAACTACAGCTGTGGGTGCGAAGTTTTGGAAGAAAAGCTAAATATCTTCGCTTTTCAACGAAAATCTCGTAGCCTAACTGCAGCTTGTTTTAAGACTAATTTGCGTGATTTTCGTTGAAAAGCAGCGACAAAATCTTCTTTGTTGATATATTTTACATAGCCTGTTACACGATGTTGTGTCCGACGTGCGTGCTGTGGTCGATTGCTACAAGACTGGGCGAGAATTGTTGTGTGGCGGACTGTGTCCCTGGAGGAACAATCTTACTGAGAACCCGACTGAGGACAATCGGGGGCATTCGGGTAAGTTCATGTGTGTTGGAAAGTACATGTAGTTTGTACACTAAGATTTTGCACGTTTTTGCATAGGAAATAAAATCTAACTTCATTGTTATTCTTTCTATCTCTTCGACTAACGAGAATCTTGAAAACTGCAATAAAACAAGCTTCTTTGAGATTTGTAAAAGCGTATTTTTTTTCAAGCAAAAGGAAGTGGCTGTTGAGTGCAGATCTTAAGGTAAGACGGGCCTAATTAATCAAACTACTGAAAGTACTGTTGGGAAGTAAATTTGTTAATAATGTCGGCCTGTCCAGTAGAGTACTTTGATTAGGTACTTTGACTATCCATTTGAATACCTTGAATACTTTGATTCCATTATCTATTTTAGCACAACCTTCAATGGCTTCGTGCATGCTTTGAATATTTTTCATAGTTCAGTAAACTTGACTGTGATCCATTTACAAGGAAGGCCATTGGACTGATCTTTGAACCATTAACTACGTCGGTCTTTTCTTCTCTTAGAGACATGATTAATTGAATGTTTCATTTTCAGTCACACAATTCAATATGTAGGCCTACATGTATAACTTCAGATTTGCATATTGAATATTCGAATGACTGTTACCTCATTAATCTTTGCTTTTGATAGAACTATTTATAGTGAGGATGACCGGAAGATGTTGTGTGGTATGCAGAGAATGGTAAAGTGCAGGGAGAGGTGGCTGCATAGAGAAACAAATTTTGCAAAATTTGCTTCCCAAAAACACCACTTTCTAGCCATACGACTTGCATCAAATTACATACACTTGTAAATGCGCTTCATATAAGTTGATTCACCGTGCCGGATTTCAAGATTATCCTTCAAGAAGAAAAAAATTTACAAATATTATTTTACTCTAAATTCATATGCAGGGGAGGTAATTTTGAACATGTTTGTCTCATATTTCCATAAATATGCATTAATTCAAAATTCTAAACCGTACAAAATGCTTATGTTTATATTTGGCATGGAAATGTAACACAGTTTATGAATTACTAGCACTTTTTAATTTTCGTCACTGGCTCTTTGGTGCTAATTAAGCACTACTTACCTTTTAGATATACTAACCCAAAGAGCCAATGCAACACGAACTTTAAATTACAATATTTTGATTATTGAAAATGTGAATTCGTTGATATTGACTTCATTTTGACCGATGATCATTATGAGATCACCAGGAAAATGGGTCTAAATCGATTCTTTAACGCAAATAACGTTACAAAGGTAATGCCGGGGTGTGTTTCAAAAATGAAACCAAGATCAGCATCTCGTATGTCCTCCTGTAGCATTGAACACAGCACAACATCTCTGTGACATCGAACGTAACTAACGTCGACAAACGTTTATAGGATTATTCTGTCACTCTTGAATTAATGTTTCTCCTATTTGACGCAAGGTCTGTGGTTTGACTGGGCGTTGACGTAAACGCGTGTCAAGAAGGTTCCATATTTGCTCAGGTGGCCAGATTACCACTTTTGTGCGTTGCACAACAGGCGACAGACTCGTGTATGCATGTGTAGTAAATTGGGACCCACATAAGGACGTCGATGTCGGAACCCATGTTTACGTAACATGTTACGTGTCTGTGCTTTTATACAGCGACCGTGGTTCCCAGCAGTTGCAGCAGCATTTTTGTTGCTAGCCGAAACCGGTCTCTGAGATTTTGAGTTCTCAACGTTTTGTCCTGTACCTTGGTAGTTACATGACTTCTGAAGGCTCTTGGCATGTCATAAACATTACCGGAAACGTCAAAACAAACGTAAGCAAGAAAAGTAAATGACTTTGAAAATAACAAAAAATGGATTTTTTAACACAAATGGAACTTCTAACACATTCAGACATGATTAATGAGTAAGATCAATTGAACATACTGGTTTGCCGAAACTTCCGCTATAGTCATGCTATCGTAGACCACGCACTGTCCAACACAGTCAGCAAGGAGCAATTCAATCCCCTGCGCCTTTCGGGACAATGCTAAATTGCGGCATTTTGGTCTACCGCCAGACAGATTTTGCCTAATCTTATCGGATCATCTTGTGACTTTCCAAAAATGCACGTGCGCTGGTTTTTTACACGCACTGTTGCACGTGCAGTGCGGAAATAGGGTTTTGAACCAAGGACTCTGTGTTCAGCGAAGCATAAAAAATTCTTACGTTCTTTTTATGTGGAAAATAAAATCACTATATAGAATAATGAAATCTGAAGTTTCCTTGTTTTATCATATCTCGTTAAAATGTTACAACAAAAAATCTTGTTGCGTTGGCAGTTTGGGTTAGTATATTTGACCTGACAGAGCGGAGCTATAAACTTTCTTATTGTTGATTTTCAACGAAAACCTCGTAACTGGAGCTTAAAACAAGCTGCAGGTACGTGCCTTTTGTTGAAAAGCGTCATTGAATTATTTTTTTCCCTTTCAGGGAGATATCTGTGGAGATTACTGTGCCGTGTCCTGCTGTCCACTGTGTGTCATTTGTCAGATGGATCGGGAAACAAGAGCTATGGGGCTCTAATATGAACGTTGTGCAGATATTCGTTTGTTGACCGTGACGTAATTTTGGACAAACAATAGTATTTCGTAGGTTTTGTTATAAAATCTCGTAACTACGGCTTGATTCAAGCCGTAGTTACGAGATTTTATAACAACACCGACGGTTTATCAAAACATAACTTAAAACGCAGTCCATTTTTAGAAAAAAAAAACATTGCCATTGAAAAAAACGTTGTTATAGCTAACGATAATTGACCAGGCAGAGCAGCCCTAGCTAATTGGCTGGGATGCTCTGCCAGGTCATTTATCGTGCGCTATACTTCAGCTTGTATAAGTTGTGGTTATGGCATTTTTAACATTACAAATGAATTGTAGCAGCAGCACACAAGAAAACTTAATTAATAATGCAAAACATGTTGATCCGCATTTTGAAAATAAATCGCACAAAGATAGACTTAAAGGGGCTCCTACTAGGTAGTTTGAAGTTAAATATACATGTATTCAAGATGTAATTTCATGTATCCATGTATTCAAGAAATATCGTATGGAATGGTCAACCTGCATGGCTAGATTATTTCTTTCCATGGAAATTTCAAATGAAGTTAATTTATTCCGTCTATATCAAATCTGTATATAATTAGCTGACCCGCCCTTTATATTTTTAGTAGCATTTATTGGAGATTGGACCTTGATGAATAGTGAAGAACTTTGTATCATCGCTAAAATTCCTTTCTTTTTTTATCCTAGAAAATGTAATGAACCACACGATGCAAACTTTTATTGTCCCCATGTTGATCTGGTACCTGAAAAACCTAGTATGTGCCCCTTTAAAAGATGTTATTTTGTCACCCACGTTTGATAAGAACTTGTGCCAAAACCTGTCATGACGTTTTAAAACATCATGATCTATTCTTAGTAATTGATTACCATATTGTTTTAAAAGCTGATTATTATGTAAAAGTTTCTTTTAGATAATAAATTTCTATTTTTTAATAATCTAAGCATTTGAGCATCTCCTATTAAGCTTTATTTAATCGGATCAACTCTTTGCCAAACAAGACCTGGTTTTGACATCCCTAATAGAGCAAACCTGGGAAAACATTGAGACAAAATCTGGTCATTTATTTCACCTAAAATTGCTCATAGTATAAAAGTATGTTATGAAATATGGATAATTTAGTGTTTTCACATTACTCACCACCTTATTACCCAACTTGCGTCTTATTTCGAAAGCAAAAATTACTATAAGTAGAGTGTAACACTTTGCCCCGCATGCTATGGCGTACCAAATGGGCCAAAAGTCTATATAGAGCGTGCACGCTTAAAATATACGCGTCGACGCGTAAATTATATGCGTCGACGCGTATATTTACGCGTCGACGCATAAAATTTACGCGAGGAGTTGAAAATTTATGCGTCGACGCGTAAATTTTCAACTGCTCGCGTAAATATATGCATCGACGCGTATTTTATCTATTAACCAATCAGATCCTTCGTTTTATCCATCAATTTATGGTACAAAGGGAAAGGTTTCTAACTGCCTCTCACATTGGCCAGCCTCGGTTTCACATTTTTACTCCTGCTCGCATAAAATTTACGCGTCGACGCATATATTTTCAACTGCTCGCGTAAATTTTATGCGTCGACGCACATATTTACGCGTCCACATATAAAATTTATGCGAGGAGTTGAAAATATATGCGTCGACGCGTAAATTTTATGCGTGCACGCTCTGTTATAGACTTTTGACCCATTTAGCACGTCATAGCATGCAGTGTAACACTTTGCCCCAACATACAGTCATGTTGAAAATAAGGCCATAACTCGGAACCGCGTGCATTTTGCAAAATAGAACGTATATTAACCCTTTCCCAAACAAGACCTGGTTTTGACGTCCCTAATACAAAAGGCTTGGGAAAATATTGAAACAAAAGAAGAAACTGCTGATAACCAGCAGTTTCTCCTTTTGTCTCAATATTTTCTGTGCCATATTCTACACAAATCCTTTCATTAATAACATCCATTTTGTCATTTGTGGCAGTTTTTGAAGTAGATCACCCTAAAATTATGTCGTGTGGGAAAGGGTTAAGTCAATAACTAATGGTGACTCTAAACTATTACCACAAGCATCAAAAATAATCTAGTCATGGGCATTAGATAAACCTATTTTTAAAAATATTGGAAAATTTACTTTTTGACCAAATATGTAAAATTCACGATTCTAGAACAATCTGAAAGACCAAGCTAGCCACAAAAATCAGATAATGTAAAAATTCTGCATAGAATTTGTTACTAAGTGGAATTTTCGTGACAGAAAACATGATTGAGGTGAAAATCAAATTTTTCACTTGGTCCCGTGTAACACTTTGCCCCGGTCCCCCTACAGAAACGACGTTACGTCGTAGATGTCACAATTGGCTTGCGAAGATGGGAAAACCTAGTATGTGCCCCTTTAAAAGATGTTATTTTGTCACCCACGTTTGATAAGAACTTGTGCCAAAACCTGTCATGATGTTTTAAAACATCGTAATCTATTCTTAGTAATTGATTACCATATTGTTTTAAAAAATGATTATAGTGTAAAAGTTTCTTTTAGATAATAAATTTCTTTTTTTTAATAATCTAAGCATTTGAGCATCTCTTATTAAAGTGACATTTCAGAATATTTTGTCATAAATTTTACTTTTATTCTTATCTGAAAGAGCATATTTCCTTATGAAAATTCGGAAAATTTCAAGCCAAAATATTGCGCCGTTTACGAGAAATTTATATTTTTGTGTCAAAATTGAACAAATTGTTGTGCACAACAGTTCGGATTTATATGCAATTTATCGATTATGTCTCAACTTTAAATGCGTGTTTCTCGCTTATTGGCAACAACTTAAAAAAAACTAATAGTATTTATACTCATTAGAATAACCAATCTTGGCATCAAGACATACTTTAAAAAATTGAAATTGGAATGAAATGTCCCTTTAAGCTTTTTTTAATCTGATCAACCCTTTCCCAAACAAGACCTGGTTTTGACATCCCTAGTAGAGCAAACCTGGGAAAACATTGAGACAAAAGAAGAAACTGCTGATAACCAGTAGTTTCTCCTTTTGTCTCAATATTTTCTAAAATTTTGTTGTTTGGGAAAAGGTTAAAGAGGACATGGATTTCTTGATCATCACTTTATAAAGTGTACCTGCCTTCCTAATTTGTAAATCAGTGTTAAGTACACCAAACTTCAAAAAGTTTTTTATTAGTCGATGTGAAGCTCACGATAAATGACCTGACAGAGCAGTTCTGGCTAATAGCATGGTATACTCTGCCAGATCATTTATCGTGAACTATACAGGGTGATTAACCCATTACCAGACGACAAAATTATGGACTGTTCCAAATTCAAAGATGTTGCAGACGACATTTTCAAATCAAAGAAATCTAAAATATATTGGTCTTTTGGGGTAGAAAATATTGTGGGAAATGAAGAAATTGCTTGTCACAAGCAATTTCTTCATTTTCCACAATGTTTTCCAAAGCCATTATGTTATAGCGCGTCAATAGGCGTCACTGTGTTGTAATTGATTAACCCACCTGACTTTTGGGAAACATTCACACACAAGAGATCGTCCGCTACAACGTTTGTTCGGTTTATTTCTCAGCTTCTACTCACATGAATTTTGACGAGATAAACTATAAACTACTCCATTGACGTCTTTAAGAGGGTCATTCCCGGTTCCAACTAACTATGCACCGAATTCCAAGGTTTCTTCAAACAATCAAGCGAAAGTATTTTTCGTTGCTTTCGCTCCAATGTTTTGAAGAAACCAAGGGATTCTGTGTAGAGAGTAGTATATCCATGACATTTTTCAACGTAATTATACCTCACGAGAATTGACCTGGCAGAGCAGCCCATACTAATCGAATGGAATGCTCTGCCAGGTCAATTTTCGTCCGCTATACTATTTTCTGCAATTGTTATTTTGTTGCGTCACGTGATTCCCCGCCATGTCTAACTCAGTACCAGACGACAAATTTTTCACTTTTCCAAATTGGGAAATGGTACTAAGGACAACTACAAATTGGTTCGATTAAGAGAATAATCGCCTTTTCACGTAGAAAGCATTGTGCAAAATGAAGAAATTGATTGTCACAGGCAATTTATGCATTTTTTTACTATGTTTCGACGCGTATTTTTTACGAGGGCGTGTAGACGCGTCAAAGTGCGGCAATGTTTTTTTAATATCAGCGTGACATTCCCAATCACTACTTGTGGACATTTTGTCGCAAAACAAACCTCTTACCCGAATGATAGAGTGTTAGAGTGTTAGATATGTACAATTAGAATGCAATTATAGACGACAAAAATATCAAAAAGTGCATCTTTTTGCATAGAAAATATAACCGGGAAACAAGAAAGTACTGGTTTTAAGCATATCTTCTATTCGCCCATTATTTTCTAAAGCTTCGACATCGAAGCAAGGATAGCTTATGTTTCCTGGACCACTTCAAATAGGGAAAAAAATTCCACATATCGGAAAAATCATCTATTACAAGATTTTCCGATTCTCTTATTAACCCATTCCTACAATTTGACGCCTCAAAAGATAATTCATCAGGAAGCTTTGTGGAAAATGAAGTAATTGCTTTGTTACAAGCCATTTCTTTATTTCCCACAATGAATTCTAATCAAAAATACATAAAATCATGGGATTGGAAGCGTCGTCTGCAATATTTTCGAAACAGGAACAATGAAAATTTGTATCCTCTGGTAATAGGTTTATCCATTACCATACATTGACTCTTTTTGACTCCCCGCAAGATAATGGCTGTGGAAAACATTGTGGTAAATGAAGAAATTGCTTGGACAAGCAATTTCTTCATTTTCCACAATGTTTTCTACGCAAAATGACCCAAAATGTAAATTTTCATTAATCTTAATTTGTCGCCTGAAACATCTTTGAATTTGGTCTAAAATTTTGTCGTTTGGTAATGGGTTTATCCTTTCCCAAACAGTGATCCAAATTCAAAGATGTTGCTGACGACAATTTTAAATGAATGAAACTTAAATTTTTGTTGTCTTTTGGGGTAGAAAACATTGTGGAAAATGAAGAGATTGCTTGCCACAAGCAATTTCTTCATTTTCTATGATGTTTTCCAAAGCCATTATCTTGTGGGGAGTCAAAAAGAGTCAGTGTGTGGTATTGGGTTTAACGAAACAATAGACGTGTGTAGGAAAGCTATTGGCAAAGTCGTACCAGGAGACAAATCTTTTCTTCTTTTCCTGCATTGTTTTTCACGTTACGAATTTTATCAAACTATCTTGATTTTGTCGTCTGCAACTGCTTTGAATTTGGACTTGTCAAGAATCATTTCAGTCGGGAAAGTGTTAAAGAAGGGCGGATGATTGATTGAAGCAGATATCATTTCTTGCATGTATACATGCACATGTGTGTAGATTTGATCGCTTCAGAGAAACATCCATATCAGACATATACTGACAAAGCAAACTGTGAGTATCATTTAACTATCAATTAATTTTCATTAAATCTCTCAATAAAAAAAGAGAACAATTTAAAAAAAAAACTGAGGTAGAATTTCAAAATTGTCACAATTCTTCCAAAATCCTCATAGCCACAGTTACAAACAAGCTGCAGTTACGAAGACTTTTTCGAAGAATTTGGACGAAATGTTTTTGATTGCCGTACCGTCTCTCATTTTGTTTCAGCGAATTTTACCGGAATTCAGCCATTAAAATCATTTCACAAAAACTTTCAGTCGAAGCCGCTGTTAACAGCGTATCTTTAGCTGGGCGTTCTTCTTTTACTTCTAACGAAAAAGAACATTGATTCGCCACATTTGTCCTATTCTTTGACTTTTAGTGATATTTCAAAATTCCGATCAAAGTTTTGAAATATTGACCTCTAACAATAAAGCATTTATTAGATCAGAAAAATGGAGAAGGCTGACCTCGAACAGCAGCCACCGCAATACCAAGCCCAAGCCCCGGTAGCCAGTACACCGCAGTACCAAGCCCCGGTGGCCAGTGTTCCGCAGTACCAGACTCAAGCCCCTGTGATGCAGGCGCCCGTGATGCAGGCCCCTCAACCACAGACCATGCAACAAAACACGACTAATGTTGTCGTGGTCAACCAGCCCGTCAAGGAAGAAGGGAACAAGTTGCTCATTGGCAGTATTTATGGACATAGAGACTGGACAACCGGTCTGTTTAGCTGCACTGAAGATGTGGGCGGATGTAAGTTTGTTTATTTTTAGTTGTTGATTTGTTTGGTTACTTGGTCGGGGGGGGGGGGGGGGGTTGTAGGCCTACTCTGGGTCTGGAAAAGGAACTATGACAGCAACATGGATCTAGATCAGCCCGCGTATACACGCGGTCTGATCTAGATATATATTGATAACTCAAGGAAGAAGGGAACACGTTGCTAATTGGCAGTATTAATGGTCATAGAGACTGGACAACATGGCTGTTTAGCTGCACTGAAGATGTGGGCGGATGTAAGTTTTTTTGTTTTGTTTTGTTGTTGTTGTTGTTTTTTAACTCGGGATCTGGAAAAGAAACTTTAACACCAACATGGATCCAGATCAGCCCGCGTATACACGCAATCTGATCAAGATTTATGTTCATGTATCTGGGAAGAAGGAGGAAATAGCTTTACATACATGGTCATAGAGACTGGACAACCGGGCTGTTTAGCTGCACTGAAGATGAAGGGGTGTGTGAGTATAGTTTCAAGCAGGGATCCGAGAAAATCCTTTTTTTTTCTTTTGTAACGGTTAAGGAAGAAAAAAGAAGTAATTAATAGGCACGGTGTATGGTCATACAGAGTTTCCATTTACGACGTAAAAGTATCTGTATACGCATGAAAATTAGCTCGGACGCAAATTTTTTATACTCGTCGCGTCCATGGGACGCAAAATATAATGAAAGGCAAAAACAATGTATTTTCATAAATCTTACGCAGAAATGTCAGATAACTAGCGAAAACAATCCAAAATGTTTCAAAGTAAGACAGATTTGAAGCATTTTTAAGTCACCGGTTTTCCAAAGTTACTATAAATAGACTTCGCCAACGTCTAACCAAAAAGTTGCGATTGTTGGGATTCCCGCTTTTTCGTCTGGTACCCGAGCTGTCTAAAATATTGTTTGTGAGCAATTTGATAGCCGGAAACCAACCGTTACTTTCATATTGTAAATAATAATGGCTTCTCAAACAAAGAAAAAGAAACACTCGCGGTCTTTTCAAAACCAGTGGCTTGCCGATCCGGCGTTCAAAGACTGGCTGATAAAAGCTGCTGCAGATCACAAAATTTGTGATAACTTAGGTATTAAACTTGAGAATATCTCGGAAAACATTTAGGCGAATTGAAAAAATGCTTTTTATTAGCAGTTGTTTCTTTTGCTTAAATGTTTCCCCAAGCCACCTTAACTGGGAATATCAAAACTAGGTCTTGTTTGGGAAAGGGTTTTAAAGCCCGTTCAAGTACAACAATCAATTTGAAGATGATCTGTGGAAGTCAAAATTGGACTCAACTGAAAGTGGTTGGGACTCAACTTTTTCTACTGCACTTGGTCCAAGGGACTCAATATTTTATCATGTAAATGGAAACACTGGTCATAGAAGCTAGACGACGTCGATATCTCTAGGAAGAAATGAACAAGTTGCTTATTGAAGTGAGAATGGTCACAGAGACCGGGGAAGAGCATCCTCAGACACCCAGGTATCTTCCAATACTATATACTATACGCTGCGTTCCATGCAGTAGCTTATATAAGACCCGATAGTCATTTTATACCTTCCTTTTAAACCCATTCCCACACCATTCGTGAAGTTGGTCGTTTTGGAACTTGTCGGATAAGACCTCATCCACTACACTTACCACATAAAGTAACGCAATATTTTCAAATTTCAATATTTTTGTTTTTAACAAACCAGGATCAAAAATGGTACTTTCTATAGTTCGCAAGGAAGGATTATGATAGAAATTTTAAATGAAATATTTCAATTTCCAACGAACATACCAAAATTACGTCCCTTTATTATTTTACGTTAAACACGTCCTAACGTCTTGCAAGTTAAGAAACAATCCTAAAAGATAGTTTTACTGACAGTGTGTTGTCAGTTACACAGTACAAACACAAAAGAATGTCACTGTGCGCACTAAGCGTCATGTCATAACTTCCGGAAAACAGCCGTCCACATATCACTTCAATTTGAGTTCTGAAACATTCATTTGACAGGGACTTAAAAGCTCGGCGTCCAAATTTTCTTCAATTTCAAGGTTGTGGTTCCATTTTATAGCAAACGCCAAAGTGCAGGATCGATTCAGATCATCGACTGGGCCAGTTACAATCAGTCGGTAGGGTATTAGCCAAAGAGCTCTGAACATTGGAATAAATTCCTTATAGCAGCAGATTCCACATAAATGAACATTGGCAGACATGGATAAGCCATCGCAAATGAATCATTCAACCAGAAGCAAACCGTTTTATATCTGTTATTGACTAAATTTTGGGATAATTTTCGCCATTTTAGACAACTTATCCATTTAAAGACGGTCTGATTCAGTTTAAGAGTCGCAGGTCTGTGCTTCGGATGTTCGCATAAAGTCATGGAATCCACCCAAACGCCCAGGCAGGCGGGCTGGGACAAACAAATGAAATGCCAATGGCGATTCTCGTAAGTACGTTGACAAAGTGTTGCGCCCTGTTGTCCCTGATATTATGTAGGAAGAGTCAATGGCATGTCGCAAAAGGATGGCGCCCCTGCACACACTGTTGCTTTCACACGACGGTTGTGCAGCAAAACAAGGTTACTGCCCTTATTCGAGAACACGTCTGCTATCGAACACTTTTGGGATTGTCTGAAAAGGTGCGTTCGTGGTAGTCTTAATCCTCCAACAAACCTGTTTTGCGAACGAACAATCCTTCAGGATGAGTGAACTAAGTTTCTTTAACATCGAACCGCTCCAAAAATGGTGTCGATGTGACGAACATGTAAGTTTTTATGAATACAAGGGATGGTATATAACAATGAAATTGTTTGTGACTTTTGAATTTACACCGGGTGTCTTTGGTTTGAAATTTCTGTCTGTAAATGTCTTAGCATACTTATGATGTTTTATTTACTGTTTGATGAAATGTTACATATGATGTCAAAACAAAAATATCCTTAAATTTATTAACAGGATTTTAGATATTTGTTATTTAATGAGTGTTGCGTTACTTTATGTGGTAAGTGTATTATATCACTATTGTAGGTTTCAAGTCGATGCTGTGTGTAAACTGTGTCCTGATGGAGATAGCTGCCAAACTGAACGAGAATCTGTTTGTTGCTGAATGTATACCGAACGGTACAGTCATCATGAGGACCAGGCTTCGAACTCTGGGTGGAATAGAGGTACGTAGAATGTTAACTGTGTACTAATGGAGATAGCTGCCAAACTGAACGATAATTTGTTTGTGGCTGAATGTATACCGAACGGTACAGTCATCATGAGAACCAGACTTCGAACTCTAGGTGGAATAGAGGTACGTAGAATGTTAACTGTGTATTAATGGAGATAGCTGCCAAACTGAACGAGAATCTGTTTGTGGCTGAATGTATACCGAACGGTACAGTCATCATGAGAACCAGGCTTCGAACGCTGGGTGGAATAGAGGTACGTAGAATGTTAACTGTGTATTAATGGAGATAGCTGCCAAACTGAACGAGAATCTGTTTGTGGCTGAATGTATACCGAACGGTACAGTCATCATGAGAACCAGGCTTCGAACGCTGGGTGGAATAGAGGTACGTAGAATGTTAACTGTGTATTAATGGAGATAGCTGCCAAACTGAACGAGAATCTGTTTGTGGCTGAATGTATACCGAACGGTACAGTCATCATGAGAACAAGGCTGCGAAGCCTGGGTGGAATAGAGGTACGTAGAATGTTAACTGTGTATTAATGGAGATAGCTGCCAAACTGAACGAGAATCTGTTTGTGGCTGAATGTATACCGAACGGTACAGTCATCATGAGAACCAGGCTTCGAACGCTGGGTGGAATAGAGGTACGTAGAATGTTAACTGTGTATTAATGGAGATAGCTGCCAAACTGAACGAGAATCTGTTTGTGGCTGAATGTATACCGAACGGTACAGTCATCATGAGAACAAGGCTGCGAAGCCTGGGTGGAATAGAGGTACGTAGAATGTTAACTGTGTACTGATGGAGATAGCTGCCTAACTGAACGAGAATCTGTTTGTGGCTGAATGTATACCGAACGGTACAGTCATCATGAGAACCAGGCTTCGAACGCTGGGTGGAATAGAGGTACGTAGAATGTTTACGAAGTCGCGCGAAAATGTCCGACGCAAATCTGACTACGCTACGAGGGTACGTTTTTTGTCGACATTTTGAAAGATTCTCTCATTTTTCAGCCAAAAGTCTCATTAAAATCATTTTTTTTCGGATGAATAAAATAAATTCTCTCTTGAATTTTCCCTGCATCATTAGGAGCCAAACACTTCATGCATTTTTCGGTTTCATCCGTGGCAACGGTAATTGACGAGGATGTCCCAAGTCATCCGTGGCAAAGGGAAGGCGCTATCCCTATTTTACCGTCGTCAACTTCCGTTGCCCAGGTTGACGCCTGAAGTTGCGTGAAGTGTTTGGTATCTAATGATAGATGGAATTCCACACCTAATGAGATTCATGCGACGTGGGATTTTTTCTTCTGACGTCGGTTACGTTCGTAAAGTATCCGATCTATGCAGACGGGTTACGAAAAATCTGCACTTTTTACCTGCGAATGCGTACAACGTCGCCCAAAAATTTTCTACAGCGTGTGAATCTCATTATGGATCGAATACCTTAATTCGTAAGATTATATTTTTTTCTATCGTTCACTTTCAGGGTTCGATCATGAAGGATTACTTGGCCTACTGGTGCTGTCCGTTCTGTGTGATTTGTCAAATGGAGAGAGAGCTACACGCCATGCGACTGTAAAGCACACGGACATTGACGAACAGAACGTCGCTTCTCTTCAAAAACCTCGTAACTATAGCTTAACCCATTCATAAACGACAAAATTGTACGACGATCCACTTCAAAAACTTCCACAAATGGCAAAATGGATGTTAATTAAGATAGAATTTGTGTAAAATATGGCACAGAAAATATTGAGACAAAAGGAGAAACTGCTGGTTATCAGCATTTTCTTCTTTTGTTTCAATGTTTTTCCAAGCCTTTTCTAATAGGGACGTCAATAGCAGGTCTTGTTTTGGGAAAGGGTTAATCAAAGCTGTAGTAATGATGATTTTGAAGAAAAGTGGCTTATTAGTTACGAGTAATTTGATGAAGCGACGATATTGACTTTTTATATACTCAGTTCCAAAAGAAAGTGTGCACTTTCGCTTTTTACTTTTACCTTAGTTTTCACGAAGTTTATGGCAATTTAGGGTGTAAAGGTGATATCATACTTCAGATCAGACCCTAAAGAAAATTGGTGTCATAACAGATGTCGATATAATTGCTCACACTACATACACGTAGCCAATTCATTATGGTGTTCATGGTGTTGAGATTTGCACTCCTTACAGCTTCTTCTGTGGACAGAGTTACACGCTTAAAAGGCCGTTGTAGAGTTTGACCATACCTTCAAAGCCATTTTCACGCTAAAGTTTGAAGATTCCGGTAGACGTTACGTGCGCGTCAACGTTAGTAATCGCTACGTTAGCAGTCTAGTGAATTGTCGTCGAACGGCGCAACAACGTTCTATAACAAATTTGCATGCATTTAAGATTCCAAACAATTGGACAATTGCTATTAGAATATAAATACCATACACATTCCAAATTTTTCAGGGCTTTTGTTTTCACCAGGTTGGGTCTTGTTCACCGACGTTAATTGTAATTCGTTTCCCCCTTATGCGATATGTACAGAAGTAATTAAAATGTGATTTTATGCTAAGGTATGCCCAAAGGATTGCAGTAAGTTCAATTTCCGACCGATAATTCATTTAGCACGTGAGGCATGCGTGAAACACTAAAAATGCTAAGTCTGAGCCAAGCCGAAAATTCGTGCGTGCTATATGATTTCTTCATCAATATATCGTTTGTCAATGGTCTTGAGATGTGTCGTACAAAATTTCCTGGTGGTATACGGTATACTTTTCGAGATATTCAAAATAAAAAAGTGCACACTTTCTTTTGGAACTGAGTATATTTTATCTTTTTTGTTATTTAAAGCGTGCATGACAGAGGGAGGACAGTGTCGTGTTATTCGAATGTAAAACGAAAAAATGTCTTGACTAGAGACTTGAGTACTTTATATAGATAGTATACGTTCTCTCTTTTCTCTAAAAGTTTTAAACGTTTTCTTTATTGGGGATGTGTGTAAACATATATCTCTCTCCCTGCCATAGGCGAGTTCACTCGACTATAGGGGGTCCCTGCCATAGGCGACTTCACTCGACAATATTTTTCAATTTTTCGATAAAATCGGGGGGATGTCAGTTTTAAGTTACTTAATACATATCTTCCAAATTTACAGTGCATATAGATGCATCATTCCTCTGTATGTGCTGAAAATTTGAAAGGAATCCATTAAATGAGTCAAAAGTTATGCTTGGTTTTTTTTTTTGTTTTTTTTTTAAAGGGGGGGGGGTGTACAGGGTATCGATTCTTGGAAAATTTCTTTGAATTAATTCAGCGGCGAGAGACGCTACCGAAATCAAAATTGGACAGGGAAAGAGCTATAAATTTGAGTTACTAAACGAAAAAGATTGGACAGACGTGCCCAAATCAACATTGTATAATAGATAGACATCGTTGTTTTTTGGGGTTTTTTTTGTTTTTTGTTTTTTTTTTTTTTTTTTTATTATTATTATTATTATTATTATTATTATTATTATTATTATTATTATTATTATTATTATTATTATTATTATTATTATTATTATTATTATTATTATCATTATATCTATTATCATTTTTTGTACCGTTAAATATCTTCATATCACCATCTGACATTGTCATTCTCAATAACTAAATGTACTTTAAATGTGGTATCACTATAATGAACAAACTGACATTGCGTGTTCTATGATTGTTTAAATGTGTACATGTGTGTTTGTTTTCACAAAATAAAGAGATTGCTTCATAAAACACATTCATCCTAGCCTCTGCATGCCGCTTCCCCTCTTACTTATTAGTGTTAACCCTTTCCCAAACAAGACCTGGTTTTGTCGTCCCTAACAAAATATGGCTTTGGAAAACATTGAGACAAAAGAAGAAACTGCTGATGACCAGCAGTTTCTCCTTTTGTCTCAATATTTTCTATGCCATATTTGACACATATTCTACCTTTGATAACTTTCATTTTGACATTTGTGGCGGTTTTTAAAGTGGATCGCCCTAAAAATTTGCCGTTTGGGAAACGGTTAAACCAAGAACTCTTTGACAAAGTAGAATCTAATCGCTAATCGTAAACGCCGTGACAAATGGAAGCTCTTCATGCAACTTCGGGCGTTCTCTGTGGCAACGGAAATTGACGAGGGTTTTCCTCGTCAATTTCCGTTACCACGACTGACGACCGGAGATTGACAAGAGGCACTATCGTCAATAATTGTTGTCACAGATTACAACCGAAGTTGCAAAAAGTGTTTAATATCTAATAATTGATTGAATACGTTAATGAACTTGATAAATCTAGTGACATTGTTACTAAAGTCTCGCCAAATAGAACATGAGACAAGTAAATTTGCTACAGCCCGGGATCGAACCCTGGACCTTCTGACAGAGTCCAATGTGCTGTCAACTTCACCGTGGCCGCTTCCGACAAAAGAGTTTGAGTTTGAGTTTATTGGGGTTTTACGCCGTTTTCAACTACCAGGGTCATATCGCGGCGGCTGGAGCACCTAACCGTGGGTTCCTGGTATTTCTCGCACCAGTACAACCACAATATCCAAACCGAGCCTCCAGCTGCTCTCTCACATAGATGATTCACACCCATTGGTGAGAGACAAATGACTTTTGTCAAATATCAGAATGGATACTGGCCGAGCCGGGGTTCGAACTCGAGACCCCTGGATTGACAGACTCCGACGTAACCGACTGAGCTATCCGGGCTCGGCGTTCCGACAAAAGAAGAAGATGATGTACACAGCACACATTCTTTTTGTCTGAATATTTTCTATAATATTTCAAAACAAGAGGCCAAAGGAGGCATGAATCGCTCCACAGGCTAAAGAAAAAGAAGCGTCTCATAATTTCTTGTAATACGGGTGGTAAACGGAGAACACGGTGTATGATCACGTTACTCAGAATTTTAGATAATCTTCAATATTTTTGTTAATACTTAACCAATTTGAATTCGGTCTGAAGCAGAGATGGTGGAAAGGTACCAGGAAAAAGCTGGAGGTGGTGGATGTTTGAAATATCAACTGATAAAGAAGTTATTGAAGATCAACCAAACTTTTGGTTGATCTTCAATAACTTTTTTATCGGCTGATTTTTCAAATATCAACCAATTCTATCAAATGCGTCACGTCTGACCACCTTCTCTGCTTCAAACCGAATTCAAATCGGTCCCGTATTAAGGTGATTATTGAAGATTTACTGAAATTGTTGTACCACGTGATTATCCACCGTAAGAGTCAACGATATTTTGTTGCCTCGTGATACCTGGCTACTTCCGAGGTAGTTACATAGAGAAAAAATCTGTAAACAAAGGTAGGTCACGAACAATTTTTTTCTATTTTTTTTTTCTTTGATAACAGGTCTTGAAAAAATCCGGCGATGCTGTAATTTGAGGAAATGGTCGACGTTTGTTGTGCACGAGAATATATGGTCTTAGTAAGCAGGGTTGGCTCTTTTTGGATCTATACTAAAGGAAAAAAGAAACGCAACAACAAATAAAATTGATAATACGTTTTGTTTTTGTATTTTTTCAAAATCACCCTCATTCGAGTACTTTTTTCATTACATAGGTAAACTTCATCGTTTAACTTTCTAGTGTCAAAATGTCATCAATGTCACAAATGGTACGTGCCATAAACATCCGTTTAAATGAGAGCGGTTTGTCGTCAACCTTAAATGCGTTCTTGCACGTAATCCAAGTTGACGTTAACGTTTTCTGGCTGAAATGTGATTGCTGTACTGTCCATGAATAGCATAAACAGTTTTTCTCGATAAGAGAATTTGTTTCCGTAGGTAAAATAAGTGAACGCTGTACATGGTCCTGATTTCGTGACGTTAGACGTTGACGATCGCTTTTCGGGCGACCGTCAGTTGTTCCCTTCGTTCTAAGACGTTATCTGAAGCAATATTATGTCAACTGATGTACACCAAAGTCAATAGCATTTGCAGCTTAAGATGTTTCATTCGTAAAAATCACAATTTCTACAGGACGACGTCTTTGAATAAGTCGCAAATTGATATGAGGGATTAAATTCAAACGAAAATCATTGCCTTTTGTAGAGTCGACGTGCATCTACACAAATAAAAGAGTTTTATGTAAAGTTTGGGTATTCAAAAGTTTGCGCGTGAGAAACGTATAAATGTTTATTTTGACGTTATCTCAGAATTAAGACAGGTTTTAACGTAAACACACAGATCGATATCAAGATACAGTTCCCTGTAATAATCAGTAATATTTTTGACTCAATAACATAAAAGATTTAAGAGAAATAACAAAAAATAGTTGTTGCGTTTCTTCTTTCCTCTAGTATAGTTTCTCCGTTTACCACCCGTTTGTAAGCCTCGCAATGCTAAATGCTGAAAAGGGTCGCCCAAGGAACATATCTGCCAAGTTTGGTCTAAATTGGCCCATAGATTTCTTTTTAAAGATTTCATGGTTTGTCCAATTCTGATAAGCCCTGCTTACCCACACTCACATTTATAGACCAATAGAAATTACACTAACAATTTAAGTAAAGGACCATCCAAGGAACATTTCTGCCAAGTTTAGTCTAAATTGGCTCATTGATTTATTTTTAAAGAGTTATTTCATGGTTTGTCCAAGTCTGATAACCCCTGTCCTGCCACAACCACATTTATTGCTCAAGAAATTAATGACCTTGACCTAGGAATTAATATTGGCAACAGAAAAGTCTCTATTTTACTATACGCCGACGATATTGTGCTAACTGGTGAAACAGCGGAAGATCTGCAGTCTATGTTGAATGTTTTACATGCATGGTGTAAAAAATGGAGAGTGTTGATAAATACGCAAAAGTCAAAGTGTGTACATTTTAGAAGACGAAGGACACCTAGAATAAGCTATGACTTTAAAATCGGCGACAATAATCTAGAGATTATAGAGCAATACAAATATCTAGGAGTCATTTTTCATGAAACAAATACATTTGACGCAAATTCTGCGGCCTTATCGAAAAGTGGGGGAAGAGCGTTAGGAAGTATAATTTCTAAAACCCATCAATTCAAGGATTTGGGATTTAACACATTTGAAAAATTATATTCTAGCTGTGTAATACCTATACTTGATTATTGTTCGTCCGTGTGGGGATTTAAAGAAGAAAATCTTATAAACAATGTACAAAACAGAGCTATGCGCTATTTTCTAGGTGTCCATCGTTTTACCCCAATATTAGGGCTTATCGGTGATACAGGCTGGATACCATGTATATACAGAAGACGAATCAATATGCTGAGACTGTGGAATAAGCTCGTTTCGTTAGACAATGAAAGGTTGTTACGAGGCATATTCGATTATGATTATTTAAGACACGAAGAAAACAATAATTGGTGTTCTGAACTAAAAAGTGTTTTAACAGAAACAGGGTATGTCAATAATTTTCATGAAAAGCAGCCAGTTAACATAACAGAAATAAAAACTAGAATTTATGACATTTACAAAAATGAGTGGAGGAGAAAAGTTGAAAGTTTGCCAAAGTTACGAACATATAGACTATTTAAAAGCGAATTTAAGCTCGAACCATTTTTATTGTGTCATATACAAAAATATGAAAGGTCCCTATTTGCACAATTTAGATACGGCATTTTGCCCCTACGGATCGAGACAGGCAGATATATAGGAGAGAGGCTAGAGGAACGGATTTGCAACTTTTGTCCTATGGCAAAAGTTGAATCTGAAACCCATTTTCTACTTGAATGTAGCCATTATGATGAAATCCGCAATGAAATTTTGTCCCCTGTTATCCAGACATACGGTAATGCCAGTGCAGACGATTTATTGCAGTTGTTGATAAATCGCCATACTCGCATTATTGCCAAATATATAACAAGAGCTTACCTAAAGCGCAGATCATCTATTTATTCTGCATTGTGAGGTTTATTATACCATCTTGTTGACAATATCCATTTAACGCAGCCATTCATATATGTTTATTTTTGTCATGTATATATTAGAAAGTTACAATTTACTTAACAAACTATTGTTCAGGTGACTTATAGGCCCGATCGGGCCGGGTGTTCAGAATATTGAAAAATTTGATATGTATATTGATGTACTATACTTATACACATGTCACTATAATAAATGAATTCTTATCTTATCTTATCTTATAGACCAATCAAAATTTCACTAATTACCCAAGGAACATTTCTGCCAAGTTTGTACTAAATTGACCCAATGGTTGTTTTTAAAGATTTATTTCGTGATTTCTCCCATTCTGATATGCCCCGCCATGCCACGCCCAAATTAACGGACCAATCAAAAATTCACAAACAATTAAAGTAAAGGGTCACCCAAAGAAAATTACTACCAAAATTAATCAAAATTGGCCCATTGGTTGATTTATAACGAACTACCGGTATTTAGCCCCTCCCAATGGACCAATCAAACGGACAATTTAAGTAAAGAGACACACATGGTACATTTCTGCCTAATGGTCAAAATTTGCAAATGGCTGGTTTTTAAATGGTTATTTTGTGATTTCTCTAAGTCTGATAAGCCCTGCACTGCCTTGCCCATTTTATGGACCAATTAAAGATTTCACGGACAATTAAAGTAAAGAGTCGCCCAAGGTATATTTCTGCCAAGTTTTGTCAAAAAAAATTAAAGATTTTTTTTGTGATTTCTCTATGTCTGATAAGCCCTGCCCTGCCACGCCTACATTTATGGACAACTCAAAATTCTTTGAACAGTGTAAGTAAATGTTCACCCAATGAACCCATTTTAGAGAAGAAGATTTTAACCCATTACCACACAATGACTTTTTTTGACTCCCACCAAAATAATGACCATGGAAATCATTTTTGGAAATGAAGAAATTGCTTGTGACAAGCAATTTCTTCATTTCCCACAATGTTTTCCATCCAAAAAGACCCAAAAATCATAAATTCCATTCCCTTGAAATTGTCGTCTGCATGACCTTTCAATTTGGATCACCCTAAAAGTTTGTCGTTTGGTAATGGGTTAAAAGAATTATTTTGTGATTTTTAAGTCTGATAAGTCTGATAAGCCCCACCCTGCCACGCCCACATTTATTAACCAATCAAAATTTCATGGACAGTTTAAGTAAAGATTCACCTAAAGTACATTTCTGCCAAGTTTGGTCAAAATTGAATTGGCCGAACTGTTGATTCTTTAAGAATTATTTTGTTCTTCTAAGTCTGACAAGCCTTGTCCTGCCACGCCAACATTTATGGAACAATGGAAATCTTTGAACAATTTAAGTAAAAGGTCACCAAATGAACATTCCTGCAAAGTTTCGTCTAAACTGGTCCACTCGTTTTAGAGGAGAAGATTTTAAAAGAATTATTTTGTGATTTTTTATGCCTGATAAGCCCCATCCTGCCACGCCCACATTCATCGACCAATCAAAATTTCACGGACAATTTAAGTAAAGAGTCACCCAAGGTATATTTCTGCCAAGTTAAGTCAAGATTGGCCAAATAGTTGATTTTTAAAAATTATTTTGTGATTTTTCTAATTCTGGTAAGCCCCGCCATGCCAAACCCACATTCATGGACCAATCAAAATTCTTTTAACAATTTAAGTAAAGAGTCACCCAAGGAATATTCCTGCAAAGTTTGGTCAAAAATTGGACTTCTGATTAGAGAGTAGAATTTTTTTAAAGAAAAGGTTAATGGACGGACGCATGGACAGTCATGGCATTAGCTCGCTGACCTTCGACCAGTGGAGCTGGAAAAATGAGTTGGATCATGACATTACACACAGTGTATAATCACGTGACTCAGAATTTCCGACAATCGGCAATATCTTTTTTAATACCTGACCAATTTGAATTCGATTTGAAGCAGAGAATGTGGGACAATGCCAGGAATAAGCTGGACGTGTTGGATTTTTGAAAAATCAACTGATGAAAAAGTTATTGAATATAAACCAAAATGTTTGTTTATCTTCAATAACTTTTTTATTAGTTGATTTTTCAAAAATCAACCACGTCCATCTAATGCGTGACGTCTGTCCACATTCTCTGCTTCAAACCGAATTCAAATCAGACCAGTATTTACAAAATTATTGAAGATTTTCTGAAAATATTGTATCACGTATTTATCCACCGTGTTACAGTGCACTTTAAATACAGTTATTTTCATAGTTTGGGATACTCACTACGACTTAGTCAAGATCGGTGACGGATAACATCCGCGTGGAGAGAAATTAAGTTTTGGACAAAGCACTTTATATTGTATATCGCTGCTTTTCAACGAAAACCTCGTAACTGCCGCTCAAAGCAAGCTCCAGTTACGAGGTTTTTTGTTGAAAAGCGGCGATTTTGTCAGTTTCCTTGTCAATGGTTGATGCAAAACTAAGATAAGCGAATTTGATCACGTAATATACTTACATTATATTTCCTCGTAATCATTTAATACTGCCCAAACGGCAAAATTTTAGGGTGGTCCAAATTCAAAGCTGCCACAGACGACAAAATAGTTGTGGATAAACACAGGATTTGTGTATATTTTAGCACAGAAAATATTGAGACAAAAGGAGAAACTTCTGGTTATCAGAAGTTTCTTCTTAAATGTCTCGATGTTTTCCAAAGCCATATCAAGTAGGGACATCAAAACCAGGTCTTGTTTGGGAAAGGGTTAATACTGCCAAAACAAGGCCTGAACTGGCTTCCCCGAAAAAGAGCTTAGGAAAACATTGAGGCAAACGAAGAAAGTGTTGGTAACCAATCAAATTTTCTTGTTATATTGCGTGCATATCCAAACTTTTTCATCGTACATTTGGTCGTCTGCAGCAGCTTTGATATTGAAACAGTCTAATTTTGTAGTTTGTGAAAGGGTTAACTTTTGCTATATCCGCCATTTTCAATGGGACATCCTTTTCAATGAACGAGATAGAGAGTCAAACAACGCTCTGAGAAAACGGGGTTTAAGTCTAGGTATCGACAGTTACACGGTGGATAATCACGTGATACACCAAAATCAGAATTTCTTTAATAATTTTGTTAATACGGAACAAATTTTAATTTGGTTTGAAGCAGAGAAGGTGGACAGACCTCACGCATTTGACGCAAAAAAAATCTGCCACGTCAAGCTAATTCCTAGCATTTTCCACCTTCTCTGCTTCAAATTGAATTCGAATTGGTCCCGTATTAACAAAATTATTGAAGATTTTCTGAAATTCTGAGACACTTGATTGACTGACCGCCGTTGTTTGTGCAGACTGATTATGTTAGAAACTTTTTATTCTTATGTTAATTTGTAGATGTAGATTGTTTTCCGTATCTAAGTTCCTATTTTATTATGTTCATTTTCTAAATGCAATATCTGGTTTACGTCTACTGTGTCTAATATATTTCTCGAAATTTTGAAGAACATATTTTGACGTTTAGAAAAGTGTTAACTTAGGTCCCCTTTGAGATGAACTCTAGCCTTATGTTGTTTCCACATTTATAACACTTTATAACTAATATACAATGGAGAATAATATTTTGAGACGCATTTTAGTGAATTTTGTTATTGTTTTCTTTGTAAAAGGTAAGTAGCCTATATTTGAAGTGTTTCAAAGTACTTGTGCAAAATTATTGGAAACTTGTGATATCAGATTACGTGCTAAGCATCGAATATTTTAGGATATAAAATTATCAATTTTATGACGTATTAGATAGGGTCTGTTTAGTAGATTCTACACGATATAAACATTCAATGTGTAGAATCTACTATACAGACTCTATACTGACTTAATGCGCGTCAAGCTTTTATAGGAGACGGGGCGTGGCTATGTATAGACGTCACATAAACTAGCTGTCAGTCTCGTTTATGCGAAATAAAGCGGCGAAATTTTAAAATATACTGCAATTTCATTGCTCCAAAAAGAAGGTCGAACACTAAATCCACCCACTTCATGTACATCAATAGGGAACGATTTTATCCAGTTAATCGTGACGTCAATTCGGACAAACAAAATTTTATTTCGTAGGTGTTGTTACAAAATCTCGTAACTACGGCTTGATTTAAGCCGTAGTTACGAGATTTTATAACAACACCGACGGTTAATCAAAACATAACGGTAAACCTTCTCTATTGTTAGCACAAAATTCTTTGCCATTACAGGTGCGGCTAATGAATGTGATCCAGGCTGGTTACCGTACTATAGAGATAAGGCTTGTATCAGGCTGTTTGACACAAGGAAACTAAGGTGGGAGGATGCTAAACGTTTTTGTCACAGACATGGTGCCTACTTGAGCGATATGGCGGATTATACCGAACAGAAGTTCATCAACGGTAAGTCGTAGACGAAACCAAATTTTGATAGCAGTATCCATAGCCTTCTATTTCCAATAACAATAACGATCACATCGCTTAAGGTTTGTCAGTTTTTAATCCGCCCAACTTTCCATTGTGGACTTTTGAAGATATTGCTATAATTAGTATCGTCGCCTTTCTAAAACAAAAAGAAAGCCTCTTAAATATATGTTGTGTAAAAAGGGATTTTCGGTTAAAGCAATGATATCAAACTGCGGCCTTTCTTGTTTGTGGAGTCTATTCTTTGTAGCCAATACAATAACCGTTGCTTTTGATACAAAATCTCGTAACAACAGCTTGTTCAAAAGCTGTAAACAAGATGTAGTTATTCATGATATTTTTTGTGAAAAGTATCGATATACAACCATCCTTGCTTGTAGATTCTGTACTTGGAAGCCGGTACATTAACCACGGAGTGTGGATGGGGGCCAGTGACAAAGAAGAACGTGTGTGGAGATGGGTGAATAATACACGGATGAATATAGATCTTTACTTATGGCGGAGGGGTAGGTTTAGTCTTCTTATTTCTTCGCAAAAAGTTTGTTCCTTCTTTGCTTATGTTAGAGTACCTTCTGAAAATCTAAGACAGTTGAACGTATACATTTGAAATGACATTGTCAATCCTAGTCTAGGTATAGGTCGCGCCAAATGATCCGGCAGTGCACCCCTGTCTTATAGCTAGAGATACTCTGGCAAATGATTTATCCATACCTATATAATTCATAAGTATAGACCAGCCCTTGAATCGTGCAGACCTAGAAATTGGTGATCTCATAGTTCACAAAGGTATTTTTCCACATCCTGAGGTTCTATTTTCCATGTTGAAGGCAATCCGGACAACGGTAAAGTGATCATTGGTGGCGGGGAAGATTGTCTCGAGATGACAACAGAACCCGGATATAGAGGGACGCTCAATGATTATCATTGTCGTAAAAAGATGGCTTTCGTCTGCAAGAGCAATAGTAAGTAATCAGGATTCAGTGTTCGACATACTTTTTTATCATTGGAATTAAATAACAGTATATCGCAGGTTTTCAACAAAGACCTCATAATATATTATTTGCAGCTTAAATCAAGCTTGAGTTACGAGGTGTTTGTTGAAAAGCGACGATATTTTTGAATATTGCCACTCTATATCGCTTAGACGGGTCAACGCCCGTTTTATTTTAGGTTCCATGTGTACTAAAGCCCCGTCCATCTGTTCTTATAATGAATTATTTGCAGATCTTCCAATGCAATTGCCTTGTTATGCCTATTGATGCGTTCGGATGTTTTTTGTTTATTTTTTGCCAGCTCTGGGCAGCTTGATACGAAACGCCCAACTGTTTCCTCAAATCAATTACAGATCCCGCAAAGGCTTGAGGTTATGCACTATATTCGATTAAATGAATTTGATAGCCTCTATTTTTAGGTTCTGGTCTTGTGTAGCCACTATGATGCATTCCGTTCTCCTTTAAGCCATGTGCCTTTAAGCCAGTAATTTGTCCTATGTTGGTCTACATCAGCCTCTCCGATTCTTTTTGGATACTTGCCAAGCAAGGCTTTGGTGTCTTTCGTCAAGATTTAGGTTCTTTTATCATATTTGGTCACATGTTTATTTCAGTGGAATTAACCTGGTCACTTTTACTGTTTCAGAGATGTTCACTGAGACCACGACGTCATATCCACTCACGAACTTAACGACTACAGAAATACACCGTGAACAGAGACACCCTGAGACACCTGGTATCGAGACAACAGTCTTGGTAATCTCACTGGTCTCTGGTTTTGTTGTCTCGTTCGTGGTGATTGTAGTTGTCTTAATTATATACAGGTAATGTTGCCTTACCAAAGTAGGGAATCACGTGATACAATGATTTCAATCAGTGTCCAATTACTGACTCAATACTTACAAATTTGAATTCGGTTTGAAGCATAGAATGTGTGAAAACGCCAAAAATAAGCTGCATAATATATGATAAATCTATTTTTTTTTTCTCTCTCTCTCTTTTTTAATCAGCTGATAAAAGTTTTGGTTAAAGTGACATTTCAGAATTTTTTTGTCATAAATTTTACTTTTATTTTTATCTGAAAGAGCATATTTCCTTATGAAAATTCTGAAAATTTCAAGCCAAGATATTGCGCCGTTTACGAGAAATTTATATTTTTGCGTTAAAATTGAACAAATTGTTGTGGACAACAGTTCGGATTTATATGCAATTTATCGATTATGTCTCAACTTTAAATGCGTGTTTCTCGCTTATTGGCAAAAAATAATAGTATTTATACTAATCTTTACGTATCCAAACCTATTCGTGCGACGTCGTAAACATTCGGCGGTGGAACGTCACGTGAACCTCATTAGGGATGGACTACCGCAATAGCTCAAATGTATCAAATATAACAAAACGCTTGCCTTATTTTTTTTTTTTTTTTTTCATTTTTATCTCATTAGGGATGGACTACCGCAATAGCTCAAATGTATCAAATATAACAAAACGCTTGCCTTATTTTTTTCATTTTTACCATAGGCCTACTTTCTCGAACGCAAATAAATGTCGTCGGCGAAACGTCGTTACTAAGCTTTGTCATGTTGTTTTTACTAGATCTATTTACCACATTATCGACAGTTAAAAACTATATTCAATCACATCTCTATTGCTCGTTTTCTTTTATCCACAGAAAAAGAAAAGGACGAAATTCCAGAAATGTGTACGCAGACACCACAGAAATCTTTCCAAACGAACACTTTTACTCTGGGCTTGAAAATAGTGCACAAAACACACACAACGATGACAACAGTGTACACATATACACATACGAACAACCAAGTTGTTGTATGGAAAAGTCGGGTTCCACTGATGAGCTTCTTCAATGTGCCGAGACTAACGTGTATGAACGATTGGAGGACAGTCTACATTCTAGCGGAAGTAATGGTTACCAGGCAACCGGAAGTGAAAACGGGTATACAGCTGAAGGCGTCAAAGAAAACTGTGAAGCCGCTCATCAAAAACAAAACACGGGCAAACTTGGTCCACCGAATCAAACAAACGCATCTGAAAGATTTAATTCTGGCTACCTAGATATGACAGTGGGTGATTACGTAGAGTTTCCTGCAGCTAAAAATCAACCAAATGATCTAGGAGCTAGCGGAAATGACTATTATGTTGCCCCGTTAGACGTCAATGCAAATCGACATGCTGCAGAGAACGGCAAAAAGAATTCGCATGGGAACTCCATGTCAACTAATGGTTACAGTGACGGTTATGTTAACCCTTTCCCAAACGACAAAATTTTAGGATGATCCAATTTGAAAGCTGCTGCAGACTACAACATTGATGATAATAAAGACATGATTTGTGTAAAATATGGCAAAGAAAATATTGAGACAAAAGGAGAAACTGCTGGTTATCAGCAGTTTCTTCTTTGTCTCAATATTTTCCTAAGCCATTATCTTGTAGGGAGTCAAAAAGAGTCACTGTGTGGTAATGGGTTAATCCAAAGGCCAAATGTGCTGTGGTTGTCCCAAAAGCGAAAACCGGCGGATTAATCCAGAATACCAACAAAACTTCGGCATATTACCTTACGCCCGTTGGCGGAGATAAAGAAGCGTGAAATCAAACAAGCTTCACTAAAACAACCAGTCGTGCGTCTTTTTAAATCGAACGTTTTAAAACTCTGCAAAATCGCACAATTTATAAAGACGCACGACGGGTTGTAAGAGCGCCTCAAAATATGTACATTCAAAGAAGGTGAAAAGTATAAATCTCTTTCTAGAAAAGTACGCATTCTTTGTGCATTTTCTGGAATTTCAGTATATCGTTCCCTGCGTCACACACGTGCTCCGTACTTCTGTCTTGCGTGCTCCTGGCGTTCTAAAAGACGCAGAATGGTCGTAGCAAAGAACTGTCAGGTCAATTCTTTGCTGCGTGCAGTTTACGCTGTCCACCAAAACCGTACGTTGCACGTGCGTGCATCGCACGACTAAACTTACGTTTTAGACGCAGACCGCACGCAGACCGTACGCAGGAGCACGTACGACCGGGCTTACGAGAGACTTTGCGAGTGTGGATGTTTTTGATGACAAGCATCGTTGTGTTCTTTGACGTATACGAGGGACGGTCGGAAAGTAGTTTGACTTTTCGTGCTGCTGTCTCTCCATTTGCAACTGTATAAACACAATATATATTGGTGGAATCTACATCCATTTGCTAATAATGTGATCAGTTTATTTTCAAAGATAGTTGTGTATAATACAATATTCTGCCCACTTATATGTGATAGGTGTTTCATGTATCATAGGTTATTTGTTAGAGGAACAACAAGGGTAACCAATACAAAAGAGCATTTTAGTCGTTTTAATTTGCGAAGGAGATACGTTTTTGAACTACATAATAACTGAAAATAAATGTGGGTTCATAATTCCGTACTTGGGATAAAAACTCAGTCAAAGCAGTCATGAAAACGAGCTGGTTCCCCACCCCTGAACAGATTAAGCTGTTACCTTCGGTTGGAAGTCATGTTTGTTGCTTTTTGGGATTCACGAGAATTGATAGTTAATCATTTCATGTCAAATGGTAAAAACTGTCATTGCAAAGTAAAATTCTGAAGTATTTCAGAAAAATCTAAGAATAAATGCTGAAGTAAACGCGTCCCAGATTAGCAAAGACAAATGTTCCCTACTTCACGATTACGCACGCTCCCATACCATCGCATCTACAGTGGAGATTATCAACTATTACACATGACTATAGTTGTTTTACCCTTCTTATAGCCCAGACCACACCCCACGTGATCTTTTTTTATGTCTAAAACTGAAAAAAAAAATACTTGTTGGGAAGAAATTTGAGACCATTGCGCCTTTGATACCGGCTGTTACACTGTACCTAATACAGTGGGTCTACGTCATGGTTAATATTGGGAATAATAAGGCTCCCACGAAGATGGCGAAAATGTATAGACATAGATTGACAATTTCTTCATACAGTGTAGAAAGAATTTTGTTAAAATGTTGAATGGTTTCAGAGTAGTAGTCAAAAGTCCAACTACTTTCCGACCGTCCCTCGTATTTCATGCACCTCTAAAATTTGAAATTCGGCGTGCATGCGCACATCGGTAGTACGACGTATAGTTAGACGGGTTAATCCTTTCCCAAACGACAAAAAATTAGGGTGATCCAATTTGAAAGCTGCTGCAGACGACAATATCGATGTTAATTAAGGTTGGATTTGTGTACAATTTAGCTCAGAAAATATTGAGACAAAAGGAGAAAGTGCTGATTATCAGCACTTTCTTCTTTTGTCTCAATGTTTTCCCAAGACTATTCTCTTAGGGACGTCAAAACCAGGTCTTGTTTGGGAAAGGGGTTTAAGAGAGGCGTCGATGACTTAGTGCATTTTTTTCTGTATTCACTAACTAACATGCGTTTTGTACTTACCAGTTGATTTTTGTTTAATTTTATACATGTACGAATTATTTAAAGTGACATTTCACAATTATTTTTACATAAATTTTACTTTTATTCTATCTGAAAGAGCATCATTTCTTATGAAAATTCTGAAAATTTCAAGCCAAAATATTGAACCGTTTACGAGAAATATATATTTTTGTGCTAAAATTACTCGAATAGTTGTGGACAACAGTATTTGCCATTTCTGTCTCAGCTTTATAGGTGTATTTTCCGCTTACAAATAACAACTTCAAAAAACTGATAGCATTTCTACACATAAGAATAAACAATCTTTGCATCAAGACATACTTTTAAAAAAATGAAATAAATGTGAAATGTCATTTTAAATGGTAAATGGTTGAAATATTGTCAGGATAGCAGATAAAAGGAAGTGGTAACATTTAGAATTTTGAAATGGCTTAATTGCTTTTGAGTAAACCCTATATTGCAGTTGCTTATTAGAATTATAACACCGAGACTATTCAAATGAGTGGCCACAACATAGGCTTTGGATGTTTTGTAACAAAGATATTTCTTTCGTTCTATGCATTGTGATGTATTGGTGTAAGTCGGAAATCTGGAGTTTGATTCGTACCCAATGTGTTTCGAAATCGTCGTAGTGAATGTCGCCGTCGTCGTTGTGGTTGTTATTACATGATACTATACAGGGCGGATATTATTTATTTGGAATCGAAATTAACCCTTTCCCAAACAAACAAAAAAATAGGTGGTACAATTCAAAAGCTGCTGGAGATGACAAAATGGATGTTGATAAAGATTGATATGTGTACAAAATAACACAGAAAACATTGAGGCAAAAGGAGAAACTGCTGGTTATCAGCAGTTTCTTCTTTTGTCTCAATGTTTTCCGCAGCGCATTCTATTGGGGACGTCAAAACCAGGTCTTGTTTGGAAAAGGGTTAATGAAACATAATCGCTGCTCTTATTAATTCCACCGTTTATTTTGTGAATGATTCGTAACATTCTTATAATCAACCTAATAAATAATTTGATATATATGATTAAATCTATCTAATAATGTAGCAATGTTTGAAAGCCTGACCGAAATTATTCTGCCATCAATTAAAGTAAAATATCGGTGCTTTTCAACAAAATCCTCGTAGCCCTAACTGCAGCTTAAAACAAGCCGCAGTGACGGGGTTTTTTGTTGAAACGCGACAATATTTTGGAATAATTAATAATTAAACAATATTTTGAGAAAAATCTGAAAAAACTTAACAATCAATCAAAGTTATATATCCATTTCCATTTTCATTTCTGTTTCCATGGTTCCGGCTCCTGTTTTCTGTGGTTGTCGCGTCAAGTAGAAACTGCCTATCATTGCTCTTTCTGCCTTGTTTAGTACCCACTCGCTGTACTCGGCGCGGTGTAACGAAAACCTAGTTGGAAAAGGAGATTAAAAAACAGAATGCAAAATTATTTTGTGCACAGAATATCGAGGGTAGCTGTGTTTACATGACATTTTTTATGTTGATGACCGGCTTTTCTTGGTATGAAAAACAAAAGCAACCACTAAAATCGTTCTGCAGCACTGCTTTAATTACGTCACATGGTCCAGGGAAACTTTTGATATGAGCACTGTACTCCCAAAATTGACTCTTTTTACTCTTTTTAACATGACGATTTCATTGAGGAGTGAAACATGTTTGACCTCTCTACTAGGAAAGGATCGGGAAAACATTGATGCAAAAAAAGAAATTTCTGGTATCACCAGCATTTTCTCCTTTTGCCTCCCCATTGTCCGTGCTGTATATAGCACACAAATCAAACCTTCATCAACATCCGCCTGAACTGGTTTTCAAATGGGGCTATACTATTTATTCTTTTTTTTCGTTTGGGCAGAGTAAAAGACTATACCTTTTCTCTGGAATATACATCAACTGCCCAGATACAAGAGATTTAAACTCATTTGATAGCGGAAGTAGTTTTTCAGCCGGAAACTGGATACGTTTTGACGCATGCTCAACGATACTAGCCGTGATCACGCCCAATGGGAGGCGCCCAGTACACATCATATAGAGGACGGCACCTAGCGACCAAATGTCGGACAGTTTCGGGTTGTACGGGACTTTACGAAGTATTTCTGGTGCTTGGTAACCTACAATGGGCAATCAGGTAAAAAATATTTGTAAGACCGAAAACAACAACCAAGATATTTGTAAGACCGAAAACAACAACAAAGTGTAAGTTACGTTCGAAAATGTCGAATGTACAGCTCTCAAGAATAAGCTGCAGTTAATGCTGTTTGTTTTCGTTTTCGAACAAAGCCAATGAAAGGCTAAAATAAAAGCTCTCGGAGGCTGAAAATCCTCTTTAAAACGAATGTTACATATACTGACGTCAAAAAGAAACGTTCCAATGAAATTTGTTGTTATTTTCCTTATGCCTGCTACAATGATAGTGAAACATATTTATACTGTATATTATCATTTTGACCGACAATGACGGCAAATGAAAAAATATGCGTTTCTGTTCACAGATATGTCCGTTTCCGGTGACTTGTCACTTTTTCTACGTGCGCTTCGTGTATGTTTATCATGTGATGAAATTGGTCATATTTTTACATAGTAGCATGTGTTAGTGGATAGGCAACCATGAATTTAAGGATTTCTAATGAAACATAAAAATTGAAGGATACCAAAACTAAATTATGAAAATATGGCCATTTTTGAATGCGACGAATTCAAAAACAAATCGCAAGACAGTTTAACATATTGTGTTTCTCGATTCGGTGTCTTGATCGACGCGTTAGAATTCCGCGAACGTCTACCGATCGGCCACGCTCAACTAGACCTCATGTAACGCCTCATCTTCGCAAGCCAAAGGTGACATCCACGACGTAAGGTCGTTTCTGTATTCACCCTTGGCGTATTTAGTCCGATTTTCTTGGTCTCCTGGAAAGCGATTTCATTGGTTCCAGCGAGGTCTCGCTGGAACCAATCAGATTGTCGACTGATACATTTGTTATGAGTAACCAAATCATGACAACGGGCGGGAAAAAGCATTGCATTTGCAACTCAAAAACGCGAAGATGGGCGATTTTTCCTAAGAATTTCACTGCGATAGACAGGAATTCCCTAACTTTAATCGACGAATTATTTTACTTTCGACAATTCGACCAAAAAAGCAGCTAACTTTAACATAATCCGCATGACGTATGACGCGAAAGACAACGCGCGTTAATTACGTCATTAATAATGTACGTAAACAACCAGCAGAACAAACGCTAGGCGGCGCTTCGTGATTTCAAGAAAATCGGACTAAATCCGCCAAGGGTGAATACAAAAGTAGGTGGGTTCAACATTGGCTAGCGAAGATGGTAACGCCTGTAAAGCAAGATAATTCCACACCTTAACGTCATGTACGTTTCAGGTTTGTGACGTTGGGATCGACGTTCGTTCTGTCGAGTAGTCGGTTACTGTGGTGGCCAAATAAGTGTTTTTCTGGTAACTGTTGTTGTTTCGATTAACGTTTGAAATAGACATACTGCTCGGAATATAGAGCTCGTAGATAAGCCCTTGTCGAATACGGGAAAGTGACAAACAAGCTGCCTGACGTTTTGACGTCTTGCATTACACGATTAGGCATCTTGGTCAACGAGTTAGAGTTAGAAACATTTGCCAATCGGCCAATGTCAGATAGACCTCGCGTAACGCCTGTTATACAAGAAGCTGTCATACGTTAACGTCATTTGCGTTTCAGGTTTTAGACTTTGAGATCGACGTCACGTTTAGTATTCACTAATTGTGGCCGCCAAATTAGCCGTTTTACGGTATCTTGTTTCGTCGCAAGTACAGTTTGAACCACGTGCTACTGATTTTCAAATGGAAGTTCTGATACCGCTCTGTTTAAATGTGCCGTTTTTCCAAACTGTAACAATTGGATAGTTTTTTTTTTTATCATCACTTTTCAACAACAGATAATCAAATTTTAAAATGGCTTTTTTTTATATATATATATAATTTAAATCAGATTTACTGAATAATCGGGCATTTATTAGGACTGCCCGGGCGTTTCTTTTTTACTTCAGTATATCTATGGTAGCTGATTTGTGCCTATGCCGTATCTTTGCCTGGCGCCCCGCCACACAAAGCACAAAAACGCGTCAAAACGGTAATCTATCGAAGTGTCACCTTTTCGCATGGCGGGGCGATTATAATAAAATGTAATTTTCTGGTTTAAAACGGGCTTATCAGCATCATTCTTTTTTAACTAAAACATTAGAATAACCAATCGTCCCACCAAAACATACTTTACAAGAGTAAAATCGGAATGGGTGTCTCTTTTTTAATTACGTCAGTGGACAGTGCAATTGTAATAATCTAAATGAAATATGACCTATATGTATTTGATATAGATCTAGGCTAATACAGACATTTTAGAAAAATTGCGTCATAACATCTTAGTCCATTTATAAATGTGATAAATTAGAATTTTGCATTTGAATTATCACGGGGAAAAAACAACAGTAAATACTCGAACGAGTATATCTACACAGTTTCTGAATTGTTTGCTCTTTGGATTTTTTTCTCTGATTGGAAAAAAAACTGGTCAGTCCCATTTTTCTAGGATCAGTCAGGAAATCTTTTAAACCAAGCAATTTTATCATTTAGGTCTGATATACCAACCTTTAGAGCCACATTCATCCTCACATAACGGCTCTATGTCAGAGACCCTGACGGCATGTCCCAGATCACACAGCTTAGCCACGTTATCTTGTGTCACCAACACGTTCTGGAGACAGATATCTCGGTGTGCATAACCTTCCTGGTGTATGTAGGATACCGCGGATAGGAGGTGCTTGTAGTAACGTCTAGCCACGCCTTCTGTCAGAAACCTACGATCCTGGAATTATATTATTATCAAAGTATAATAATTAACCTGCCATATCCAAAGAAAAGACATAATGTCTCGATATGCATAACCTTCCTGGTGCATATAATAGTCTAGGGGCCCGTCCCGCAAAATACATTTTTATTGTACCAATCGTCCAGAAAAAAATCTGTTGGTACCAGGTGATTGTTAGTTCAATGGGACGTTAGAATAAGGTGGATGCCATAATCAAAAGTGGTGCAAATTTTTTTACAAGCACTTTTCTTACCCCACCCACTTGAAATTAAGGTTAAATAGTAGTCGTCAGAAATTGTTTCTATACTACCATTTTTATCTAATTGATAAATCATTTTTTATGGAAAGAAATCACATTTGAATAGTCTTCGTGATTGTAATTTTCTTATACCAAAAATCATCTTGAATTCTAAGAAATCTACAATTGTCCTTACCCCACCCACCAATTTAAGCTATGTCTACCCCCTTCTACTTCATGATGTCGTTAAAAAAGCCAAAAACTCATAGATCTGCTTAAAACTGTGAAAATGCATTTCCAAGTACCCGGAAATGTTTTTAAACTTCTAACATGACATGTCATTTGATAAAAATATGTCTAATCCATGTCCGCAAGTTGATATATTTTTTGAAAATTTGAAGTTTTCTGTCGGAAATGGCTGATAGCTTATTTATTGGCAGATAATTCAGATAAGTCACAATTTTGCACCCAAATCATCGAAAAAGACTGATAGAAGTAATGTAGAAGGAGACAATTTAGAATATGTTAATGAATTCTACTGTCCATTTTGTCCGTCCGATCGTCTGTACGTCTTTCATCTCCCAAACTTTGTGTGCTTAAAACGTAATCAATATTTACCTGTAACTTAACGAATTTCGCGTTTTCAACTGACATTTAACGCAAATCCTTGAAAAAGAGTTTTGATTGTCAGATATTCTCAATAAATAACATGAGGACCATGATGGTCCTAAATCGCTCACCTGAACCAAGATAATATGAGCCCAAGTTTTATTCAAATCAATTAATATTTGTGACTGCAAAACTGAACGCTCGTAAGCAGCAGTTTTGTCAAGTTCAAGGGAAAGCAATTAAAATTGTTGACTCATAATCAGGCTGAAAACTGAACGATATCTTGTGGTCACTTACATTTTGTCCACGTTTTGTATCGACCGATCAACATGTGTGTCTTTTGCAATGAAAACAAAGTCAAAAATGGTCATTTTGTCAGAATTAAAGGCTTATAACTCAGGATGTCAGATTCACATTAACACTATAAAATATATCTCACAGTCACAGACTGAGATTTGTCTAGCTTGGTCAATGTTTGTGGTAGCTAGGGTGACAACATGATCGAAAAAGTCAATTTTACATTACAGAATTCAAGAGCAAATAACTCTAGACTTTCTATCCTGACTAAATAACTGAATGCCAAACTAATCCAAACTCTCGTAGTCGTTATCTTGGTGTCCAAGTTTTGTCTTGATTGTTCACTATGTGTGGTTTTTAGAGTAAAAACAACGTCGGAAACATTCTACCCATCAAATATCGTCTTGATTTGTCCATCTATCTGGTTATTTGACTGAAAATAAAGTCAAAATGGAAAGTTTGATCAATTCAAAGGAAGATAACTTAACAACTTCTGGTCCAATTATGTCGAAATTTGTATTCACCTTATAAGAATGGTCACCAACATTATGTTTTAGTTTTTTTGTCTCGACTGGCCAAAATCTGTGGTTGTTAGAGAAAACCCAAAGTAAAAAACATCAGTTTTTATCAAATTCAAGGGCACAAAAACATAGCTTTCTGATCCTGCCGGACTGAAATTAAAATCATTCTATATCTTATGGTCACCAAGATTGTGTCCAAGTTTCATTTGGATTGGTCATTAAGAGTAGATGCTAGAGTGTAAACCAAGTCGAAAATAGTCTATAACAGCAATTTTGTAAAATTCAAGGGCATATTTCATGACTTCCAGTCCCGATCATTCTGAAAATTATACTCGTCCTAGATCTTATGGTCACCAACATTGTATAAAAGTTTCATTTGGATTAATTAATAATTGTAAATGCTAGAGTGTAAACCAAGTCAAAATATTCGAAAACGGCAATTTTGTAAAATTCAAGGGCATATAACTCATGACTTAATGTCCCGATCATTCTGAAAATTGTATTCAATCGAGATATCATAGTCCCAATCCTTATGTATTAGTTTCATTTGGATTGGTCAATAAGTATACATGCTAGAGTGTAAACGGAGTCGAAAATAGTCGAAAATGGCAGTTTTGTAAAATTCAAGGGCATATAACTCATGACTTTATGTCCCGATCATTCTGAAAATTGTACTCATCTGAGATCTTTTGATTCCAATCGTTATGCATAAGTTTTATTTGGATTGATTAATACTTGAAGATTCTAGAGTGTAAATCAAGTCGAAAATAGTCGAAAATGGCATATCTGTTAAATTCAAGGGCATACAACTCCCGATGTTCTATTCTGATCATTCTGAGAATTAAACGTCTTAGAGATCTTATAGTCAGCAACATAATGTCCAGGTTTCAACTTGATTGGTCAATATTTATAAATGCTAGAGTGTAAACAAAGTCTAAAACAGTCAAAAACGGCAATTTTGTCAAATTCAAGGGCAAATAACTCATAATTTTCTTGTCCGATCAGGCCGAAAATCACACTCATTTGAGATCTTATGATCCTTATCATTATGTAGAAGTCTCATTTTCATTGGTCAATATTTGTGGATGCTAGATGGTAAACAAAGTCTAAAATAGCTATTTTTGATGTTCAAGGGCAGATAACTCAGGACTTTCAGGTCCGATCTGGCCAATAATCAAACTCATTGAAGAACCTATTATCATACTTGTTCTGATTTAGTTTAATGAATATTGGTTTACTTTTGCGAGAACTAGATTGTAAACATGTTTTGTCATGAAGCCTTTCTTTGAACATGCCCTTATTGGTGGTAAGAGTTGTCTGCCCCCAGAAAAAAATCACACTGACATTTGTTGCAAAAGTCATCCAGGAACGAAACCTAATTGACTTCAAAATATCCCTATGGTGTCTAAACTTTTCTATCATCAACGTTTAAAAAGATGATAAAGTTTGAAAAAACTTTTCTTAATTATTTCAGAGTTATTTTTCTATTTTGGTGAATGAACATTTATTATGGCAATTACGGTAAATGTGTTTTAAAAACCGACTATTCTATTACTAATTATTTTTTTGCATACATAATATTTCAATAAAAACATAAAGTTATTTCAGGAAAAAAGTCACAGAAAAAATTTTGAGGACAATTTCGATTCATGGTCAACTAAAAAACTGTTTATTTCATTTTTGGGTGGGTAGAGTTATCTGCCCCTGGAAAAAATCTGCACCACTTTCAGTTCTGGCATCCACCATAAAATAAAGCCCCAATGGTTACCCTAATTCACTGTACCATCGGAATCTTTCTGGACTATTGGTCCAAAGAAAACCACTTTCTAGGCCTCTTTTTGGGGTTGGCCCCTAGACTACGAGATAAGATATTGCGGACAGGAGGTGCTTCTACACGCCTTTTGTGAGAAACCGACGATCCAGCATGATGTTGGTGTTGTTGCTTCCGTTGTTAATAATAATGAAAATATTGATCATGATCACCATTTACGTCGTCAAAAAAATCAGACAGAAAAGAAATAAATGACAATGAAAAAATAGACATTGGTTTCATAGTTTTGCCTGTTCTGTGCTATTTTAAACGATTTTAAGGTCCATTCCCACATGACCCTCCCCTTTTCAAAATTTGATTCTCATAAAATTGTGGCCTGCAATTTCTTTGAACTTGACCAAGTCTAAAATGTTGCGGGATTTTTTAAAAATGATTTAAAACCCTTTGTTTTGGCAACCCTAATAGAAAATGCTTGTGAAAACATCGAAACAAAAGAAGTAAATGTTGATAATCAGCAGTTTCTCCTTTTGTCTCGATGTTTTCTAAGCTATACCATGGATAAATTTGATCATTATCAACATCCATTTTGCTGTATTGAGCAGCTTTTGAATTGGAACACCTAAAAACTGTTTTTGTTTGGGAAATGATTGATCATTATAATGCCAACGTTACCTGCTGTTTGATAATCTGTTCGAGCGTACCGCTGGCACAGAACTCCATGACTGTGGCAATCCGGCCGTTGTATACAATGTTGTCTATCCACCTCACGATGTTAGGATGAAACAATCGGCTGTGTATGTCCAGCTCGTCCAGCATGTCTGTTTTAGATCCGGAATGTTTACGATTAGATTTCCCGCTGTTAAGTTTCAGTACGACCGGCTGCGATTCGTACGCGATGTATTCGTTCATCTGACGGAGATTTTGTGCGAGTAATAACGTACTGGATCTTCCCTTGCCAATAACTTGTAAGGGCCGATAACCCAGCATTTCAATATCGGTGATGATTTGGTCATAATATAGGTTACCCGTTCGTACGCGGCGTTGACGTAACTTGCTTAACGGTATTGGATATTTGTGTACCCACGTATCACCCAGATCGCACGTTTGTTTAACGGTCTCGACGGCATCGTCCGTTGAAAAGGCGGCACCTTGTTTGGCATTCCCGAGAAAAGTAACGAACTCGTGGGTGTCGTTTGCTCCAAAATCACCACTAGGAGAGCCAGTAGGTGTCTTCAACGAAAACGTTTTTGACGTAAAGTAACCGCTAACGCTGGACGAATCTTGTGAGTTGTCGTCACCACTAACGTGCGGTTCCATTTTCTGTCGTTTAACATCCGGTTCCATATCTAATCTCACTAGATCTAAATTCCATCCATAATTGTGTCCAAAGAGAGAATTTTCGTCGCATCAGAGGCGACGTTACGTCGTCACTGTAACCAACGTCAACAACGTCATTTCTTTGACGTCGTATCATAATCACGTGCAAAATTATCCGTCGCTACTCGGCCGAGTCCGTATACACGCGAAATTTGCCGAATGGAGCATAATCATCATGTCAAACTATACCTTATTACCTGACGGCATTGTAATTTTACACATGTCCAAATTCAAAGATGTAGCAGACGACAGTTTGAAGTGAATGAAAGTGAAGCTTCTTTTGTCTTTTCTTTGTCTTTAAGAAATTATTGTGGAAAGTGAAGAAATTGCTTGTCACCAACATTGTCTTCATTTTCCACAATGTTTTTCAAACCCTTCAATTTGTGGGCATCAAAAAAGGTCATTGTGCTCTGATGGGATATCATGGATCAAAATTAAAGACAGTGCTTCGGGAATCCTCGACTAATTTACCGTGCGCATATCCACGATTTTTTGTCAAGGAGGGTCCAACAGGCATTTTAAAAGGGGGGGGGGGGGGTCCGCTCGAGCTTGCTCCAATGACAAATATATAAATACGCATAACCAGACGGTATTTTTTCTAGACTGGTCCAAATTTGAAGTTGTTTCAGACGACAATTTCGGTTGCATGAAAAGTAACATTTTTGGTAGATTCTAGATCTATGTTTGAAAAAAAAAATGAATAAATAAATAGTGTAAGGTGGGGCAAAACGCCCCCCCAAATTGCTTTTTGGTCATTATCTTAAAAACGAATGGCGATATAGATACATGTATTTTTTTGCAGTGTTACAAAGCTTAGAGTCAGCTGAACATTATGGCGTGTGATTTTGGCTTTGCGAGCCTTGCGAATTGAAATATGCATTTTATAGGCAAAAATAATATTTTTTTCAAAAGGGGCGTTTTGCCCCACACCTGGGGCAAAACGCCCCTCCCGGTGGGGTAAATCGCCCCCCCCCCCCCCCCCCCTCGAGACGTTTTGTCACATTCTTCAAATTTATTCATTTTAAGTTGACTGAAAATAGCTCTTACGCTTGAAATCAATAAATATCGGTTGTTCTTCGTGGTCAATTTTAAATTTTCCGGTCGAGTACGCGGGATAACAAAGATTTCGACCATGTACCTTTTGATCCAGTGACTAACACTCTTTTGATGTTATTCGCTTAATAAACAAAAATGATAAACACACATAGAAAGTAGAAGACATGCAAATGTGTATCAAGGTTAAAAGATTTAAAAGAATACCTATAATAGAAATTTACAAGACGTCGGCATCTTTCGGGCGTTGCCGTAATCATTCGGAGGCAGATTTCCCATTCGTAGCGTTTCCGTATAGATCGGAAACCGCCGAATGGTCTACGAATACGTCCGGAAAATTCCGAACAATGGGGGCGTTTTGCCCCATGAGACTGGGGGCGTTTTACCCCAAAGTGACCATTTCACCATTTATCAAAATATTCCAAATACACCAAATATTTTACAAAATGTTTCTTTTTCAATAAAATCACAATGTACTGTGCTATAGATATATGTATTACATATCAGATAAAATATATCCGTGTCAGATGTAACTCGAAATAAATGGCAGTAGGAAATAATAAAAAAATGGTGCGAAAATGAGTTTTGCAAAATATTTTCTTATTGACTAATGTTAGAGCTAAAACTTTTCTGTCAGATAATCTACACATTTTTAACAATCATATTGACGCTATAAGTTTGTTATAAATATTGGCATTACCTAAAAATCGATGGGGGGGGGGGCGTTTTACCCCGAGGGGCGTTTTGCCCCACCTTACCCTAAATAAAAAACATTGCGCGGTAGCCTAAATGAAGATTAACCTATATAGCTTTTTACAAGCAATATCTCCCTTTTCCACAATGTTTTCTTTCAGTCTTTATCCCGTATTAAAGCGTTAAAAGTTGCCAAATTGAGTTCAAATTTATTGAAAGACTGCATAGAATGTAGGTCTGTGGAAAATCGTAGTGTAGGCCCTATGCCAACTCTAGCACAGAAAGCATTGATTAAAAAGGGGTAAATTCTGGATCAGGCTTATTACCCATTTCCACTCAAGATACGGTTGAAAAAAACATTGCGAAAAATGGAGAATTTGCTAGATTTGACGAGTTCGGAAACCTGTAGCGTCAGTTTAATTTTAAAATTGATTAGCCTATGAAGCTTGTATTAAAATCAATAGAGTAACGGAGTCTAATGTCGACCCATGTCAATTATCGACCTCTTTTCTAGTTTAATTGGTTTTGTAAGAATAGTAATTGATTCCCAGAAAAAGTAGTACCTGTGATGAATATTACGTCATATTATCGTCATTTTAATTACACAATCTTTCTCTTCCGGGTTGGTTAGCAGGCCTGTTAGACATTTTTGTCTGGGCAGTCCAAACTGTATTTTCCAAAAATCGTGCTGTTACGAGCGCCCATAAGGAGGGTGGTGCGTTTCATTTTACCACTGGTGTTCAATCTTTTGTATTTTGATCGGGTTTTGAGCGTTTATTATGAATATGATATCAGAAATAAAATTTAAAACTGTTTTAGCGTCCTTCTTACGATAGCAATCGGATCTGCAGGGGGGGTCGTCAATAGCAGATGAAATCTCTTCACTCTGCAATTATCGACCCCCACTTAACCTAACTGCACTTTTAAATGAACTAAATGAATTTTACAGGCAAAACAATGAAGCGCACCTGTTATATTACTAGATTAGCTATTTAGATCTTGATTAGATAAAAAAGAATTCTGACAAAAATGAAAAACATTTTGGTTCACAGTATGTGTGGTGTAGGCATTTATCATTATGTCTGTCAGAAGCTCGATTGTATTAACATGGGGCTAGTTTGCTATTCCTTAACTTTCTGCCACTAGTATATCTCTAGTTACGCTTCCGAGAGACATAACTGTTTGATTCAAAAGCATAATCTCGTATTTATTTAAATCTGAGCTCTCTTTTTAAAAAATAATCATAAAGGGGTCGATAATTGCCTCTCTGGGTCGATAATTACAGAGTTTGGTAACCTAATATATCAGTAAATAGAACCTAGTAAGCATCTTGTTACGCGGCATATTATTGGATAGTTCTGACCAATGAAAGTTCTAGTTTCATTTAGCAATTTGAATCAGGGCAAACGTCACACACTTTTGAAGCTAATTCAAATATGCCCTTAAAGGGTCGATAATTGCCGACGTTACTCTAGTTCCAAGATTGAAAAATAGGTAGGCCTAGCCTAAGCTTGGAGTCTAGAAAGAAAAAAAGAAAGAAAGAAAGAAAGAAAGAAAAAAAGAAGAAAGAAATAAAGAAAGAAAAGAAAGAAAATAGAGAAAATAGTAGCCAAAGTTCGTGGGTCATTGCCCTTGTTTTTGTGACACAGCTGGGTTGCTGAGTCAGACAAAAAGTATGAGTAGTCCCCCTTCACTGACTCCCACAATGCAAACGACATGGTTGACTGGTTTGCATGTGTAAATAAGTCGAGGTGGTGATATTCGGTGCATTTAAATTCATATTTATGATAAATATGCTCCGTTTTTATGGATAGGGGATTGTAGCCATGACTTTCGAAGGTGTAACCATAAACGGATTATAAGCCAGAGTCGCCAGTTTATGGTGGAATTTTTGTATTTTCGAAACAGGAAGAGAGATTTCGATGATTTCATAAAATGGCTACCCAAAGTGTAAACGTTAGCCTCGATGACATAGATTTGTCTCGGCTTAGGGTAATTAAAGTCTTTATTTGTATTTATTTCACCCGATAGATTAGCCAATTATTGTTTGATTCGGCCCCAACTTAGACATGATCGATGCAGGACTTCGGCCCAAATCCTGAACGTAACTACGGAAGTCGGAGCTGTCAATTTTTCAAAACAAAGAAAGTTTAGTGAGTAATTTGGATGGGTGGGGTAATAACATGTGAAATAGCTGTCAAGTAGTCTGATCTTCAATAGATGGAATCAGTCGGCATGACGTCATAGCCTCACTTTCATTTTTTCATCGAGGGTACTTCCTCGGTCTTTATCGTTACGGGACACCATTTTTGAGGCAGAATACATTCAAAAATACATTGTTAAAATTCATAAACAAAACTCTTTCCTTAAGGAATGTGATTTAAACTTTCTTACTACCAACACATTTTTAATAATCAGGCGTAGTCGTCGAGATATTAATGCTGAAAATTGGTAATGCTTTAACGAAAAGACCGAAGCTTTCACCTCCACCAAATGAGTGTAGGTCCGCACTTTATGACTGACGACGTTTTTGATTGGCTGAAGGGATTGTACTACTCTGAGTACTCTCCATTGCCGAGGCCTATTGATTACCATCAAATATGACCTCTGCAATTTTTGGTACGCCAACAGCCTATTTGGTCATCATAATCTAATTATAGCACACCATTTGAATTATCGAATCAAAATCATTCAGTTTTATCTTGCATGATCATTACGTATACATTACGTCGCTTCTTTTTTTGGCTGAAGCAGGTAACTTTTGAATTATCGAATCAAAATCAATCAGTTTGATCTGGTTTGATTACGTATACATTACATCGCTTCTATTTTTGGCTGAAGCCGGTAATTTGAAGCGTCAGCCAATGAAAGCTTGTATCAGCTTTTTAAATTGTTTTGGTGTGTATCGCCAACGATTGGATACTGAAATCCCGCCAAGGCCCCGAGATTAGACGGGAAATGACCCCGCGAGAACAGAGCTCATTCTATCGAAATGGAATGTAGAGATAATGTGCTCTGTTCATAAGAGAGTAGGATTGTACCAACCAAATGAATTATCATGAAGTTGAGGAAATTGTTTATAATTGTTATGATGTTTCTTTGCAAATGGACAAATATTTTTGCATCTGCTAAAATGTGATCTTATCTTTTGCACTCCAAAGAATCCATCTTTCAACTTACTTGGGCATTTATTCTATAGATCCTTTTGACGTCTAACGCTAGAATAAGAGGTATTACAGGTGACTGCTGAGCCTGACCCGTCTTTTTCGTATGTTTTCGTGAAAATATCGGGTTTCAAGAACTTACAGTACAGCTCGCATGTTTTTCTCCGTAGACACTCGCCCACTACTGTCAAAATGAATTTCAAGGGGACATTTGGGGTGATCACCCACTATGACCACCGAGAAATGAAAAACACAGGGATTCCTGGTGTTACAGTAATGGTAATGAAGACAAATGATACATCCCAATGATTCCACAGGCTTTTTGTGGAAAAATATGCATCACTGGGGGCATCAACCAGTGCAATTTTTCACCTGAAACCACTGGAAATCAAATTGCAGGGATGGCAAAAAAAATGCGAGCCGTACTGTGGCCTTTTAATTGACATTACAGCGTTAACAAAATCAGTGGCATGGTAAGCCATGATGGTGACTCAGCAGTAGCAGATCCAGGACTTCTGTTTGGGGGATTCGTTTTTAAAAAAAGGGGGGTTTGTTTTACAAGTATTACACAATTCAGACTGAATTTCTGCATGAAAATGAAATAATCAGGCTACATAGGGGGGTTCGTTTGAACTCCCTGAACACCCTCTGGATCCGCCACTGCTCAGTGAGCGGTATCATATGTATGCTCGACTTGTTATCCTGAGGTATGAGTTTAGCCTACATGGCAGACTTCGGCCATAGCAGTTAATAAAGTCAGAGCTTTTCTTCCAAAAGTTGGGAAGGGGCCCTGGTCAGTCATTTTGAGAAATTAATTTTAGCACAATTTTGGTCAAATTGGGACAAAGTTACAGGAGAATAAATGTTCAAAAGAAAATACATTTTCTTAAACAATGCTTCATAACCAGAATAACTGAATTATAGGAGACACACTGCTTCTTTGTGACTAGAAGAACCCATATTACGTAAATGATCATTATTTATTTTCCAATTTTGGGAATTTCAGTTTTGAAAATTGGGAAAAAAGGAGACCTTTTCCAATTGGGAAGCCACTGAATTTCAGCCTCTGTTATAATTGAAAGAAGAAAAGCCCTGGGAGTTTGTAGCGCATCAGACTCGCACTCATGAGGTCCTGGGTTAGATCTCCAGCCACGGCAAATATCATAATTCATTGTAGACAAAATATTCTCCTGGCCACCAATGGTTTGATAATAAGCAGTTATAACAGGTGTCTAACCCCAATCAATCAATCAATAAATCAATCACTAGCCTACATGACACCTTGTTCTCATTAGTAAAGTAATTATGAGGAGAAAAACATGTACCCAATGTGGGGCTCCAATCCATGACCCACCCAGATCACAGGTCATACTCTAACCACTGAGCTAGCTAGGCAAAAGGCTACCTAAGCAATGTCTGTCTGTACACTCTACCTTTCACAATTTCATGGGAGTCAACCACTTCCCCGGTCTGTAGTACCATCAGTTTCCACCTACCCACGCTCACCGATTGAGATTGTTGCCATTTTATTACCCCTTCCCAAACAAGACCTGGTTTTAACGTCTCTATTAACCCATTACCAAACGACAAAATTTTAGAGTGATCCAAATTGAAAGATTTTGCAGACATCAATTTCAAGTGAATTAAATTTTTAATTTTTATATCTTTTTGGATGGAAAACATTGTGAGAAATAAAGAAATTGCTGCTTGTCACAAGCAATTTCTTCATTTTCCACAATGTTTTCCATGGTCATTGTTTTGTTGCAGTGCTTCTGAAATATTTTGAAAATCTACTTGTCCACGGACAAGTGTTGATCCAAAATTGACTTGTCCATATCAAAAATTAACTTGTCCATACAAAACTCGTATACTTTTCAATAGCTTAATTTGTTTAAATTGCTTGACTTTTATGACTTTCTAACAATTGTCAACAACTCAATTTGTACATTTAACTATCAATAATTACATTGTATGAAAAAATTGTGAGAAAAAGAAAAAAAAAAAAACAACACTTTATTATAACCGGATTTTTCACTTGTCCACGGACAACCTAGCTTTCAAAATCTGCTTGTCCATAAAGGTAATTTGAGGTAAACGGACAAGTTGGACAACTCGGGCAACTGATTTCAGAAGCACTGTGTTGGGAGTCAAAAAGAGTTATTGTGTGGTAATGGGTTAAAGATTGTTTTGGAAAACATTGAGACAAAAGAAGAAACTGCTGATAACCAGCAGTTTCTCCTTTTGTCTCAATGTTTTCTATGCCATATTTTACACAAATCCTATCTTTGATAACACCCATTTTGTCATTTGTGACAGTTTTTGAAGATGATCATCCAAAAATTTTGCCGTTTGGGAAAGGGTTGAATTACATACATGTATTTAGAAAAACATTACCCAATGTAGGACTCGAACTTGAGTAGTCAATGTGGGACTCAAACTTGAGTAGTCAATGTGGGGCTCGAACTTGAGTAGTCAATGTGGGACTCGAACTTGAGTAGTCAATGTGGGACACGAACTTGAGTAGTCAATGTGGGACTCGAACTTAAGTAGTCAGAATTACTAGACAGATGCTCTATCCACCTTGTTAGCCAAGCAGCCAGCTGTGATCTCTGTTATCTGTAGCTCAGTCTCTGTATTAGAGAAGTAGCTGGTGGCTTGTCACAAAGTTTATACCATGTGAAAAATGTCAGGATTACTCATGATTAGGTGTACCAGCTGTGGCAATATAACTGAAAAATTGTTGATGGCTGCATTAAACCTCATCCAATCAATTATCATTGATCTGGAGCTCTGTTACTGGAATATCCCATAGAGACTTATAATACACTGACCACCAATATTATAGAGTAACAGATATTTATGGTTAATAGCATTCTAAATGTCTTATTTTAATTCAAAACCTTATGTTGTTTGTACTCATTTGAATCGTCTCGATACGATTCAAATGAGTACCCACAACAAAGGGTTTGATTAAAAGAGAAAGATATTTCGGATTTTTTGGCGAAAATATCCCTTGGTATCTTTTGTATTGGCTTAGTATGATCGTATACTAGATACATGTATACAAGCTTCATTAGTTTAATGGACTGTCATCATCTGTAAGGGAGAAAAGGCTTTTTTATGTCCCTGTGCTGAAAGATTCATGTCAAAATACAGTGCTTACTGTTGATCATTTCAATAGGCTATTTACGAAAAAGACAGAGAATCAATTAAGGAGCCAAGGCTGCGAAAGTTTGACAAGGGGTAATAGTGTTTTCTCCAAAATTTATGGGCCCAGCTCAAACATAAGGGGCCATGGGTGACTTGACTCCTGTTGGTCTTTATTCCTTGGCTTATGCGCACTAGCCTCTAGATTTGTTAGAGTGAATAATAGTTATGGATTCTTTTTTTGTAAGATTGTCCAATGATTAAAAAGTACAAATGTACACAACCACAGCGGAGAGTGAACTGACACAACAACACTACAATATGTGTCAAATTTTAATTTTGTTTGAAGCAGGGCTTTTATGCCCCTGTATTGAAAGATCGGAGGCATATTGGTTAACTGCTGTCCGTCTGTATGTCCATCTGTCTGTCAGTCTGAAACTTAAAATGATTATCCTGTTCGGGGGCAATTGTGTTTCACAAACACATCTTTTTAAAAAAGTTTCATCTTTGCTTCAAACTAAATGTTGTTGAGAAAGAATTAGTATTTTCCCCTTTGTGATTTCAGGACCCGGCTGGAATTTTCGACCTGATAGAGGTGGTGGGTAATGGTACATATGGCCAAGTGTATAAGGTAGGTTCTCAACTCTTATAACCCTTTCCCGAACGACAGAATTCCAGGGTAGTCCAATTTGAAAGCTGCTACAAATGGCAAAATAAATGTTGATAACGATAAGATTTGCATAAAATATTCATATTGCACAGAAAATATTGAGGCAAAAGGAGAAACTGCTGGTTATCAGCAGTTTCTTCTTTTGCCTTGATATTTTCCCAAGCCTATACTGTTAGGGACGTCAAAACCAGGTCTTGTTCGGGAAAGGGTTAATGCTGAATGGCAAAGAATTTTGTGCTAAAAACAGACTTGGTTTGCCATTTTGTTTTGATAAACCGTTACTCCCTCTTAAGCGGCCCATACACGATCAATATCATTGACAATATTATTGAGTCATAATATTGACAATATTTTTCTTGCCACCCATACACGATCAATATTATTGACAATATTAATTCAGAGAACAATCAAACCATGGGTTACATAACGTCAATAAAAATATTGAGGAAAATATTTCAGCGATCGCAGATATTCGTCAATAGTATTGACAGTCCTTCAATATTGCCCATTCACGGTCAATATTATTGTCAATACCAAATATTGACAATAATATTGTCAATAATATTGATCGTGTATGGGCCGCTTTACATGTTGTTCTGACTACATGTTTGTCATTGCATGGAAAATAAGGACAGTTCTTTTTATTGATGTCTACATTCTTCTATCATAACAAGGGTCGTGTTATATGCATGTATTAGATATATGAGAGTGTCAACACTTAAAAAGCTGTTCAAATAGACACTTAAACAGTTCATATTACGTAATAGATTGGTTTACAAACAACCAGTCAGGATTGATCACCCTTTCTTTGTCCATCAAAATTAAAGGCTGCTTTCACTATAAATTAAAGGGTTTTTGACTGCCATATTGTCAAATGGACAGAATCCATAGTTCTGTAGTTAGGCTCTCCAGCCACAGCGATATTGACCATAGCAGTTGAAAGAGGCATTAAAATCCAAATTTGATAATCAATCAATCCAACACAATGAAATGTGTAATTGTAATTTAAAGGGGTTGTAAATGATAAAGCATATGATACAAAAAGACAGCTGTGCCAATTTGAATGTTTTCACGAAGAAACCGGGAAATGAAATGGAGGAAATGCTGATTATTAGTATTTTCTTCATTTCTTTTATCGTAAAAAATGGATATAAATCGCATGGGAAAGGGTTTAATTCAGGAATCTAAATCTTATTAATTTTATAAATACTTGGTCATTATGTCACTTCGATTTTATTGCCCTAAAGCATGTGGTCTACTTGTTGATTGGTGTAAATTTACTGTTTAGCGTGCCTTTAAAGTTGACATAGGTGCAAATTATTGTGTTTACCCTTTACCAAGTGGCAAAACTGTGAAAGAGCGTTTAGTGGTAAAAACTGAAACCTGTAACGATGGCTCAGCGCTAAATGGTTGTAACTGGGGAGTGCCTATAAACATATAGACAGTTACAACCGTTTTGCGCTGAGCCAGTTGTAGAAGACAACAGTACTGTGAATGAATTAACCCTTTCCCAAACTAGACCTGGTTTTGACGTCCCTGATAGATATGGCTTGGGAAAACATTGAGACAAAAGAAGAAACTGCTGATAACCAGCAGTTTCTCCTTTTGCCTCAATGCTTTCTTAGCTGTATTATTCACAAATTTTACCTGTAGTAACATCCACTTTGTTGTCTGCAGCAGCTTTCAAATTGGATCACCCTAAAATATTGTCGTTTGGGAAAGGGTTAACAGAACCAAACAAAAGTTTTCAAAGAAGGCACATGGGTGATATAATATTTTGCATAATAACATGATTGATAGTGTCAGAAACAAACACATGTTCATGTAGACCCCATCCTTGTACTTTTGTAACTCAGGAAGGACATGCATTATTCATATACTTCATATTAGGTGTCACTATACAAGGATTCATGGGTCATATTCAGTATGATGAAAAAGTAAACAAAGGATGGAATAGTGTCATATGACATTGTAAATACCCCTGCGAAAGTTCATTTAAGTTCAAGAACTGTTCTAGAATGTTGAATGGCACTTCTAGATCTGTTTTAGAACAGTTCTAGAAGTGCCATTTAGCATTCTAGAACAGTTATAGAAGTGTCATTTAACATTCTAGAACAATTCTAGAACTGTTATAGAACTAGAAAGGCGTTCTTGAACTTTTTTGCAGGGGTTTGAAAAAAGTAAAATTTCTTTCACTTGAAATTGTCGTCTGCAACATCTTTGAATTTGGACAAGCTTAAAATCCTGTCGTCTGGTAATGGGTTAATGTATATCCTCAACATCAGGTAATAGGATTTGACTGACTTTTAACCAAGACAAGTACCCACAAAGCAGGGGTTGGATGAAGAACACTTGAGTTAGAATGTATTGAAACCAAATAACTCAAACAAACAAAATCATCCTGGCAAAGTGAGACACGCTCACAAATACTTATCATAATGACAGTAATGGTTTACTAATTTTGCATAACCGCTACATGCAGATTTTGTGGTTAGTGTCCTATTGACTTATTTACATCACATATAATAGGCAAGGAAAGGGTAGAGATTGTATCATGATGGAGTGCAAAATTGACACCTACAGTCCTAAATCATGGTCATGATATAGGTTTACGTATTAGATAGAGGCTGTATAGTAGATTGTACGCAAAAAATAAACATTCACATGCGCGCAGCGCATTGAATGTTTATATCGCATAGAATCTACTATACAGACTCTATCTGACTTAGTCTTCGCTAGCAGTTCATGGGAGACTGGGCGTGGCTATGTATAGATGTCACATAAACTAGCTGGCAGCCCGTTTATGCGAAATAGAGCGGCGAAATTTTAATATATACAGTAATTTAATTGGTCCAAAAAGTGGGTCGAACACTAATCCAAGTTATCATTTACCTTGCTTTGTCTCAAGGGAATGGAATTTAGAACTACCCGTCTGATTGCAGGATGAGCCACAGTGGGGAATCACAGTATGCAACAAAAACAACTGCAAAAAGTGACAAGTTTTCAATAATTCTGTTAACCCTTTCCCAAACAAAACCTGATTTTGACATCCCTAATAGAAAAGGCTTTGGAAAACATTGAAACAAAAGAAGAAACTGCTGACAACCAGCAGTTTCTCCTTTTGTCTCAATATTTTCTGTGCCATATTTTACACAAATCATATCTTTAATAACATCCATTTGTGGCAGTTTTTGAATTGTACCAGTAGTATAGGGGACGGTTTGGAGGCAAACAAAGATGATGCAATCGCCGCCAAAAATGACGCAATCAGCGCCAAAGATGCTGTAATCGCCGCCATCTTGTTACCTTATATGGCAAACTCATTTACATATAAGGAGTTTTCTATTTTTAGAACAGCGGCCATATTGGATGACCTACTTTGTTGATTTTGTTTTGAATAAATATGGGTTTCTAATTTTAGACTAGCGGCCATTTTTAGCTCACCTGAGCAACATGCTCAAGGTGAGCTTTTGTGATCACCCTGTGTCCGGCGTGCGTCGTGCGTTGTGCGTCGTGCGTCGTGCGTCGTGCGTCGGAAGGCGTCAACAATTTCTTTAAACATCTTCTCCTCCTTAACCACTAAGCCAATTCTTACCAAACTTGGCAGGCATGTTCCCTGGGTGACCCTTTTCAAAACTTGTTTTCAAATTTTTGATTCGTCAAAAAATGTGGGCGTGGCAGGGCGGGGCTTATCAGACTTAGAGAAATTGTTACATAATTCTTCAAAAATCTTCTCCTCCTTAACCATTGAGTCAATTTTTACCAAAGTTGGCAGAAATGTTCCTTGGGTGATCCTTTTCAAAACTTGTTTTCAAATTTTTGATTCGTCAAAAAATGTGGGCGGGGCAGGGCGGGGCTTATCAGACTTAGAGAAATTGTTACATAATTCTTCAAAAATCTTCTCCTCCTTAACCATTGAGTCAATTTTTACCAATGTTGGCAGAAATGTTCCTTGGGTGATCCTTTTCAAAACTTGTTTTCAAATTTTTGATTCGTCAAAAAATGTGGGCGTGGCAGGGCGGGCTTATCAGACTTAGAGAAATTGATAAATAATTATTCAAAAATCTTCTTCTCCCTAACCATAGAGTCAATTTTTACCAAAGTTGGCATAAATGTTCCTTGGGTGACCCTTTTCAAAACTTGTTTTCAAATTTTTGATTCGTCAAAAAATGTGGGCGTGGCAGGGCGTGGCTTATCAGACTTAGAGAAATTGTTACATAATTCTTCAAAAATCTTCTCCTCCTTAACCATTGAGTCAATTTTTACCAAAGTTGGCAGAAATGTTCCTTGGGTGATCCTTTTCAAAACTTGTTTTCAAATTTTTGATTCGTCAAAAAATGTGGGCGTGGCAGGGCGGGGCTAATCAGACTTTGAGTAATTGATAAATAATTCTTCAAAAATCTTCTTCTTCCTAACCATAGAGTCAATTTTTACCAAAGTTGGCATAAATGTTTCTTGGGTGACCCTTTTCAAAACTTGTTTTCAAATTTTTGATTCGTCAAAAAATGTGGGCGTGGCAGGGCGGGGCTTAGCAGACTTAGAGAAATTGTTAAATAATTCTTTAAAAATCAAATGTTGATCCAATTTGTACCAATCTTGGCTGGAATGTTTCTTGAGTGACTGTCTTTACTGCCTGTTGATGAATTTTTGATTCATCAAAAAATGAGGGCGTGGCAGGGCGGGGCTTATCAGACTTAGAGAAATTGTTAAATAATTCTTCAAAAATCTTCTTCTCATTAACCATTGAGTCAATTTTTATCAAACTTGGCAGAAATGTTCCTTTGGTGATCTTTTTTCAAAATTTGTTTTCAAATTTTTGATTCATCAAAAAATGTTGGCGTGGCAGGGCGGAGCTTATCAGACTTAGAGAAATTGTTAAATAATTCTTTAAAAATCAAATGTTGATCCAATTTGTACCAATCTTGGCTGGAATGTTTCTTGATTGACTGTCTTTACTGCCTGTTGATGAATTTTTGATTCATCAAAAAATCAGGGCGTGGCAGGGCGGGGCTTATCAGACTTAGAGAAATTGTTAAATATTTTTTCAAAAATCTTCTACTCATTAACCATTGAGTCAATTTTTATCAAACTTGGTAGAAATGATCCTTGGGTGATCTTTTTCAAATTTTTTTTTCAAATTTTTGATTCATCAAAAAATGTGGGCGTGGCAGGGTGGAGCTTATCTGACTTAGAGAAATTGTTAGATAATTCTTTAAAAATCAAATATTGATCCAATTTGTACCAATCTTGGCTGGAATGTTCCTTGAGTGACTGTCTTTACTGCCTGTTTTCAAATTTTTGATTCGTCAAAAAATGAGGGCGTGGCAGGGTGAGGCTTATCAGACTTAGAGAAATCATTAAGTAATTCTTAAAAAATCTTCTTCTCCTTAACCAATGGATCAATTTTTACCAAACTTGGCAGAAATGTTACTTGGATGACCCTTTTTAAAATTTGTTTTCAAATTTTTGATTCGTCAAAAATGTGGGCGTGGCAGGGCGGTGCTTATCAGACTTAAAGAAATCATGAAAAAAATCTTTAAAAATCAACCATTGATCAAATTTAAACCAAATCTGGCAGATCTGTTTCTTGAGTGACTGTTTTCAATGTGTGTTTATGAATTTTTTGATTTGTCAAAAAATGTAGGCGCTGCAGGGCGGGGCTTATCAGACTTGGAGAAGTTATTAAACGAATCCTTGAAAATTTTCTTCTCCTTAACTGTTAGACAAATTGTATCAAATTATCCAGGAATGTTCCTTGGGTACCCGTTTTTATTTATTTTTTTACAAATTTGTGATTGGTTGAAAATATGGGCATGGCAGGATGTTTATACGACTAGGAGAAATGACAGGAAAATTCTTTAAAAATCAACTGTTGGGCCAATTTGAACCAGGGATGTTGCTTGAGTGACTCTTTTTAACAATAATATTGTTTGTGAATTTTTGATTTGTTAAAAAATTTGAGTGTGGCAGGGTAGGGCTTATCAGACTTCAAAAAATCATAAAGAAATTCTTCAAAAATCAACCATGGGGCCAATTTAAACCAAGAGAACAAAATGCTTATTGAGTTACTCTTTTCAAACACTTGGTTATAAATTTTTGATAGGATAATAAATGTTGATGAGGCAAGGAGGGGCTTATCATATTAAGCGTATTAATGCCTGTAATGTAGCATTCTGATGTTTCAAAATTGTAAATTGTTAATTGTAAAAGTTTAATCCTGATTATCAAACTGGAACAGCACATGATATTCAATTTTAAAGATGTATGCAAATGCTACTACATGCAATATGATTGAATACTAATGTGACTTCATTGTCTTCATTGGAAATTATGAAACTTAATTTACAATAGCTTGATACGACATACATATTTGTTTACAAAAAAAATTATATTGTACACCATCAAATACAGGAAAAACTCAGGTGAGCGATATCAGTGCCTTTCAGGCACTCTTGTTGTATTTTGTTATATTTTAATCCTGGTAACATCTTTGACATCTGTTCAACCTTCCAACATGTAAAATAATAATGAAGAGTACATGTGTCTATAAATGATTCAAAAGTGCGCATGCGTCAATTCATGTTGAGACCCGTTCCACTCTGGGATCAATAGCTCTTTGGCACCAGAGAGTCTAACAATAGGGCGTTCTATTTTTAGCTTTAGGATTATATGGCAGTATTGATTTTTTAGGATAAAGACCCGATCTGAGAACAATAGCTCTTTGTTAACGTAGCAGATGGTGGCAGATGGCTCAACAATAGGGCGTTCTATTTTTAGCTTTAGGATTATAGGGCAGTATTGATTTTTTAGGATAAAGACCCGATCTGAGAACAATAGCTCTTTGTTAACGTAGCAGATGGTGGCAGATGGCTCAACAATAGGGCGTTCTATTTTTAGCATTAGAACAATAGGGTAGTATTGATTTTCTGGACGACGACCCGATCTGAGAACAATAGCTCCAGATGGCGCCAAATGGTTCAACAATAGGGTGATCTATTTTTAGCTTTAGAACAATAGGGCGATATTGATTTGTCGTTACATGTAGTATATGATTTTGTTAGAAACTGTATTTGAAAATAAGATGACTTACCACGTGTTTTGTGTTTATATCCTTTTATATATTCACACACATTTTTACTAGCACACAAATACATTTTATCGGGACATTATAATTTAGATTCAACGTTGAACATGTGATAGATACAATTAGAATATTCTGTCTAAGTTAATCCTTCTAAAAATACTAAGGTTTCAATCTGAGCGCCATTGATAAATGCGAGAATTGGTCTTGTACATTTTGAGATGTTGCCTCTAAGCCAGCCTTGTTCTGATATTGACCAATCAAATGAGAGAAAAAAGTGACGTAGTTTCTAAATATAGATATGTTTCTAGAAATAGATTTTTAAGTGTAAAATTCGTCTGCAACACTTTTCGATATTGCCCTCAACAGTTCTGCTAAACTGCTGCGAAATTGAATCTGGGTTAGCTAATTGTTTGTCGTTTTCAACATAATTTGACCAAATTATCGATTTTCTTTAATTTTGAACCAATACGTTTACAATCTTTATTATTGGAAAGATCATGATGCGCTGATTCTAAAAATACTTACTTTGGTGGGTGTATGTCTTACCGTTTTCGAGTTATTAAGCTTCGAAGAATGTCACGTGGTCCCAAAAATTGGCGCCAAATTCGAAATATCGATTTTCTTCAACTTTATGCCAATCTCTTTGAAAAATAATACCAATGAAAAGATCTTGACGAGCTGATTCTAAAAAGGTTTATTTTGACGGGTCTGCGTCTTACTCTTTTGGAGATAATGACATTTGAAAATGTCACGTGACCCAAAATTGGCGCCAAAATCTAATGTTTAAGCGCAAATTCTATTTATGTTAATATCTCAGTCATTTACCAACCAATTTTAATGATTCAGGCATCGATCGAAAGCTACGTTTATAAACTATACGATCAAATTCATACACCGGAAGTAAATTTATTTTTAAAACCGGAAATGACGTCATACAAATAAAAAATAACCTATTTCTCCCTTGTACCTGTTTAGGATTAGTTTTGAAAGGGTCAGATATATACCTATCGACAGTTTCACAGAGCGCTTGAAATGAACATCACTGCCACCATCACCACCACCACCACCACCACCACCACCACCACCACCACCATCACTGCCTCCATCACCACCACCACCACATTACCACCACCACCACCACCACCACCACCACCACCACCACCACCACCACCACCACCACCACCACCACCACCACCACCACCACCACCACCACCACCACCACCACCACCACCACCATCACCATCACCACCACATTACCACCACCACCACCACCACCACCACCACCACCACCACCACCACCACCACCACCACCACCACCACCACCACCACCACCACCACCACCACCACCACCACCACCACCACCACCACCACCACCACCACCACCACCACATTACCACCACCACCACGCCAACACCACATTACCACCACCACATTACCACCACCACCACACCAACACCACCACCACCACCACCACCACCACCACCACCACCACCACCACCACCACCACCACCACCACCACCACCACCACCACCACCACCACCACCACAACCACCACCACAACCACCACCACCACCACCACCACATTACCACCACCACCACCACCACCACCTCACCACACCACCATCACACCATCTCACTGCCACCACCACCACCACATAGCCACCATCAACACACCACTGCACCACCACTATGCTTTGATCAACATCACACTTTCACCACCGCCAGCGCCACCCCATTAACCATAATCTTCACACTATCAGCACCACCACCACCACCACCACCACCACACTGCCACCACAACCACACTGCCACCACCACCACCACCACCACATTACCACCACCACCACCATACTGCCACCACAACCACACTGCCACCACCACCACCACCACATTACCACCACCACCACCACCACCACCACCTCACCACACCACCATCACACCATCTCACTGCCACCACCACCACCACATAGCCACCATCAACACACCACTGCACCACCACTATACTTTGATCAACATCACACTTTCACCACCGCAAGCGCCACCCCACATTAACCACCACCGCATTAACCATAATCTTCACACTATCAGCACCACCACCACCACCACCACCACTACCATACTGCATCACAAGCACCGACACCATCACCAGCACAATAACCACTCACCCAACCACCACCGCTACCACATTAACCGCCACCACGCCACAATCGCAACAACAACCTTCACCTCCCTATCTCTTCTCACACTCCGAAGAACGTAAGAATGAATGAAGTACGCGTAAGAATTATAGAGACACACAGCTTCATACAAAATGATTACTTGTCCTATTTGTCATATACCATTCTCGAGGCTTGACAGTATGCAAAGACACCAACATAACAAACACGGAGGGGGTGATAAGACTCGAGTTTCGTCCAAAACTTCCGAAAAAATGACGTTTCAGCACCCATTTACGATGGTAGTAACTGGACCAAGTGGCAGTGGCAAAACTGAATGGACTAGAAAAATGCTCCTTTCCAATATGATCAAAGAACCTGTCGAGCGAATCATATGGTGTTTCGGACAGTGGCAACACCTTTACGACGAAATCCAGCGCAGAATACCTTGGATAGAATTTAGCCCCGGTATCCCCGATTTTTTAAGTAGCAGGGATTATTTTGATGCCAGGAAAAAGAATCTCATTATTTTTGACGATCTGATGACAGAAGCTAAATGTGACCAGCGTATCGCCGATCTTTTTACCAAAGGAAGTCACCATCGAAATCTCTCCGTCATCTACCTAACCCAGAACCTATTCCCACAGGGTAAAGCCTGCAGAGATATCGCTTTAAACACACAATACCTGGTCCTATTCAACAACCCTATCGACAGACAGCAAGTCGCTACATTAGCTAAGAGAATATACCCCTCAAATAGCGGGATATTCATGAAAGTATTTGAACAATCGACGGCTAAACCCCATGGCTACTTGGTAGTAGATCTTAAACCAACTACACCAGAACAAGATCGTTTTTGTACTGACATATTTAAACAGAACAGACCGCGTGAGGCAGAATTTGGTCGCAGTTCAGATACCGATAGCGATACGGAATCAAATAATTGCGACGAAGAAATAAACAGGCGCACTTTAATGGATCTCCCGAGAAAACGATATAGAGAGGCTGATAGTGATACGGAATCAATTGAAGGCGACCAGGAAATTAAGAAAAGGCGACCTTTGATGGGACCCCCTGGTAAACGGTATAACGTGGACTTGCGAGAACGTGGTATATGTAAAGAAATAGGGAACATCCGGTTTCAAGAGCCTCTGAGAAAGGCTAATCGGGAACAGTACATTGCAAAAATAAACGAATATATGGATGAGGGTCATACACATAGCGGTGCTATCGCCAGAAGCGCGAATGAACTTTTACCAAATTTACGTAAGAAGCTAAGGCTAGAGTACGCAGATTTTCTGATTGATTATCACCGCTTAGAAGAAGGATCCGTACAACCCCAAATTTTGCAATCGGCCAAGACTCTCAGAAGGGAGCATGGGATGGATGTTGCCGAATCTATCAGACAAGCGATTAAACTCAGAAAGGATCTATTTACAGAAATATGGCCAAACCATAGTGTGAAAGACGCTGACGATAGTCAAGATGACAATGACGAGTCTGAAACCGGCGATAGTCAAGATGACAATGAAGACGATGAAATTGACAATAGTAAAGATGACGGGCAGGACGAGAATGCGTAAGAATGAGGGCCAAAGTACACATAAATGACCTAGATTGTAAGAAGGCATTACTATTGCGAAAAAGAGGAAATCTTTATCTCAACTGTAGTGATTCCTAGAACGGACGTTAGAACAACAACCCGACAGACTTTTATCTGCAATTTACCGGCCTGCGAAAGAACAGTGGACTTCAGCTGTGACAGTAATTGCTCTCAATTGTGATTTACGACTAGAAGCATAAGACTATCTGTGTTGCGATCTAAAACAATAAAATAACATAAAAATCAGATATTCAGATTTGCCGAGATAGAGAGGTACAAAAAACGACACTGAAAAAGGGCGTACAGTGTACATACCAGTGTCTGAAGAGTACTACAAATCGATATATGTGTAATTCAGAGACGAAGATTTAACCCCGATCGAATTACGGTCCAACGATTTTCACAACATTTCAAGAAAGGATGGGCTCCATAGAGGTGTATGACTATAAACAACAGAAATGGGTTCCTTATAGAGAGGATCCAGAGAAATGGTATCAACATTTCAAGGACTTGAGGGAAGGTTACGTAAAACCAGATCATAAAGGCCGATATATCGTAGGTAGTGGAAGCCATCTCAGAAAACTAGCGGAAATGAACCAACAACTTTCATTGAAGCTGGTAACACCCGTAGCCCAAGCGGTTGAAATGGCGAAATCGGAAGTTGAACGTAAGAAGGCTGAAGAAGGCGAAATGGTTCAGAAGCGACCAAGAAAACGTAAAAATACTTCAGTCCACATCTACAAGTCACCTAAACGACGAAAGCCCAAATATGTCGATCCGGATTTTCAATACTAGATATGGCAGACAAAAAAAATGATCATTGATCTTGACACTTAATATGTTTGCCCGAGGCACTAGATATCAAACGAGATAGTGAAATAGAAATGAATAATTTGGAAATAGAAGAAATATTGCGAGGCTATCCAGTAACGGTTTGTGCGGCCGATCAAATCCGCGTGAAAAGAGGGCAGTTTGTAATCACCAACACGGACACGAGCGATGGACCGGGAAAACATTGGGTGACGTTTTACTTTCCAAATGATGGACCGTTCGAATTTTTCGATTCCCTCGGCAGAAGACCGATTGACTACAACTTCGATTTAAAGAAAGAGTATTGGATGGTATGCGAGCCCCTTCAAGACTCTAAATCCGATGTCTGTGGACTCTATTGCGTGTATTATGTCGTGACTCGTAGTACAGGGATGACTTTTAAAGACATTTTAAATCCTTTGAATGTGTATAATAGACCATGGAATGATGAATATGTCACCAATTTTGTAAACGAACTGTATTATTAATAGAAATAAATATGTAAAAAAGACACTGTCTTTGTTTTTTATGACTCGTAAACTTTGCACTGGTGTGCCACCTATATATACGCTGATTTGTTCCGTTTTATTCAAACATCAATGATAGAAAATGTTCATTTCAAGCGCTCTGTGAAACTGTCGATAGGTATATATCTGACCCTTTCAAAACTAATCCTAAACAGGTACAAGGGAGAAATAGGTTATTTTTTATTTGTATGACGTCATTTCCGGTTTTAAAAATAAATTAACTTCCGGTGTATGAATTTGATCGTATAGTTTATAAACGTAGCTTTCGATCGATACCTGAATCATTAAAAGCGGTTGGTAAATGACTGAGATATTAACATAAATAGAATTTGCGCTTAAACATTAGATTTTGGCGCCAATTTTGGGTCACGTGACATTTTCAAATGTCATTATCTCCAAAAGAGTAAGACGCAGACCCGTCAAAATAAACCTTTTTAGAATCAGCTCGTCGAGATCTTTTCATTGGTATTATTTTTCAAAGAGATTGGCATGAAGTTGAAGAAAATCGATATTTCGAATTTGGCGCCAATTTTTGGGACCACGTGACATTCTTCGAAGCTTAATAACTCGAAAACGGTAAGACATACACCCACCAAAGTAAGTATTTTTAGAATCAGCGCGTCATGATCTTTCCAATAATAAAGATTGTAAACGTATTGGTTCAAAATTAAAGAAAATCAATAATTTGGTCAAATTATGTTGAAAACGACAAACAATTAGCTAACCCAGATTCAATTTCGCAGCAGTTTAGCAGAACTGTTGAGGGCAATATCGAAAAGTGTTGCAGACGAATTTTACACTTAAAAATCTATTTCTAGAAACGTATCTATATTTAGAAACTACGTCACTTTTTTCTCTCATTTGATTGGTCAATATCAAAACGAGGCTGGCTAGGCAATATTTCAAAAATGCACAAGACTAATTCGCGCATTTATCAATAACGCTCAGATTGAAATCTTAGTATTTATAGAAGGATTCACTTAGACAGAATATTCTAATTGTATCTATCGCATCTTCAACTTTGATTCTTAATTATAATGTTCCGGTAAAAAATGTATTTGTGTGCTAGTGAAAATGTGTGTAAATATATAAATGGATATAAACACCAAACACGTGGTAAGTCATCTTATTTTCAATTACTACATGTAACAACAAATTAATACCTCCATTTTGTCCTAAAGCGTCCTAAAAATCAATACCGTCCTATTGTTCTCAGATCGGGTCGTTGTCCAGAAAATCAATACTACCCTATTGTTCTAAAGCTAAAAATAGAACGCCCTATTGTTGAGCCATCTGGCACTTTAACAAAGACCTATTGATCTCAGATCGGGTCGTCGTCCTAAAAAATCAATACTGTCCTATTGTTCTAAAGCTAAAAATAGAACGCCCTATTGTTAGACCATCTGGCGCCATCTGCCACGTTAACAATGAGCGATTGACCCCAGAATGGAACGGGTCTCAACACGAATCGACGCATGCGCACTTTTTGAATCATTTATAGACACATGTACTCTTAATTAGTATTAAAACCGTTGAGAGATTGAAAAGATGTCAAAGTCGTTACCAGAATTAAAATATAACAAAATACAAAAATGGCCGCAAGTCTAAAAATAGAAACCCATATTTATTAAAAAACAAAATCAACAAAGTAGGTCATCCAATATGGCCGCTGTTCTAAAAATAGAAAACTCCTTATATGCAAATGAGTTTACCATATAAGGTAACAAGATGGCGGCGATTACAGCATCTTTGGCGCTGATTGCGTCATTTTTGGCGGCGATTGCATCATCTTTGTTTGCCTCCAAACCGTCCCCTATACTACTTGTACCATCCTAAAATTTTGCTGTTTTGGAAAGGGTTAACATGAGACTGATTTGAATTTGGGTTGAAGCAGAGAAAATGGAAATATATCATGCAAGCATATGCTGGATGTAGGGGATCTGTCAAACAGCACCTGATAAAAAATGATATTGATGAGCAAGTAAAGTTTTGCTTGTTTGTCAATAACTATTTTATCATTGATCTACTACATCTAGAAAATTCCTGGAGTTATTCTGCCTTCTCTATTGCAACCCTTTCCCAAACAACACAATTTTTGGCTGTTTCAACAAGAAAGCTGCTTTAGATGACATTATAAATGTAAAGGGAAAAGGAGATTACGTACATTATAGCAGAGAAAATATTGAGGCAAAAGGAGAAATTGCTGATTATCAGCAATTTCTTCTTTTGTCTCAATATTTTCCAAACTTTTTGTAGTAGACATCAAAGCCAGGTCTTGTTTGGGAAAGGGTTAACAGAACTATTATTTTTTCCAACTGTTGTTGTTTAAATGTCACATGATTCCTGGCCAATTGAGCCTCTAAGAAAGTTTGGTAAATGATTGTTTGCAGTTAAGCATATAAGCCAGTTGTTGTGTGAGTCATGTAAGAAAAGAGGAAAAGTATGGGAAATGCATTCACTTCTGTGTAATTCTTACTAAATTAACCCTTTGATAGAGCCTACCACATTTTCTTCATGAAAATATACAAAACATTTAGATCTTCAACACTTTCCCAAAACTTGTTTTGATCTTTCTGAAGAGCTCTGGAATACATTGAGAAAAGAAGGAAATACTGACAACAAAATTTTGAAAGCTGCGGCAGATAATACAATGTAGTACAATTGACAGTTTAACCCATTACCACACATTGATGCCATTTGACTCTGCAAATGAAAAAGGCTTTGGAAAACATCGTGGAAAATGAAGAAATTGCTTGTGACAAGCAATTTCTTCATTTACCACAATGTTTTCTCACCCAAAATGGAAAGATATTTAAAATTTCATCAACTTGCAATTGTCGTCTGCAACATCTTTGAATTTGGACCAACCCAAATTTTTGTCGTTTGGGAAAGGGTTAATATGAATATTTAGTTTGAGTACAATTTGTCTTTAAAAAGATATTGAGGAAAAAGAATAAAATTCTAGAAAATGCATTTTCTTCTTCTGTCTCAATGTTTGCCCAATTAAATGCCACTGGATTTGGACCACTTAAGGAGGATTCAGAAAGAATTGAAGGAAAATGCAGCAGTAAAAGTTACTTTGCCTTAATTTACAATAAAACCCCTATCTGCATAAATCTGTTATTTGTAAAAGCCATTAAGCTGTAAATATTTCATTTTGCCCTAGCCTCACAGCTGGAGACGGGAATGTGAATTTACAGGATTAACCTTTTCCCAATCATCTAAAATGTGGGGTAGTCAATTTGAAAGCTGCTGAAGATGATATAAAAAATGTTGATAAAGATATGATTTGTGTATATTTTAGCGCAGAAAATATTGAGACAAAAAGAGAAACTGGTGGTTATCAGCAGTTTCTTCTTTTGTTTCAATGTTTTCCCAAACCTTTTCTATCAGGGACATCAAAACCAGGTCTTATTTGGGAAAGGGTCAACCTTTTTCTAGACAAAAAAGAAAAGAAAGAAAGAAATATCCCTTGAACTTCACACTATTATAATAGTTATATTAGTATGTCTTTCCTTATGAAAGAACAATTTCAAGTTTTATTAACAAAATAGGCCCCAACTCTTTTATCAAACAAATTGAAATTTTCAACAGTCAAAATTGGAAGCATGATGCAAGAAAAATTAAACTCCTATGAAATGATAATAACAAATCAACTGGTACAGCTTTTTTATGCTCTAAATAATCTAGGAGCTTAAAAAATAAGCTTGATGACACTAGAAAATAAACTTAATCTGCAAAATGCTTTGCTCTAAGTCTTGACCTTTGCCCCCTTCAAACTCAAGTGCACTTTTCCTTTTCTAAGGATGTTAGATGTTATAACAAGTGCAGGCTTTAAGCATCAAGATTAACAGATGTTTGCAAGGCTTCAGGTCAACCCTTTCCCAAGAAAACTTTCAAAAAGTATCAGGAGAAAATGAACAATTATTCTTTCCATGCTATAAGTTGCAGGGTAAGGAATTGTCCCTATCTTGGTTGCATGACACCTTTGATACATCACAATAATAATGCTTTGGGAAATACTGAAGAAAAAGAAGAAAATGCCAATAACCATTGTTTGGGAAAGGTTTAAGACCTGGTTTTGACGTCCCCAAAAGAAAAGGCTTTGGAAAACATTGAAACAAAAGAAGAAACTGCTGATATTCAGCAGTTTCTCCTTTTGCCCAATGTTTCCTGTGCTATATTATACACAACTTTTACCTTTTGCTACATTCATTTAGTCGTCTGCAGCAGCTTTGAAATTGGATCATCCAAAATTTTGTCGTTTGGGAAAGGGTTAAGGTGCAGGTTTCGAGATGTTGGTACAGTCAGTTCTTCATTTCAATTATCAAGAATCAAGAAAAATTGGTATGCAAGACATGCAGACATCTACATGACTTTTATCCGGTTGGCTCAATATTTTCTGGTCTATATTGTACACAAATCCTATCTTTATCAACATTCATTTTGTCGTTTGTAGACTGTTCCAAATAAGAGCAGCCCAAAGATTTTCTTTTTGGAAAAGGTTTCCATGCAAGTTAGGTTTGCATGCAAGTTTGAAGATGTTGTTCAAAGTCTCATTTCGATTATGAAGAAGCAAGAACAGTTGATATGCAAGGCATGCAGACATCTATAATCATAAATCACCTCCTAAATTTAATGTAGTTTTCTCTCTGGCAGGTCTATCTACTATATTTTGCCTCTTTCATTTTTCACTTTTCATTGGTTCACCTTAAGCCTCATTATCCAAGATGCAACAGCAAGAGCAATTTCATTGCTAACCTAACAGATAATATGTATGAATTTCATTGCAACTGATATGCTTGGCATGCAGCATACAGTCATAAATACAGTCGACACTCCTTAAGTCGAAGTCAGAGGGACCGTCAAAATACCTCGACATATCTGGAGTTCGACTCCTTTGATTTTGTTCAATTTCAATTTAAATCACATTGACCATTTTTGTTGCTCACCAAATGTGCTCCTAATACTGTAGGAAAAGGAAAAAAATTGCCTTCTATATTTCAATGGTTATATTTATATCAAAATTATTTCGTTTAAACTTTTTGATGTTCAATGGTGACTTCAACTTACGCGGAAATTCGACTTATCCGATGTCGACATTACAAGTGTCGACTGTAGACTGTATTCTCTAATGCGAAGTGGGGTTCACAAACTTTCATTTCTATTTACTGTTTCTTTCCAATTTCTTTGCCAACATTAAATTTTCAGACCTTTTCTATTTCAAGCCATTCCCAAACATAGATACCTTTTGATGCCCAACAAAATAAATGCATTTGAAAACATTTTCAAAATCGAAGAAATTGCTTGTGACAAGCAATTTGTTCATTTCCCTCAATACTTGCCACACATAGATACAAAAATATGTAAAATTCCTTGCACTTGATATTGTTGTCTGCAAGACCACTGAATTTACTTAGGTCTGGTAGTGTGTTAACATTGTTTTCACTATAATGTTAACCCTTTCCCAAACAAGACATGGTTTTGACGTTCCTAATAAAAAAGGCTTGGGAAAACATTAAGACAAAAGAAGAAACTGCTGACAACCAGCAGTTTCTCCCTTTGTCTCAATATTTTCTGTGCTCTATTGTACACAAATCCAACCTTAATTAACATTCATTTTGTCGTCTGCAGCAGTTTTCAATTTGGACAACCATTAAATTTTGTTGTTTGGGAAAGGGTTAATGTAAGGCAGCCCCACTAAGACTGGCCTGCTTGGCCCTCTTGTATCTTGAATTGTATCTATGTGTTTGTTCTATGAGATATTTTATCATTGTTTATGATGTGTAATTACAGGGGAGTCACACAAAGACTGGCCAGCTTGCTGCCATTAAGGTGATGAATGTTACGGAAGAGGAAGAAGAAGAAATCAAACTTGAGATTAATGTCCTTAAAAAGGTAAGTGCTGTGGTTACACCTATGTCACATGTTCAATGTCCCAGTTAGTGTTAACCCATTACCAGAGGCACGTTCTTTACAGCGAGATTTTTTAAGATTTCTTCATGTGTTTTGGATAAAGCGTTTTTAAGACCGAGACTTTGACCGAACTGTTTCGAATGCTCCATATTTATACAAATGACGTCATGATGACATCATTTGTATAAAGTATGGAGCATTCGGAACTCCGCCGTTTATGAATCATGGAGCATTCGGAACAACTCGGTCAATTCTTTCCCATATAGAATCTACAGAATTTACCGAGGGGTTCCGCACGAAGTATAGGGTAATGGCGGCTCCCAGTGATCGTCTTAAAAATCTTGCTCAAAAGAGCGCTTTATCCTAAAATATCTTAAGAAATCTCAAGATATCTCAAGAAATATTGCTCTAAAGAACGCGGCTCAGATGACAAACTAGATAGTTCAGACTGGTCCTAACAATTTTAAATTTTTCCACAATGTTGCTCAAAGCCCTTTTCTTGTGGATCAGCAAAAAACATCAATATGTTAGAATGGGTTTGGCCAGTTTGAATGAAATTTCAGTCAGAAAAAATGAGAATATCTCCAAATGTGTTGCCCCTATCTCGAGACATGTAAACAACTACCTGACAGGGTTTTAAATTGTCTTGGGTTAAACTTTACGAATAATTCCACCAACTTTATTTACTTTATTTTTGTTTTATAAGCAATCTAAATGAACATAAACTGTTTTTGTATTACAGTATTCTCATCACAGAAACATAGCCACATACTATGGTGCATTTATAAAGAAAAGTCCTGCAGGAAAAGATGACCAATTATGGGTAAGTCACATACAGCAGTCAGTTTGGACACTTTGGCTTGTGAGCCAATTGTTCACCAGTAGAAAAAACCTGGGCTAAAAGCCTAGATACATCATGAATCCTGGCTTATGACCCTGGCTTTTTAGCTCGCCCGGGGCGATAGTCTCGGAAGAGCTGTTGTCATACCCCCGGATGTCGGCGTCGGCGTCAGCGTCCGCAAAAACTTTAACCTGGCCCATATCTCATGCCCTGTTAGAGATACAGCCTTCATATTTCACCTGTGGGTACCTCTAACCAAGACCTTTAATTTGAGACCATGACCTTTGACCTTGTGACCTTGACCTTGGAGTTTGACCCACTTTTTGACCGTTTTAAAAAACTTTAACCTGGCCTATATCTCATGCCATATTACACCTACAGCCTTCATATCTCACATGTGGATACCTCTCACCAAGACCTTTCATTTGAGACCATGACCTTTGACCTTGTGACCTTGACCTTGGAGTTTGACCTACTTTTAAAAAACTTTAACCTGGCCTAAAAAAACTTTAACCTGGCCTATATCTTATGCCCTATTGCACATACAGCCTTGATATTTCACATATGGACACCTCCTACCAACACCATTCACATTTAACCATGACCTTTGACCTCATGACCTTGACCTTGGAGTTTGACCTACTTTTAAAAAACTTTAACCTGGCCTATATCTCATGTCTTTTTACACCTACAGCCTTGATATTTCACATATGGACACCTCCTACCAACACCATCCACATTTGACCATGACCTTGGACCTTGTGACCTTGACCTTGGAGTTTGACCTACTTTTAAAAAACTTTAAACTGGCCTATATTTCATGTCTTTTTACACCTACAGCCTTGATATTTCACATATGGACACCTCCTACCAACACCATCCACATTTGACCATGACCTTGGACCTTGTGACCTTGACCTTGGAGTTTGACCTACTTTTAAAAAACTTTAAACTGGCCTATATTTCATGTCTTTTTACACCTACAGCCTTGATATTTCTCACATGGACACCTCCTACCAACATGATTCACATTTGACCATGACCATGGACCTTGTGACCTTGACCTTGGAGTTTGACCTACTTTTAAAAGACTTTAACCTTGCCTATAGCTCATGTCCTTTTACACCTACAGCCTTCATATTTCACATATGGACACCTCCCACCAAGACCTTTCATATTCGACCATGACCTTGGACCTGGTGACCTTGACCTTGAAGTTTGACCTACTTTTAAAAAACTTTAACCTGGCCTTTATCTCATGTCCTTTTACACCTACAGCCTTGATATTTCACACAATTACACCTCCTACCAACACTTTTCACATTTGACCATGACCTTGGACCTGGTGACCTTGACCTTGGAGTTTGACCTACTTTTAAAAAACTTTCACCTGGCCTATATCTCATGTCCTCTTGCACCTACAGCCTTGATATTTCACACATGGACACCTACCAACACGGTTCACATTTGATGGTGACCTTGTACCTTGACCTTGGAGTTTGACCTACTTTCAAAAAACTTTAACTTGGCCTATAACTCATGCCCTTTTACACCTACAGCCTTGATATTTCACACACGGACACCTCATTCCAACACAGTTCACATTTGACCATGACCTGTGACCTTGTGACCTTGACCATGGAGCTTGACCTACTTTTACAAAATTTCATTTTGGGCCATGACCTTTTTACCTTGACCTAGGAAATGACTTTTCTTTGTGACAAGCTCTCGTTTGGGCGAGCTTTATTGTCCGCGGACAATTCTTGTCTCTCAAAGGCCATCTAGTGAATAGTCAATTTGGATGGCAATCATGAAATTGAACTCAAATTATTTTAAAAAGATTGCCTGAGTTTCATTGCATATTTTGTAAGGACATGGTATAAATTTCTGCACTCAAGAATATGTGTGGGCCATTTTGGCATAGGTTGAAATTGAATGGCTCGTTTCTACAAAAGAAAAAAAAGAAAATAGGGCCAAATAGGCTTAGCCCAATGGCCTTGCCCAAAATTATCCCTGACATATATTGTTAACATGTTCAGTCTATAACAATCAAACCTGTAACTGGTGGATTTGATGCAGTGATAACAGGATCAACCCGTTTGTTTGATTTCAGTCACAATACTTCTTGAGGAGGGAAATTTCACTCAATCAATTGACCTGAAATCATGAAAAGTTAGACAAAAGATAACCAAATGGTCCAATGAATTTGCCATGAATTATTTTGTAGTCTACAGTTTTGTTGGATAGAAACATTTAATTATTGCAAACATGATATATATACCGGTAGACCAAAACAAAAGTAAACAAGTGGTTATGTTTACATTATTATCCTGAAATACCTATGGGTAGATATTGTCATTTCATGCAATGATGCATCTATCACATTAGCAATGTGACCATTGTTTCTTATTATTTACGAAATAATATTTCTCCCCATCTATTTACAGTTGGTTATGGAGTACTGTGGGGCAGGTTCAGTTACAGATCTAGTCAAAGGTAAGAGATATCTTGAGATTTCTTAAGATGTTTTAGGATAAAGCGCTCTTTTGAGCAAGATTTTTAAGACGATCACTGGGAGCCGCCATTGCTCTATACTTATTTCGGAACCCTCGGTAAATTCTGTAGAACCTATATGGGAGAGAATTGACCAAGTTGTTCCGAATGCTCCATGATTCATAAACCGCGGAGTTCCGAAGGCTCCATACTTCATACAAATGACATCATGATGATGTCATTTGTATGAAGTATGGAACATTCGGAACACCTCGCTTATAATCTAGGTCTCAAAGACGCTGTATCAAAAACATCTTAAGAAATCTTAAAAAATCTCGCTCTAAAGAACGCGCCTCCTGTCACAAATAAGAGTAAACTAAGAAAAACTATTCCTACTGAACTAATCTTACTCATTCTTTGTGTAATTGCAGCTACAAAAGTCATCTGTCCTAACCCTTCTCACATTCTTAACCCTTTCCCAAACAGCAAAATGTTAGGGTGATCCACATCAAAAACTACCACAAATTATAAAATGGAAGTTATTACAGATAGAATTTGTGCAAAATATGGCATAGAAAATATTGAGACAAAAGGAGAAACTGCTGGTTATCTGCAGTTTCTTCTTTTGTTTAAATGTTTTCCTAAGCCTTTGCTATTAGGGACGTCAAAACAAGGTCTTGTTTGGGAAAGGGTTAATTTCATACTAAAATACTGTTGTGACCAATGCTTTTGCATGCAGTATATACTAAGATCAACGTGCACAGATATGCAGTCTGATCTTAGCCTACACTGCTCGCTTTCTACTCAATTATTGAGGCACAGAGTATAGACAAATTTGATGCAATGCCACTTAAATTGGCAATTTGTTTAATACAAAATTTGACATTAGCATGTCTGTCATCATCTTCGCAAGCCAAGTGTGACATCTACGACGTAACATCGTTTCTGTATTCACCCTTGGCGTATTTAGTCCGATTTTCTTGGTGTCCTGGAAAACGTTTTCATTGGTTCCAGCGAGGTCTCACTGGAACCAATCAGATTATTGACTGATACATTTGTTATGAGTAAACAATTCATGACAACGGGCGGGAAAAAGCAATGCATTTGTAACTCAAAAATGCGAAGATGGGCGATTTTTCCTTAGAATTTCACAGCAATAGACAGGAATTTCATATCTTTAATCAACAAATTATTATACTTTCGACAACTCGACTAAAGAAGCAGCTAACTTTTACCTTACCTGCATGATGTATGACGCGAAAGACAACGTGCATTAATGACGTCATCAATAATGGACTTAAACAACCAGCAGGACAAACTCTAGGCGGCGCTTCGCGATTTCAAGAAAATCAGACTAAATCCGCCAAGGGTGAATACAAACATAGGTGGGTTCAACCTTGGCTAGCGAAGATGGTCTGTCATATGACTGATCCATATTCTTATTTGAAAATGCTCACCCAATCCCACAAATGACACTTTTCATGAGAAAGACATGTGAGAGTATTGTGGAAAATATAAAAATTGCTTGTAATTTAAGTTTTTTCTAATAGGAAATGCCCACAAGTTTAAAATTTCATTAATTTGAAACAACTATTTACAGTGTTTATTTTTAATTTTGGGGGAAGGGGGTCAGGGCCCATAGGTGGGGGAAAATTTGCGCGTGAACGCCCAAAAAGGGGAAATTTCAATACATGCTTATACTCTCAAATACAGTGTTATAAATGCATTTAACTTGCTTGTATATCATAATGGGACCTTCAAACAACCATTAGAACTGCTAGAGATGCCTAGAATCTAAATATAATTTGGATTTTTCTTTGCAACAAAAAATCTAGTTCCAGGAGGGGAAAATTTCTCTGAAATGGGGGAAAAAAGTATATTCCTCAGAGAGGGGAAAGGGGCCCAATAACGACCGTTTTTTAAGAAAAAAAATCACTGATTTACAGCTTCTTTCAATTTGTGCCTATCTACAATTTCTAAGTCTGGTAACAAATTGAAAGGTGATCATTCAAAGCTGTAGAACCAAAGTTAACCCTTTCACTGCCATAGGCGACTTTTGTCGACGAGGGGTTTCTGCCATAGGCGACTTTTGTCGACAAATTTATGGGGACGAGTACCAACAACATAAAAAAAAAAAATATTTCATAAATTACCTTTAAATTTTGGTCACATATAGGTGCTTCATTTGTCTGTATGTGCTGAAAATTTGAAAGGAATCCATCAAATGAGTCAAAAGTTATGCATGTTTTTGTGAACAGGGTATCGAAATTTCTTCGAATTAATTCAGCGGTTAGAAACACGTCCGAAAAAAATATTTGGCAGTGAAAGGGTTAATCTTACTCATGTATTTGTGTAATTCTAGCAACCAAAGGCAGCTGTCTTAAAGAAGAATGGATTGCCTATATATCCAGGGAAATTTTACGGGTAAGACGACCTAATAAGGATTTATAGCTCAGATAATGTCTCCCTCAAATTGTATTACACTTTTTACAGATCTTTTAACCCATTACTGCACAGTGACGCCTTCTTACTCCCTTTCAAGAAAATGCTTTGGAAAACATCGTGAAAAATGAAGAAATTGCTTGTGACAAGCAATTTCTTCATTTTCCACAATGTTTTCTAACCCAAAATGTGCAGATTTTTAAATTTTCATCAACTTTAGATTGTCGTCTGCTACACTTTTCAAATTGGAACAGTCCAAAATTTTGTCGTCTGGTAATGGGTTAAACCACTTCATGTAAAAATGGTGCTTTGGATTCTGGATTATGACAATTGTTTTGGAAAAATCTTTCGAAAACATTTGAAAGAAAAGAGGAAAATGCTTGCAAATCATCGTAAATAGGCACCTTGCTCAATAAGGTACTACATACTGTAAGATTGACCAAGCTATGTTAAAAGCGGCTGCAGATGACAAAACATGTTGATAAAGACGGGATTTGAATTGAATACAGCCATGAAAATATTGAGACAAAAGGAGAAAATGATGGTCATCGACATTAACTGCAATGCCGCTACAATGATTTCTCAACTGGTTTCTTAGGGATGTCAAATCTAGGTCTTGTTTGGGAAAGGATTACAGCAACTTATGGTTTAGTTAAAACATAATTGTACAACTGAATTTGTAATTGACACAAGTCTTTAAGATGAAAACCCAAGATTTCATACACTTTGTGGAGAGAAGTTAGTAGCTATAATTAACATTAGTGGCAAAATTTTAGATTGGTTCTATTCAAAGCTGCTGACAATGACAAAATGGACATTAATAAAGATAAAATTTGTGTACAATTTAGCTCAGAAAATATTTATTTATTTATTTTTTTTTTTTAATAAACCATTTTACATAAGTACAAACATTTTGTTCGTGATTACACAACTATACAACATGAATTACTCTACAAAAGATATATTTATCATGACGTTTGATTTGAATCAATTGAAGAGAAGACATTGAGAGAGAAGGTGAAGAAGTACTCAAAAGATCACTATCATCTCGTTCTCCATCAATATCCTTTATCTTCTTTTAAATTGACAAAACACTTCAACATTTTATGTACATACTTTTGTTTTCTGGAAGTAGGTTTAATTGTGATATTGAAGACATTGGTGAACAAACTTTTGTAGATACATGAAAAACTAATTGAATTCTTCATATTAATGGTCAATATTGCCAAACGTTTCGTACAATGTCATCGTAATTTTATTACAACAGCACATCAAAATATCAGAAAATATTTAGGCCAAGGGAAAAAATGTTGATTATCAGTATTTTCTTCTTTTGTTTTGGGCCGCGGCCTTAGCGCAGTTGGTAGCGCATCTACCTCTCATTCGAGAGGTCCTATGTTCGATACCCGGCCGTGGCTAATACCCTTTCCGACAAAATTGTCACCCACCTTTGGGTTTGAAGTCGTTAACCTAAGTGGGCGAGCAGCTGGAGGCTCGGTAAGGGTGTTGTGGTAGTACTGGTTTGAGAAACAACAGGAATTCATGGGTAGGTGCTCCAGTCGCCGCAATATGACCCTGGCAGTTGAAAACGGCGTAAAACCCCAATAAACTCGAACTCTTCTTTTCTTTTTGTTTTGTCTCAATGTCTTCCCAAGCCTTTACAAATAGGGATGTTGAAACCAGGTCTTGTTTGGAAAAGGGTCAAAATAACTTATGGTTTAGTTAGAACATGATTGTACAACTGAATTTGAAATTGACACAAGTCTTAGAGGATTAAAGCCCAATATTTCATACACTTTGTGGAGAGAAGTTAGGAGCTATAATTAAGTCAAGACAGTCTCTTACGTCTTGTCTCTTGATTGAAAAAGAAATTAATGACTTAATGGAGACCAATAAACATGCTTAATTGGACTTTGCACTGCACAAAATTCTGCAGGAGCAATTTAACCCTTTCCCAAACGACAAAATTCTAGGGTGATCCACTTCAAAAACAGCCAAAAATGACAAAATGGAAGTTATTTAAGATGCAATTTGTGTGAAATATGGCATGGAAAATATTGAGACAAAAGGAGAAACTGCTGGTTATCAGCAGTTTCTTCTTTTGTTTCAATGTTTTCCCCAAACCTATTCAATTAGGGACGTCAAAACCAGGTCTTGTTTGGGAAAGGGTTAAATAAGTCCTTAACCCTTTCCCAAACAAGACAGGCAAATGTTTTCTTATGTCCTTAACAGCAAAGGCTTTTGAAAACATTGAGGCAATAGAAGAAAATGATGATAATAGACTTCTCCTTTTGACTCAATATTTTCTTAGCTATATTATACAAAAATTGAGCTTATATCAACACCGATGTTGTAGTCTTCGGCAGCTTCAAAATTGGGCCACAATAAGTTTATGCCTTTTGTGAAATGTGTAACTTTATGGCCCTCCATTCATAAATTTAGGGTATTTTATTTTAACACCTGTCTTTCGATACATCCTTAACCCATTACCGCACATTGACTCTTTTTTGACACTCCACAAGATAAAGGCTTTGGAAAACATTGTGGAAAATGAAGAAATTGCTTGTGACAAGCAATTTCTTCATTTCCCACAATATTTTCTTATCAAAAAAGACCAAAAAATGTAAAATTTCATTCACTTGAAATTGTCGTCTGCATTATCTTTGAATTTGGACTAGTCTAAAATATTGCCGTTTGGTAATGGGTTAAGGCCTGGTCACACATTTCTGGGTCCTCATCATGGCTGGAACACAATTCAAACTTCATGCGGATTGTATGTGACCAGGCCTTTACATGTTTGTTTGTCTGTCTGTTTTTATCTGCAGAATCTTAACATAACTAAGAATAATCATGTTAACCCATTACCACACAGTGACACCTTCTGGGAGTAGATAAAGGCTTTAGAAACATCATGAAAAATGAAGAAATTGCTTGTGACAAGCAATATCTTCATTTCCCTCCATGTGTTCAACCCAGAAATTTTCATTCACTTGAAATTGTCATCTGCAAAATCTTTGAAATTTGATGAATCTAAAATTTTGCCATTTGTTAATGGGTTTAAAGAATCTCCTCTTGATTTCAGGGCCTTGCTCATTTGCATGCTAACCGTGTGATACATAGAGACATAAAGGGACAAAATGTTCTACTAACAGACAATGCTGAGGTCAAATTAGGTAAGTTGTGTTAACCCTTTCCCAAACAAGACCTGGTTTTGATGTCTTTAACTGAAATGGCTTTGAAAAACATTGATACAAAAGACGAAACTGCTGATAACCAGCAGTTTCTCCTTTTGTCTCAATATTTTCTGTGCCATATTTTACACTAATAATATATTTAATAACATCTATTTTGTCATTTATGACAGTTTTTGAAGTAGACCACCGGCACCCGAAAATTTTGTTGTTTGGGAAAGGGTTAATTTAGAGCCACAGATGAGATAACTTAAAGTAATGACAGTAAGAAAGCCAATGTATTGATCATTAATTTTTCCAATGATCCCTAATAGATACCCAATAGCAGTAGGGCAAACTATACAATTGACCTAATGCCAATCTATAGATCACTCCACCTAATGTAGAATCAAAGACAAACAATGTGTGTTTGGCATTTTCCTGATCGTTAATTGGCATGTCGATTATTTTGATTGTCAGTCGATAGATCGATACAATATCATGTGACGTAGCAACAAAGAATTTAAGACAAACAATGGGGGTGTGGTATTTTTCTGATCGTCCATTGGCTCATAGATGTTTTTGATTGACAGCCAGTGTTTGATTAATTCCTCAAGTTATCATGTTATGATGAAGTTCGTAGATACAGACCTTAAGGTAGTCCACCTCTAATGAGATTCATGCAACATCTCAATTTTTCAGGAGAAGTAGTAAACATTTAGCGATGGAAAGTGAGGGTTTTTTTTAACTGGGCTCGTCTCCAAATTGATCTGTTACATGAGGAAATTTTTCAACATGTCGCTTAAGATTCCAACCTCTCTTGAATGTCATTCTTGTTGCACTACCTCAAACTAAAACTTGTTAAAAGCTTTTAAGTGTTACGCAATTTGTTCTGTATTTTTCAGTTGACTTTGGTGTGAGTGCTCAACTAGATAAAACTATAGGAAGGAGAAATACATTCATAGGAACACCTTATTGGTAAGTCTTAAGTCATTCCAAAACAAGACCTGAGGCCCGTTCTTTAGACCGAGATATTTTAAGATTTCTTAAGATGTTTTGGATAAAGCGTTTTTAAGACTGTCATAATGACGTCATTTGTATAAAGTATGGAGCATTCGGAACACTATGGTTTATAAATTATGGAGCGTTCGGAACCAATTCGGTCAATTTTTTTCTTATCTTTTCTACAGAGTTGACCGAGGGTTGCGCATGAAGTAAAGAGTAATGGCGCCTCCCATTGAACGTCTTAAAAATTGTGATCTGAAGAATGCTTTATGTTAAAATATCTGAAGAAATCTCGAGATATCTTAAGAAATCTCGCTCTAAAGAACGCACCTCTGGTTTTGACGTCCCCATTGAAAAAAGTATGGGAAAACATTGAGGCAGAAGAAGAAATTGCTGATAATCAGCAATTTCTCCTTTACCCTCAATATTTTCTCTGCTATATTACAGGCAATTATTGTCTTAATCAACATCCATTTTGTCGTCTGCAGCAGCTTTGAAATTGGAACACCCAAAAATGTTGCCGTTTTGGGAAAGGGTTAACCTGTTCAAAAACATAAAAAAGTATAAGCCTAATTTTAGTCGCTATAGAAGATGTAATGCATACGAATAAAGATCGGATCTGTGTATAACATAGCAAGGAAAAGATTGAAGCAAAAGGAGAAAATGTTGATTATCAATATTTTATTCTTTTGCTTCAATGTTTCCCAAAAGTATTCCAAATGGGGACATCAAAACCAGGTCTTGTTTAGGAAAGAGTTGAAGTAAATAGGGCATGACATATCTCCATTGAAAATTATACTTTGCATTTGTTTGTAGCTTTGCAATTTTATATTGTATATTTAGAAGGTAATAAAGACTTTCAAAATATGCCGAAAATTTAGATTTTACTTTATTGTTAATGTCAATTTTTTCAAAGAATATTGCAAGTAATAAAAGGAGTAAGTACAGCATGGCTCCAGATAAGAGGAGGGGGGGGGGGTTGAAGGCATTGTAAATATATTTCAAATCAAAACCTACGTTTTGGGTACTCATTGGAATCATCTTAATGAGAAGATTCCAATTAGTACCCACAACACATGGTTTGACTTTTAAAACAAGAAATGAAAAATTGCTTTTGGAAAAGTTATTACCTCCCTCATATCTGTAGCTCTGACTTAACCTATGCAGTCGAGCAGCTGGAGGCTCTGTTAGGATGTTGTGGTAGTACTGGAATGAGAAAGGACAGGAATCCATGGTTAGTTGCTCCAGCCGTCGTGATATGACCAGAGCAATAAATCACATCAAATCAGACAGTTGTGTAGGAAAAATTGATGATGAATTGAATGTTGAATTTTTGTTTTCCCTTTAGGATGGCTCCTGAAGTTATAGCCTGTGATGAAAACCCTGATGCCACATACGACAATAGGGTATGTAATGTTTATCTAGTGGTAACTATAATGTGCCATATCTTTGTAAAGTTTATTTTTTAAAACAAACAACAAAAACCCTGATGCCACATACGACAATAGGGTATGTAATGTTTATCTAGTGGTAACTATATTATGCCGTATGTTTGTAAAGTTTATTTTTTAAAACAAACAAAAACCCTGATGCCACATACGACATTAGGGTATGTAATGTTTATCTAATGGGTACTATATTATGCCGTATGTTTGTAAAGATTACTTGAGAAAACAATAACAAAAACCCTGATGCCACATATGACAATAGGGTATGTAATGTTTATCTAATGGTAACTATAATGTGCCATATCTTTGTAAAGATTACTTGAGAAAACAATAACAAAAAGCCTGATGCCACATACGACAATAGGGTATGTAATGTTTATCTAATGGGTACTATATTATGCCATATCTTTGTAAAGATTACTTGAGAAAACAATAACAAAAACCCTGATGCCACATACGACAATAGGGTATGTAATGTTTATCTAGTGGTAACTATATTTTGCTGTATGTTTGTAAAGTTTATTTTTTAAAACAAACGAAAGCCCTGATGCCACATACGACAATAGGGTATGCTATATAGTTACATAGCAATAGTCTCATCTAATTCCATCACTATTATCTGTAGTACAGGGGGACTTTAACCCATTACCAAACAACAAAATTTTGGGGTAGTCCAATTTGAAAGAAGTTGCAGACGACATTTCGATGTGATGAAATTTCGGAATTTTATAGCTTTTTGGGTAGAAAACATTTTGGGAAATGAAGAAATTGCTTGTCACAAGCAATTTTTTCATTTTCCACAATGTTTTCCAAAGCCATTATATTGCGGGGAGTCAAAAGGAGTCACTGTGTGGTAATGGGTTATATAAAGTTAGTTCAGAAGGCCATGTAGGAAATTGTCCTATGTCCAAATTATCTCATAAGTACAATTCCTCAGATTTTTGGGAACATATTCATAAAGGAAACATGTAATGGGGGAACTACCTAGAAATTCCATGATTTTCCTATGTTATTCAAGTGAGGTAACAACCTTTCATTATGTCAAAAAGTGTTTGCTCTGAAACCTTTCTTTTTTGATCTGGTGAAAATTATAGGAGATACTATGCCAATAGGGAACGGTTTTATGAAGTAAACAGTGACATAATTTTGGTCAAACAATAGTATTTCCGTAGGTATTGTTATAAAATTGTGTAACTACGGCTTGATTCAAAACATAACATTAAATCAGTCTATTTTATCACAAAATTCATTGCTATTATGATTTTGAATATGTGACCCGTCACACTAAAAGGGAACTTATCGGGTGTGTGAAAAATATCGACCCTAGTCAGTCTGCGCAGTCCGCGCAGCCAGACTAGGGCCGACACTTTTCACTTTTATGCAATTTTCTAAATCCTGAATGTTTCCCTATATTACTATATGTTCATTTTTCGCATACGGGATCTGGTTGATCTGTGCCGAGTCTGACAAGTTTGTCAAAATTTGGATTTTGGAGTTCGGATAAGGTCCCTTTTAGTGTGACGGGTCACATATTTATTATTTCCTATTTCAGAGCGATTTATGGTCTCTAGGAATCAGCTCCATTGAAATGGCTGAAGGAAAACCACGTAAGTAGTCTACCTTTACCATAGCTTGATGGAAATGATGTATCTCGTATACAGTACAGTTTATATTTTCTTGCCTAATCCCAAGCTTTACTGTGATTTGATTTCGAGCTGTTTTGGGTGGAAAATCGCGATTGCCGCGGTTATGCATGTTTCTCCATCCAAACCTTTGGAATCACCGCATATCGAGGTGTATAGTGTGGAATATCGTAGGGTCACACTTGGGAGATCATTGTGATTTTCCAGTTGGAAGTTTCATTTAACTGCTGTGGGTGAGGTTTTAGGCAAAACCATGTGCGAGCTGTACTATACATGTAATTCCTATTGTTAGCTCATGCATACCCAATGATATGTCTGATCATTAGAGAAAGTCATTTGTCATGATATAACTGTAAAGAGTTTAGTGTGGTGTTAAAACTAAAACATCCAGTCCAATTATTCTCTCAGCTTTTGATAGAATAATAGATTTAGTAGTCCAATCATTTGGTGTAAATGTAATGAGTTCTTCTAGTTTCTATATCTTTACCCAAATCAAGTAGGTTTATCAATATGCATCTTGCAAGACAGTTTATTTAGACTTTTAACTCATTCCCACATAATCATGCCTTTTGAATCCCAGCTAGATAAAAACTTTGTGGAAAATGAAGAAATGGCTTGTCACTTTTGACAAGCCATTTTTATCATCCACAATCTTTTCTGTCTAGAAAGATAAAATGTCCTAGAATTTCATTTACATCATATTGTCACTGCAATGTCTTTGAATTTTGATAAGTGTAAAATTCTTCCTCTATCTAGATTTTATTTTAGCTTGGGAAAATAATTTGGAAAATTGTAACATTTTATTCTATTGAAATTGTTGTCTGAAAAATCTTTGAATTTGGACAAGTCTAAAATTTTGCTGTCTGGTTATGGGTTAAATAAATTTGAGCCAGGATCTGGAAAAACATCCTTTATGGCATTCTGGATCTAGACCAGTCTGTGCATAAGCACAGTCTGATCAGGATCCATGCTGTCCTCAAATAGCTTGTCTGTGATTTGTAGCAACTGTAAGAGAGCAATATCGATCCAGATCAGATTGCTCTAAGGCACATGCTAATCTGGAAACATGGTAGTCTCAAATGCTAAAAGGGACGTTTTTCCAGATCCCTGCTCATTTGCTTTCTTCTATTCCAGCTCTCTGTGATATGCACCCTATGAGGGCCTTATTTTTAATACCCAGGAATCCACCCCCACGACTCAAATCATCAAAATGGTAAGTATTTTGTTCTGTCCTTTGAGGACATGGTCAAGAAAAAGGAGTGAAAGCACATACATTACATATAGAACATTTGTCAACAAAAAATTATTTTATGTATGAATCATCACTTAAATGTATTGGTAGTTTTCAGGTAGTTTATTCAAATCCGGCTTGCACTTCTGCAGCAGTCATATGGGTATGTCTTTTGGCAAGACATATAAGTGCCTAAAAGAGCATGTACTGGGAGTATCATGGTAGGCCTATTGAGGAAATGGTCGACATAGGTGTTAAATCAGATTCTGACACACTAGCTCTGTGATATTATTTCTTAACTTAACCATTTAATTTACCTTTGACAATTCTATGTCAAAATTTGATTCTTTTGTTTGGTTTTCAGGTCATCCCGTTTTCACAATTTTGTAGAAACCTGTTTACTGAAGGACTATACCCAGCGCCCCAACACAGAACAGCTTCTAAAGCACCCATTTATTCGAGATCAACCCACCGAGCGACAAGTCAGAATACAGCTGAAAGATCATATTGACAGACATAAGAAAAATAAAAAGAGTAAGTGATCTTTTAACCCTTTTCCAAACGGCAAAATTCAAAAACTGCCACAAATGCCAAAATGGAAGGTATTAAAGATAGGATATGAGTAAATTATAGCATAGAAAATATTGAGACAAAAGGAGAAACTGCTGGTTATCAGCAGTTTCTTTTTTTGTTTCAATGTTTTCCCAAGCCCTTTCTATTAGGGACTTCAAAACCAGGTCTTGTTTGGGAAAGGCTTAATGTTTAATGATTTGAATTTAAAGAAAAGAGAATAACGTTTTGTAAATTAAGTATTAAAGCCAGAATATTTTCCTGATTTATCCACTTTTAGGATACTCAGTTAATCAAAGTTATTCTATTTATTCTGTCTTGAACCAGTTTGCAGATTTTCCTAGAGATTGAATGTCAATTAAGGCCTTTCAAATAAGGCTCACTCATGAGGTCAAGGTTTCGATTCCCAGTGGCTGCAGCCATCCTTACTGACATTTGTCTCCCAACAATGGTTTGATAATTGTAAACCTGTTTTGACGAATAGCTGGAAGTTCAGAAAAAGATGTAATGGTTATACTCATGAGAGCAATGACAGGAGTTCATGGCTATGTGCTACAGCCACAGCTGTTATGACCATAGCTGTTAGGAGAGATGTTAAACCCTGCTCAATCCAATTGATCATCAAACCAATCATATTGTCTGTTACAAATTCGAATCATACATTCAAGCAATCATATTGCTTGTTTCTAATTTGAATTTCTATATTTATCCAGTTGAAGACCATGACACAGAATATGAATATGAGGGGAGTGATAATGAAGAAGAAGATGAAAGTGTTAAACCAGGAGAACCAAGGTAGGATTTGTAGTGCAAACTTATTACAATGCTTTCTAGAATATATTTTTAGCTCCACTGGCCTTTCAGGCCAGCGGGCTATTGTCATGGCGGTGTGTCCGTCGTGCGTCCGTCTGTCCGTCCGTGCGTGCGTGCGTCCGTAAACTTTTTCTTTAAAAATCTTCTTCTCAAAAACTACTGGATGGATTTCAACCATACTTCACAGGAATGATCCTTGGGTGACCTTCTCTCAGATTCCTTCAAAGAATATGGATTGAACTAGAATAACCTGAGTTATCTGCCCTTGAATGTCAAAAATAACAGTTTTTATACGCCGCCGGAGGCGGACGTATATTGGCGTCATCTTCTCCGTCTGTCCGTCCGTCCGTCCATCCGTCCATCCGTCCATCCGTCCGTCCGTACGTACGTACGTCCACTTTTCTTGTCAACGCAACTCCTCCTAAGTTTCTGGCTGGATCTTCTTGAAACTTGGTCAATGTTATCACCTCAATTGGTAGATGTGCATGAAGGAAGGATTTTATGGTTCGTTGATTTTTGCCTGAGTTATGCCCCTTAAAAACTTAGTCTCTGGGGCTTATTGAAATTGCAGCCTTGTCAACGCAACTCCTCCTAAGTTTCTGGCTGGATCTTCTTGAAACTTGGTCAATGTTATCACCTCAATTGGTAGATGTGCATGAAGGAAGGATTTTATGGTTCGTCGATTTTTGCCTGAGTTACGCCCCTTAAAAACTTAGTCTCTGGGGCTTATTGAAATTGCAGGCTTGTCAACGCAACTCCTCCTAAGTTTCTGGCTGGATCTTCTTGAAACTTGGTCAATGTTATCACCTCAATTGGTAGATGTGCATGAAGGAAGGATTTTATGGTTCGTCGATTTTTGCCTGAGTTACGCCCCTTAAAAACTTAGTCTCTGGGGCTTATTGAAATTGCAGGCTTGTCAACACAACTCCTCCTAAGTTTCTGACTGGATCTTAATGAAACTTGGTCAATGTTATCACCTCAATTGGTAGATGTGCATGAAGGAAGGATTTTATGGTTCGTTGATTTTTGCCTGAGTTATGCCCCTTAAAAACTTAGTCTCTGGGGCTTATTGAAATTGCAGCCTTGTCAACACAACTCCTCCTAAGTTTCTGGCTGGATCTTAATTAAACTTGGTGGATTTTATCACCTCAATTGGTAGATGTGCATGAAGGAAGGATTTCATGGTTCATTGATTTTTGCCAGAATTATGCCCCCTTCAATCTTAGTCTCTGGGGCTTAATGATATTTCAGCCTCGTGAATGCAATTCCTTCCAGGTTTTTCACTGGATATTTATAAAAACCTTTTTGTGAACACAATTTTTTACAGGTTTTTCAGTGAATATTTATAAATCCTTGTCAATGTCATTTTTTTGTCTCAAGTTTTATAAGTGGCGGCGTATATTGTGACGATGGCACTCTTGTTGACTTTAGTTTTCTTCTAAAATCTACAAATATTGAACAATCAAGACAAAACTTTGACAGAATGATGCTGACTATAAGATCTTACTTTGGTTAAGTTTTCAGCTTGATATGAATTTTACATCATGAGTTATGTGCCCTTGAAATTGACAAAATTGCCATTTTCGGCTCTATTTTGACTTTGTTTTCACTCTAGCAACTACAAATATTGACTAAACAAGACAGAACTTTGACAGAATGATGCTGACTACAAGATCTTACCTTGGTAAAATTTTCAGCTTGATCTGAATTTTACATCATGAGTTATTTGCCCTTGAAATTGCCAAAAATTGCCATTTTCGGCTCCATTTTGCTGGTTTTGACTTTAATTTTACTCCAAAATCTACAAATTTTGACCAATCAAGACAGAACTTGCACAGAATATATATAAGCATTATATGCTGCCTGGGTTTAATTTTCAGCTTGATCAGAATCTTACATCATGAGTTACATGCCCTTGAATTTGACAAAATTGCCATTTTCGACTTTGTTTTCACTCTAACAACCACAAATGTTAACCAATCAAGATGATACTTGGAAAGAATTTTGTTGACAACAAGATCTTGCTTATGTGTAATTTTCAACATGATCACACTGTTACAATCTGAGTTATGTGCCCTTGAATTTGACAAAATTTCAGTTTTCGACACTTTTTCCACTCTTGAAGCCCACAAATATTGACTAATATAGACAAAATTTGAACAGAATGATAGTGACCTAAGATCTTGCATGTGTTTAATTTTCGATTTGATTTTAAATATACATACTGAATTATGTGTCCTTGAATTTGGCAAAATCACAGTTTTCAATTATTTTATTATCGCTCTAACATCCCTAAAATATTAGTCAATCATTTACTTTCTTTTTGCATTGACCACATGATTGCTGCTTTTGACTTTGTATTTGCTGTAAGAACCACAAGTATTCAAAATTCTAGTGAAAACTTGGATTTAATATTAAAAGAAATTCAGGCCTGTGGAGCGACTCAAGACCTTCAGGTCTTTCTAGTTTCAAACCTTTAGGATATTCATTATACCCCCGCAAAACAAATCGAGGGCTTGGTGCAAAACTATTGTAACTCCATTTTATTAAACTTTACAGGAGAGGGAAAAAACTTATTGACTTTCTCAAAGCTTAAGAGGAAAAATGTTTTTAAAATTCTAAATATTATTTTAAGTATACAGAATTGGAACCTAATATTTGAACACATGATGCAATCCTTCCTAAAGATTCAGAAAATGCAAAAAAAAGAATTTCTGAAAAATATGCAATTACAATAGTTTTGCACTGAGCCCTCGAAATGTTTTAGGAGGTATTCTGGAATCAGCATGTCTGTCCATTTGTCTGTCCATCTGTCTGTCCATGTATGAAATACTTGTCCAGTGCATATCTCTGAAAGTAAAATAGCTATTATCATGAAACCTCATGGTTAGATATATTTTACTAAGGAGAAGTGCATTGTACAAGGAGCATAACTCTACCTTGCTTATTTTGTCAGTTAATGCCCTTTATTTTCAACAAAAACGCTTGTCCATACAAATATAGTGGCGGGGGTATTTTATCACCTTTAGTGATAGATTTCTAGTTTATAATGTCCTTACATTCACGGTGGAATGTGATACAACAGTTTCAGAAAATCTTTAATAATTTTGTTAATATGAGACCAATTTGAATTCGGTTTGAAGTAGAGAATGTGGCTAGACGTCACACTTTAGATGCGAACAAATGATTCTTGAAAAATCAACTGATAAAAAGTTATTGCAGATCAACCAAAATTTTGGTTGATCTTCAATAACTTTTTTATCAGCTGATTTTCAATGATCTACCACTTTCAATATATTCCTGGCATTTTCCCACCTTCTCTGCTTCAATCGGAATTCAAACTGGTCAAGTTTTGATAAAAATATTGACAATTTGCTGAAATTCTGAGTCACGTGATTAACCACCTTGTACATTGATAGGTAGAGATTCAGTGTATATTTTTTGTCCTGCATGTCTGTCTGTTTCTCTTTTTTTCCCAAAACAGTTTTAAGCATTTCCCAAACAACTAAATTTCAGACTGCTCCAAATTCAAAGATGTTGCAGACAACAATTTCAAGTGAATTAAATTAAAAAGAAAAAATGCTCATTTTGGGTAGAAAACATTGTGGGAAATTAAGAAATTGCTTGTTGCAAGCAATTTCTTAATTTTCCACAAGGTTTTCTAAAGCCTGTATCTCTTGTGGTGTCAAAAAGCGTCACTGTGTGGTAGCGGGTTAGTATGCTTAAACTTTTGTATGTGAGTGATGGGACTTGCATATTTCAAATTTGTGTATTCCTTATGAGACATTTTCTTTACTATAAAACCATATGAAGCATCAAAGTGAATAATGTAAGGAATCCATTTGTCACTTGTATTCTTGAAAAATCAAAATTTGGTTTAATATTTCCAGTTCAATATTACAAATTGGGCCGGGAGAGTCAACACTCAAACGTAACTTCCAACAAATCCAGGAGAGAGAATCTAAATCCCCGTATGCTGTACCAAACGTCAAACCCCAGCCGGTCCCTCAAAAACAACAACAACAACAGAATCGTCATCATCAGCATGAGCGTAACCATGACCACCGTCACCATGGCCACCACCACCATCACTCGCCGCATCACGGGCAGCAGCAGCAGAAACAACAACAACAACAACAAGGGCAGCGGCCGTCGTCATCAAGTGCACATCCACAGAGACCTGTATCTAGTCACTTCCAGGTTTGTCTGACACACCAGTTTTAAACCTTTGCCCATGCTTACTTTATTAACTCTTTCCCAAGCAACAAAATTTTTTGTAGGTCTGATTTGAAAGCTCCTTCAGACAACAAAATGGATGTCAGTAAAGATTGGATTTGCGTACAATATATTATTTGAATACGATTAAACTGTGCTGAAAAGCATATTTGAATTTGTCATGCAAAAAGTGACCTTCTGGCAATTGATTAAAACAATATATGAGAATATATGAGACTCAGCAGAGGTCAAACACTTATTTGCAATTTAGATGAACATAATCGCTGCTTTTCATCAACCTCATGGCTGCAGCTTAAAACAAGCTGCAGTTACGAGGTTTTTGTTGAAAGGCAACAATATACTATATATCATGTGATAGGAAAAACAATCTAGATCCAGAAAATTTCCTGTGAATGAAAAGTTTTGATTCTGGTCAGTCTGCATGCACTGCACAGACTAAGAAGGTTGATACTTTTCACACTTCACGGAAGGGCCCTTATAGTGTGAAGGGTTACATTATATAAAGACAAGTGCTTCCACAAAAATAATCTGAAAGAAGTTGTTCTTAAGAATTTGTTAGTCTGTGATGATTTTGCTATGCCTTAAACCATTCCCATACAATAACTCTTTTTGACTCCCCACAAGGTTATAGCTTTGGAAAACATCATGGAAGATGACAAAATTGCTTGTAACAAGCAATTTCTTCATTTTCCAAAATGTTTTCTACCCTTTAAGACAGAAATATGTAAAATTTGATTAACTTGAAATTGTCTTCTGCAACATTTTTTCAAATTGGACAAGCCTAAAATCTTGCCATCTGGTAAAGGGTTAATCTTGAGCAGGACATTACAATTTCAGATAACATTAATTATTATAATTGTTGACCATTTTTTCCAGCCACCAACCAAACATGCAGTTCAAGAACAGATTTCAAACAAACCAGTCCAGCCCAGAATCATAGGTAAGGAATCTCTATTGTTCCATCTATCCTTTATTGTCATCTATATATCCTATGAATTTGTAACAGTCTATTAAATTTTGTTAATTGGCAAATGGTCAAAACTCTGAATTCTATTTTGTCCATCCAGAGAGTGCAACATGATATATAGAATTTTGGATTTTAGTCAGCTTTGTTTGTGGTTTTGTATTACACGAAATCCACCAGACATTATTATCTTGTTTTGTTCAACTAGAGTTTTTGTTGTACCCTTACTTTGTGTTTGATATATCTGTTCTGTACCTAGCATGATTATTGTAAAGATTGCTTCCCTCTTGTATTGAATTATCATATTATCATCATTATTAGTATGCTTGTTTTGTGGGACCTTAAATTGTTGTGTTTTTCTGTTTCCTTGCCTCTTTATCCCTTTATCTTTTATCACGCCGTATATTATGTTTGTTTAAAACTATTCTTTCTTTATAAGTTTATATGGTAACTTTCTTTGAACTATACTAAGCAAAACAATTGAAGGATATTCAAATTGCACTATTTTTATAAACTTACAAAGGTATATATTCGAACAAAAATCTACAAATAACTTCATATTAATATCTAATCTGGAGAATCAAAAACATAAAGCAGAGCAATCGTTTCTGGTTTCCCTACAATATCCGGTTAAACGCTGGTACCCTACAACCGAAAAATCACACGTAGTTTATAACGGGTATATTCAGCCCGGAAGTCAACTTAAGCCTTGCAAGTACCTCGCAATTTCATCGCAGATAGAATTACCACATGTTGTGGTACAGTATTCCATTCCCGAATATGTGCATGTTGGAATATGCCGGGTTGGTCGGTTGTTGTTGTCGGTGACGTAGACGTCTACCCAACGTGTTCAAATCATGCTCGATCAGATAGAGGTTCGAAGAATGGAATGGCAAGTCCTTTGATTGAAATCATATCTGTTTAAGATGGTGTTTTTCAACAATAACGTCGATTACTTTTACGTTGACGTCAATGAATGCGTGTTCATCTCCATTTTCCTGTTTAAAAGTTACAGGATGTGAGTCAATCACGTGGTCAATGTAACGTTGGTCAGTCCGTTTCATTTAGCACGAAAAGGTTTGTCTCTATACTACGTAAAATTCTTGCAAATTCCATAACGCTTTCGTCACCATATGCGTCACGTGTGGGAACATTGCACTCGTGTTATCGCTCGTTCTTATATCGAAAAAAATACGAATTCTGCTGTCAACATGCGATGTCAAAGCCAACTTTGGTTGGTGATGAGCACTGTACTCCAGTGCCACTGGTTCCATCTCATATTGGTTCTGGTCCATGCGTCAGTGTTGCCATGTTTAAGCGTTAGCTGTCAACGGCCTACCGGAATTAATGCCTATAATTATTAATCTGTTCATCACAGACCGAATTCTAAGGTTTACCCCTAGCACATCTGTAAGACTCTGGAGTAATTTTGGAAAACATTGGAGTCCTAGAACGAAACGAGTTCTTGAGAATGTAACTGTCAACAGCCAAAGACGTCGTTTGCTTACGTCCCCTGTCACGCCGTTTCATAATTTCAACTGCCTAGCAATACCATCGGTGTAATTTACTGAATACATATTGCAAAATGCAAAATGTACCAGCGACGTCAACCTGACGTTCCCATACGTTAAATTGACCAACGGCCCGCCAGCGCTGCAGATCTGTCAGCCATTAACGTTAAATCCTTTTTAATAAATTGATTATAGGCAAGTACGTTTTAATTTACTCAATGAAGCAGCTCAGAGTATGCCTTTATTTGAAAAACAGCACGTAAAGAACACGGTAAGTTTTGTAGTTTACACCTGTTTTGTAAATTGTCCCATTTTGACATGACCAGTGAAGCATAACTCGATATGGCAGCATAAAATATGAAAGCGAATGTATGTGATCATAAAAAGCATTAGTGTTTTATATTATGTTTTATCAAAGTTTCTATAATAGCTGTAGAATTTTAATATCCTTCAATTGTTTTGCTTAGTATATTTCTCTGTATTAATTCTGAATAGAATTCAAAAGCGTTAACTTCCCGCCATCAAGACATCTTTCAACTTTGCCAAATATTTATATCTTTTAAAGCCTGTTATATTGCTCATTTCTGTAGAATGAATGACTAGCATATGATTTTGCTAAGTTAAATTTTTTGGTTGTACAAACACTGTAACATGAATTTCTGAACAAACTGAATGTGAGAGATTTTGAAATTTCTTGTGTTTATTCCCTGAAATTAAGATATTTCATGTTAACCCAACAGTCAACGGTATTTGTCAAGTAATTGCCAACTCATGGGCACATGTGTTTCTTTAATATTATCTTGGTTTCATTATTTATCAAAGTTCTAATACCCCGACTTTTTTGTATGAAAATTAAATGGAATCTTTCATGGTTGCAGATTTATGGTTTATGTAAACTTTAAACTTTAAACTTTTAAACTGTTTATATTTGATTAAACGCCTATTTTTACGACAGTTCATATTCAATGGCGTTTTACAAAAATGATTAAATATATATTGCTGATGGGGGTCAAAACCTCATAACTACAGATTGGAAAAGCTGTAGGTACGAGATTCTGACATCCCACCTACGATATATCTATACACAAAACACAGTGTTAAAAAGATAAGTCATATTTTCTGTTCACCCTTTCCCGAGTAAGACTAGGTTTTTTCGTCCAAAGTAGGTTATGAATTATGATAGAAAATATTGAGAGGAAAGAAGAATTCGCCGATATTTAACAATTTCCCTTTCCCCTTAAAATTTTCTATGCTATAATTTGCACTTAATATACTATGTGTGTAATTATTTTGTCGTCTACAACTGGTTTAAAGGCGAGCATTTCAAAATTGTGTCTTTCGGACAAGGGTTAAAACAGAGAATTAAAATTTGTGAAATAATGAGTTTTCAACTGTTTCTTGAAACTTTCGATTGTTTCACATGATTTCAAACTGACTGGAAGATTATTCCAAAGTTTCGGTCCTATTGTGCCGAAACTTCTGTCACTGAACGTCTTTCTGTTGTTAAAGGGAACTTGATAGCATTTGTCATTGGAATGTGACGATCTCAGTTCACGCCCGCTGGGTTTGGCCATAAGCAGATCCGTTAAATATGTCGGAGCACGTCCAGTGGAGCACTTGTGCATAAACGTTAAGATTTTAAACGTTATTCTGGCCTTAATTGGTAGCCAGTGTAAGTCGTACAGAGCCTGCCTGGAACTGTCCATCTTTCTACGGTTCAACACAAGTTTGGCGCACATATTTTGTATCCTCTGTAGTTTACTTAATTCAGTTTGAGCGATTCCGTGTAAAATTCCATTGCAGTAGTCCAGATGGGAAATGACCAATGATAGCACAAGGATCTCAGTGGCTTCCTTCGTCAGATACTTCCGAATGCATTTGATTCTGAAATAGTTCAACATTGCCACCCTGCATTTTCTTTTCACATGTTCCTTAAAGTTAAGAGATTCGTCCAAGAATGCACCTAAATACCTGATACAATTCTGCAATTTAATTTGATCACCTGCAACATCAATTGATCTAGTGTAACACTTTTGCAATTGTTGTCGACTACCAAACATGATAAATTCAGTCTTTGATGCATTCATTTTGAGTTTGTTTTGATTCATCCAGTCATTAATTACAAGTGCACATTGCTCAAGATCTTTCACAGCCAATTTTTCACGGTCATTTTCGGGATTTGTAATTCTTTGATCTTCCTTGGATGGTTTAAAACGTGTATTTGCTATATGGTCGTCCGCAAACCCATACACAGAAATTGATGGTGAAATCACGTCAAATATAGTACCCGCATAGGTTAGAAAAAGCCAGGGACCAAGACAACTACCTTGGGGAACACTACACTGCAGAGTACGCGGTGATGACAACGTTGACTCGACACTCACACGACAGCTACGCGGACGCAAGTAGGAGTCTATCCAGTGTAGAGCTGTACCACAGACTCCATATTGGCTTTGAAGAACATCTATCAGAATGTCATGATCAACGGTGTCGAACGCTGCGCTAAGATCAATGGCGATTAGTGCTGTTACTTCCTGGTTTTCCATCGCATTGAGCAGGTCATTCACAAGTCTAATTAAAGCTGATTCACAAGAGTGGAATTGTCTATATGCTGATTGATTCGTTGGCAACAAATTATGTTCACTTGCATGTCCATTCAATCTGTATAATGCAGCTTTTTCTATCAATTTAGACAGAAACGACAGGTTGCTAACTGGCCTGTAGTTTGAATATTGAAGTTGTAGTCCAGACTTTTTAAGTAGAGGTCTAACTATTGCTTCTTTCCACTTTGACGGAAAGACTCCTTGCTTCAGGGACAGGTTTACTAGATTTGTAATTGTCGGGAGTAGTTCGTGTAAGAAGGACTTGAGGACGTTCGTAGGCAATATATCCAACTCTGAAGATTTAGTTTGTAATTCATTGATGAGCTTCTTTACTTCTTCTTCCGTCAATTCATCCAGAGTGTTTATAGGAGGCGCATTCTTTTTGTCAGGTTGATAGTTGGCATAACTGCTCAGCGAATCACGTATTTTGTCAATTTTGTCCATGAAATGGTCTGCAAATTTGTCTGCTAGGCTCTCATTACTATTGGCTGTAGGTAGCGGATTGTCAGATTTCGTCCCAGTCAATTCCGACACAAACCTGTACAACTGTTTTGAGTTGCCTTTAGAGTCAAGTACCCGCTGGCTCAAGGTACGCTGCTTTTCGCGCTTGATTTCATACATATAATCTTTACGAGCCTCCTTTAATGTTTCAAGCTGGTGCGGTTGCTTATATCTACGCCAGATTCTTTCGGATTTGCGAAACGCCCGTTTGAGTCGTAAAATATTTTCATTAAACCACGGTTTTGATGCTCTGTGTATTTTGACTTTTTCTTGAACTGGTGCGTGAATGTCTAGGAGCCGAGTTATTTCATCTTCGAATTGTTCTACAAATGTATCAATCGAATCACTATCAACAGACATTTTCCTGACATCATTTGAAAACGATGTGTTACTCAAATCCCTCAAGTTTCGAAAGTGCTCAGCTTTACTAACGATGTTTTCCTTTTTAACTTTTGTCACAACTTTCACGGTACAATGATCGGATAGAAATGGACCTTGTTCACATGACACAATTTCAATGCCATTAGCTTCTTCCGTTATCACTAGATCTAGACTGTTACCTCTTTCATGGGTCGGAAAGTTGACATGCTGGTTCAATCCAAGGGCAAATAGAGAATCATTGAATTCAGACACCGTACTTGAATGTTCATGAATATGTAAATTAAAATCCCCCATTATAATCAAGTTCGTATATTTCGAAACGGCTGTTTCCAAGAATTGACAAAAGTCCGCGACAAATTGGTTAGGTGTAGCTAGCAAAGGTGGTCTGTATATACCGATAACATGTATTGTTATATTTTTAAGAATCAGTTGCCATACACCATGTTCAAATGTTTGAGTATTGTCAGATGGCAACTTTCGCATGATGACATTTTCTCTACAAGTAAGAGCAACACCGCCTCCGATCCTACCTCTCCTATTTGATACACTTATTTTGTAACCATTTTGGTTAAGATCTGATGTTTCATATTGGTGCTGTTTTTCATCAGAGTACCAAGTTTCGGTGAGAAGAGCAAAGTCTATTTTTTCCTCTCTAAGTATTTGGCCTACAAGTACATCTTTTCCTACTACAGAGCGACAATTAAGGGTGAGACAGGTAACGTTTTCCGTTGGCTTAGTCAACATGTTGTTCCGTTTTGGATAGACCAGATTTGACAAATTAACTCCGCTTTGCCTTTTTACTGGCGATTTTCGTCGTCTTCGGCGTCCTGATCGTTTACCTCTATATACAAGGATTTTATAGTCTTTTAGGATAGTCAATATTTCTGGACTAAGAGTAAACACCTTTCTGGGTTGAGAGCGTAAATCCAATAATTGTTCTCTGCTATACTTCCTGACAATTGAAGAGTCAGCCATTGTATAATCTAGCGAGATGCCTCCCACTATTGATGTAAAAGTAGGTAAGCGATTTCTTTCTTTGCTAAAGTTCAATCGTCCGAAATCAATGAAATTAACACTAGCGATCACAAGAAATGCAGCCAACACTCGGCGCAACAAAATAGCGTTTAGGTCTACCATTGTTTATCGTGACGTCATGTACGTGCGTTATAACGCCATTTTTACGGCGTTATTTCTAATCCTCATTATCCGCATTTCCAGCATTTTCGTTGTATTTTATCTCCGAGTTGATGGTGATAGCTCTAATGGTTCTCAAAATGTCAATTTTCGAGCACTTACTTGTGTTTCTTCAAGTCCTTCAAATTATTTCTGTGTAGTTCAAATCCGATCGCTGACGCTCACAAGTAAAAGATAAGCAGATCGCTGAGAATTCAAATCTTTCATCATCATGTTGTATACCATTCTGCGTAGTTTCCAAAGGAGATGATCGTTGCAAATTTTCAACCACCAGCAGCTTGAAATATATTTTTGTATCATGTGGTTAAGCCATTACCAACGACAAAATTTTACGGCAGTCCAAATTGAAAGATCATGCAGACGACAATTTCAAGTGAATGGAATTTTTAATTTTTAGGTCTTTTTGGATGGAAAATATTGTGGGAAATTAAGAAATTGCTTTTCACAAGCAATTTCTTCATTTCTCACTTTGTTTTCCAAAGCCATTATCTTGTAAGGAGTCAAAAGGAGTCATTGTGTGGTAATGGGCTAACCTTCTATTTACCTCTGATGCGTTCTTTAGAGCAAGATTTTTTAAGATTTCTGGAGATTTCTTAAGATATTGTAAGATAGAGCATTCTTAAGAGCAAGATTTTTAAGCCGCTCAGTGGGAGGCGCCATCACCACACACCTTGCAGAACCTGTCAGTCAAGTCTGTAGAAACAATATAAGAGAGCAGAGCTCCAGATAAGAGGGGGTGATGACTTTTCAAACTATGATAGATCTGTAAATGTTAATAAAACCCGGCGTTTTTGGTACTCATTTGTATCGTCTCGTCGAGACGATTCAAATGAGTACACACAACACAGGGTTTGGAATTGAATTAACAAAGTTAGAATGTCATCATCCCCACTTATCTGTAGTCCTGAGAGAGAATTGAAAGTTCTTCTGAATGATCAATAATTCCATGATGATGTCATTAGTATGAAGTATGGAGCATTCTGACCACCTCGGTCAGAATATAGGTCTTAAAAATGTTTTATCTAAAACATCTCATGAAATCTTAAAAATCTCGATCTAAAGAACATGCCTTTGACATACAAGATCAAGTACATGTAGCATTCTGACGAGTTTTCTTTCATTGAATGTAAACATGTTTATTGCCTGTCATGCTTTGTGCATACCCTCAGTATGATCAAGCATACTTTGTCTTGATTTGACTTGATAGCAAGGTATAAAGGCAACATAAAGAAAACTACAGATACTGAACTATTATATGAAACTGTTTTCTGACTGGTAGAGGATGGAATGGGAGATATATCAGAAGAGGAGGAGGAGAATGAGGAAAAAGAGGTTGTAAATAACAACAAGAATGGAGAAGAACAAGGTTAAAATGGTTGATTTGTATATAACCCTGAACAGTATATATAGAGAGAGTTGGGCACAGTTACACCACAGTCATGATACAAATAGGCATATAAATGTGGTGCAAGATCACTAATAAACAAGAATAATTGATGGTGCTATTCCATGCCCAAACTGATCTTAGTCTTCAGTACTTCCTTGTTTAAATTCAGAATGACAGTGTGAAAGGTTAACCCATTCCTAAACAAGAACTGAGGCATTATACTTATTGATATCTTTGACAAATTTCAGATCGAGCTTAACATATTCCACCTATCATTATGCTGTATATACCAAACACTTCATGCAACTTTTGAGACAACCAGTTCATTGTTATCCTGATAATCAAAATCTGGATACCCTTGTCAATTTACATTGTAACAAATGACACCAAGCGCAAAATTTCAAGAAGAAGATTTCTAATGATGGGTGGAATGAAGGCTCTTTCATTTGTTCTTCAAGACTTTGATGGAATATACAATAACATATTCTATATTTAGTGATCTTGTACAATTTAAAGCCAGAAATAATCATAAGAGAATCATCTCTAAAATGTGTCTCATGCTAACATCATGTATTAAAGTGCCTTGCTGATGATTTCGTTGGCATACTTTTTATTGCAAAAAGTCAATGCAATGCTTCTAGAATGGCTTCATGAATAGTAGTAGACAAAAAAGATAAAATTCTTAAAATGTGACCCATGCTAACATAATTATATTCCTCATCTTCAGAGCATTTTTATGCCCCCGCATCGATAGATCGGGGGCGTATTGTTTTATCATTGTCCGTCTGTCTGTCTGTCTCTCTGTCTGTCCGTCTGTCTGTCAGTCCTAAACTTAACATGAAAACTTAACATTGGCCTTTCCTCCATAAGTATTCCACATACAAAGCTCAAATTTGGTATGTAACCTTCTTTCAATGATATCTATCTGTTCCATGCAATATGACCTTCCTCAAGGTCATCCATTAACGCTTATCAACCCTTTACTTGAAAACTTAACGTGAAAACTTAATGTGCAACTTAACAATGGCCTTTTCGGGGGCATTTGTGTTTCACAAACACATCTTGTTGTTCATTTAGAACATGTCTTTATGCTATTACATAGGTAACACCAGATTGATAAGATACATGAATGCTCATAAAATTTTAAAAGTAAAAAAATTAGATAAATAAAAAACAGCTGGAAAAAATAAATGGTAGCACTCATTGAATATTTGGATAATAGATAAAAATATTTCAATTTTTTAACCGAATATGTTTTCAGAAGCCTGTTAGATCTATTATCTTAAGTCCGTGGAAAATTTGCGATTTATTGTAATTATATGTTTATATCTATTAGATTAATGTTCAATGCTTCAGTTTATAAGATTCAGCTATATCATTATAACCTAGATCAGTTAGAATAACAATTGCTTGTTATACTGCTTTGAAATACAAAGAGTATGTACTTTCTGCTTTGTTTGTCTATCATCTGTCCATCAGTCCTGGATTTAGAGGCCATTACTGGCCAGCGACCAATTCTTGCTGCGTACCAGTTCTCACCAACTAACATTCATGGTAAAGACTGAAAAGAGTCCTTTCCTACATACAGGTTATGTTGACAGGAGATAATGCTGATTTAATCCATTCAAAGGATTAAGCATGCTGACTTAAAATTCTTATGAATATTTTCACTCTTTCATGTAAATTTTTTGTAAATCTGGCATAGTGAAAAATGTCTGGACAGCCCATTTATGCATTCTGATCTTTTTTGTTGCCTGCCAAGCCAAGATTTATATTCTGTTACCAACAAAAATACATGTACATTTCACTGAAGATCACATTTGCATGTTACTGTTGATCATATCATTGTGCTTTTTGGTTTTTGAGTTATAGATCTATATGCTACTTTTGCTAGTTTTAAAATTGCATGATTTTGCACCCATTAAGAGCTTGAAGTCTTAGCATATTAGATATGTGTTGGCTTGAATGTTTTATGGATTGTGCGAGTTTCTTGATCCGAAAAAGCTTTACATGATGTAAATGAAAAATGAAATAATGGCATTTTTAAGTCTACATTCATAATGGAGCTATGATTTTCCCTTTCCCAAATAGCTAAATTGTATGATAATCCAATTTGAAATCTGCTGTATACAACAAAATGCATGTTTTGAAATAACATCAGAATTTGTTTCTATTATAGCACAGAAAATGATGAGGCAAAAGAAGAAAATGCTGATTATCAATATTTTTCTATTGTCTCAATGTTTTCTCATAGAGCCAAGCCTTTTATGGATATCAAAACCAGGACTTGTTTGGAAAAGGGTGAAAACATTTTTGATTAAGAAAATGTGAAACAGGGTTTTCCACAGAATAATTTGAATCTGTAGCGGCAAGTTACTGGGTATATAAGTATCGGTAAACCTTGAAACGCAGTGTTCATAAATGCAAATGATTGTGAATAAAAACATTATGGGAAAAGAAGAAATTGCTCAAGTTGGGCAATTTCTTCTTCTCCCGTAATGTTTTTATAGCCTATCATTGCATTTAAAATCATACAAAAATGCATTGTATATCAGTTATTGACATGAAATGCTTAAATATCCCTCTATAGGTGACCTTTTTGAAGAAATTAAGCTGTAAGGTAGTTTTGAAGCTGATGGGGCATTACACTTATTTACATGAAGCTGTAGTGGGGCCAATACAGCTTATTGGGCTGGGGAGAACACTGTGAAATCATAATATGGAACATGAATGCCATTATAGGTCCTACAGATATGGTACATGTGTTGTTATGTTTAAACTTTGATTATGTCATAGTATTTTTTCACTTTTCTAAAGAAAGGTATCTTTTCTGTATAATAGGATTAGTGTGAGACACTAAATTAACACCAAATTTTAGTCTTTTCCTGATTCAAAGATGATGCAAAGGACAATTTTAAGGGAATGGGATTTACATTTCTTGATATTACTGTGTAGAGAGAATTTGGGGGGGGGGGGATGAAAAAATTCGTCTGTTTAAATGCAGAACCTCGTATGTCGATTGATGCGTTTTTCAAAGTACAAAATTGTGTGCCCAGTTTAGACGACTCCCACTGGTTTTGAGATAGTTTAACTGATCAGTATGAATGACACATTACTTGTGAACAATATGTCCAAATTTCAAGTAAAACAGTTCAGTTTGGGAAAAGTTATTACACTTTTTCCACTCCCCTTTATAATTTTCCAAAATGAGATATGAGGTTTTGCATTTACAACGACGAATTGCTGTTCACAAACAATATCTTCATCTTCCATGAATTTTTCTATAGCCTTTATCTATTTGGATATCAAAAGACTCACTGTGTGAGAATTGGTAAAGAGATATTTGGGTACTGATGCTTTTGATTTTAAATATCATGACATGAGGTATTACCACAAGCATGCATCCCTGAAGATGTGAAAATAAAGGACTATTTTAGGGGAAAAAAAACCACACAATGATATGACTATTATTGTGTTTCAAACTATGTAACCTGTTTCTAATAATATATATCCTTTCTATTTGTAGATGCGAGAGGTCAAGGTCACCAGGGTTCCCCAGGGGAGTTACGACAACAACAGGGTCTATATAGACAACAACAACAACCAAACAAACCTGAAGTAAGTCGTGGATCAATCTGATTAAAATCTGGTGTTAACTTAAAGTAACATCTGAAAGGCGCCAGTTAGGGGACACCTTTAACCCTTTCCCAAACAACAAAATTTTAAGTAGGTCCAATTTGAAAGCTGCTGCAGACAACAAAATAAATGATCACAAAATGCCAAAAAGTTTATGTTATAGCCAAGAAAATATTGAGACAAAAGGAGAAACTGCTGGTTATCAGCAGTTTCTTCTTTTGTCTCAATGTTTTCCCAAGACATCGACTAATGACATCAAAACCCGGTCTTGTTTGGGAGAGGGTTAATCCAACTCTGACAAATCAAATATAGGCTTCATGACTTTTTGAAAGCAATTAAGACCATAAGCTATACATGATGGACATTACATTTCAGTGAAGAACATTGTGTTTTTTTGCACATGCTTGTCATCGAAAATAATTTATAACAAGTTCCAAGTAAGTCGTTATATAACATATATTGGTTTTCCCAAGGTCATAGAAGATGACTTTTAATTGGTGCCTGTCAGATGTAATTTAACAATAGATTTTCATCAGATTGGTGAAGAAAGGTTTTGTCATTTATAGTGGATAATGTTTCAACAAGGGAAGTAATTTTATCAAGTCACTGTATGTGGAATGGTTATTTCCCTTGGTTTCAAATTGTGGATGCTGTTAACTCATTCTCACACAATGGCTCTTTCTGAAAAGAAAAAGGCCATGTAAAACATCGTGGAAAATGAAGAAATTGCTTGTGACAAGCAATTTCTTCATTTTCCACAATGTTTTCTTCCCTAAAAGACCAAACTATGTAAAATTCCATTCACCTGAAATTGTCATCTGCAACAACTGTGAATTTCAGCTACCATAAAATTTTGCTGTTTGGTAATGGGTTAAATTCTTACCGACATCTGAGGTTGAACTGTCTGGGAAGGTTTTCTGGTGTTGTGTTGAACCTTTCCCTAACTGCAAAATATAGGGTGGTCCAATTGGCTGCAGACAACAAAACTGATGTTATGAAAGATTAGATTTTTTACAATATAAAAACTAAATATTGAGCCCAAAAAGAGAAAATGCTGACTATCGGCATTTTCTTCTTTTGTCTCAATGTATTCACAAACTTTTTCTGTTGGGGACATCAAAATCAGGTCTTGTTGAGTACAGTTATAATCTTTTCCGAAGCAAGACCTGGTTTTGACATTTTCAAAAGAATAGGCCCAGGAAAACATTTAGACAAAACAAGAAAATGCTGATCATCAGCATTTTCTCCTTTTGCCTCAATATTATCTATCCTTTATTGTACTGAAATCCAATCATTTTCAATATTCATTTTATTTTATGCAGCAACTTTTGAATTTAACCACTTTAAAATCTTGTTGTTAATTTGGGATAAAATAAAATTGAATGTAATGTCTATACTTTTAGGATCTGGAAGCTCTGGCTGCCCAGTTGAACGAGCTAGGGGCCGAAATCCGACCTCCAGCGAGGATCGTGGAAGTTCCCGATGACGACGATAATAGCGATGACGAGGAGGAAGAAGGAGAGGTCGAGGTCGTTAATCGTGACGGAACATTACTGGCATCCGAACCTCCCAGACCATTGTAAGAGTGGAGCTCATTGCAATTCTCAATCCCCACGCTCGAGATTGTACATATCTCGACTGTAATACAGATGCCGCAATATTGGATCTACTTTTAAAATTCAAACAATGGCTCATTCAAGTTTTCGAAAGATTGATGGTTGTCAATGTAGGGATCCCCAGTGTAGATTGTTCTTTATAGATTGACAAAGAAACTGTTCAAAACAAACAAATAAATGAAAAACAGCAGAAAAAGCTATTTATTGGAAATGTTAAATCAATTTAGATCTATATATGTCTATGGCGTAATCACAGTCTCTTTGGTAGTTATGCGGTCTACTGCTTGCAGAATATTTGCGAAAATTTGATCATGGTGGCCTCTGTATTACGTCAGAGAGATCCAGAGATACTAGAGAAACAAGAGATGTTTGTAAAACATATATGCCCCCTCAAGGGCCTACATTTTATGTAGGTCAAAGTCCAAGGTCAAGTTAACAAGGTCCAAGGTCATGGTCAAATATGAAAGGTCTTGGTAGGAGGTGTATATGAGTCGTTTTCAAAATTCGCAGGTTTTCTTGTCCACGTTTAATAAATTGTAGATTTAAGTAAACACATAAACATTAATGTTAAAAATGAGTAGATACCAATGCAATTGTGCTAATTAAGCATAAAAATATAACATGTTATATGCTTTAGTGAGATATTTTACGTGTTATATGGCCTGAAATGTGTAAATTTGCTTTGTCCCACTGCTACCCTCATTGGTTTTGACCGGCAAAGATAACTACTTTTGAACGTAATTGAGACAATTTTTTAGGTTAGTTTGCTTGACAATATGTATAATTACACTTTAAATATACCAGTTGCCCAAATGATATTATGTAAATGGTATAAAAATCGTCATATATCCTTGTCCCACAGATTTTTGTCTTTGGTGTTCCAGTGTCTAAAAGGTCAAAGAAATGCAATTTCGATTAAATGCAGACACAAATAATCTACCTCCCTTTGAAAAGCTACCGTAGGTCTATACATTACAATTAAAAGAGGAAGAATTTATTTTGTGTCTTGTTAATAAATTGAAAAAGAAGGCGATTAATTTGTACAGTACTTTTTTCTTTGTCTTTGGGATGACGCACTTTATTATACTTTGCAATGGACATTTTTATTAGATATTTGTCCGTTATATCTGACTTTGAGTACAGTAAATGCTTTCAACAGTAGATTTAACAAATACCCTATTTTACACATATATTTTTGCAAATTAGTGTGAAATTGTCCTTGGTGTTCCAGTCCTTGGTGTTCCGGTCTAAGCACTGGAACGCCAAAGACAAAAATGAAATGGCACTGGGGTATGTCATATTGCATGGGTCAGATAGATATTATTAAAATAAGGTAACATACCAAATTTCAGCTTTGTTCGTGTGATACTTTTAGAGAAAATGCCAAATTTAGGTTTCGCTCGATGCTTTAAATGAAGTTGCATGTTAAGGGTTGAAAATGACTTTGGGGAATGTTTGAATGAATTGAGCAGATAGATATCATTGAAGAAACGTTACATACCAAATGTGAGCTTTCTTTGTCCAATTTTTTTTTACAGAAATGCCAAATTAAAGTTTTGAACTGACGGACAGGCTGACAGACGGTAAATGCTTAGAACAATGTTGCCCTAAATGTTTTATATTTGTGCATTAAAATCCAATATTATTACACATTAACTATATCTCATTGCATTCATATATCTTTCGACTCATACTGTGTTACTAAATTCAAGTCTTAGAGGAGGTTAGCTTTTACTATCAACTGGAGGTTAAGCTTGGACTTTTCATTGGCATTTTAATCTGGCAAGAGTTCTTATGTACGTTACAGGAGCGGAATCAAATGGGACAATTATTAGCTGCCAGTTTCCACCCAAATCAATGCAAAATAAACATGTTAAAGCAAAAAAAATGGATGATTTTCTTTAGGGTTTTGTTGATGTCTTTGGTGTTCCGCTAATGTCTTTGGTGTTCTGGTAATGTTAAATTCATTTTCTAAGAAAACTGATCAAGCAAATGCATCAAAAGTGCCAGTTATATAAAGCAAATTAGACATATTAATTTTGACGATTGAAACTTTTCTGGACATTTGGACTCAAATAAGAAATTTTGAGACTAAAATGTTTGATTTTTTCCAACTTTATCATCCAGAGATACTTTAATGTAAATGATTATGTAATTATGCATCCGACATGATTTTTTTTCTATTATTTATCAGCCATTGACATTTTAAGATGTAATTTGGTGAAAAAATGTTAAATATCTTTTAATTGATATTATTTTCATACCTTTATATAACTGGAACACCAAAGACATTTTTGTCCGGAACAGATTGTTAATAAGCAATTTAGAAGCTACACACCCACAATTTAGGGTGGAAAATGATTTTAAACATGCTATTAGGAAAATAGCAACAAATTAAGAACACAAACATTAAAATATTTGACGATAATTTTTCATGATTTGCTGGTCTGAAAAACCTGCGAATTTTGAAATTGACTCATATGTGTGAAATATCAAGGCTGTATATGTAAAAGTAAAATGAAATATAGGCCAGGTTAAAGTTTTTAAAAGTAGGCCAAATGCCAAGGTCAAGGTCAAATGTGAAATGTCTTGGTTGGAGGTGTCCATGTGTGAAATATCAAGGCTGTAGGTGTAAAAGGACATGATATATATATATGCCTGGTTTAAGTCTTTTTAAAAGTAGGTCAAACTCCAAGGTCAAGGTTGCAATATTCAAGGTCATGGTCAAATGTGAAAGGTCTTGGTAGGAGGTGTCAATGTGTAAAATATCGAGACTGTATAGGTAACAGGACATGAGATATAGGCCTAGTTTAAGTTTTTTTAAAGTAGGTCAAACTTCAAGGTCAAGGTCATGGTCAAAAGTGAAATGTCTTGGTTGGAAGTGACCATGTGTGAAATATCAATTCTGTATGTGTAAAATGACATTAAATATAGGCCAGGTTAATGTATTATAAAAGTAGGTCAAACACCAAGGTCAAGGTCACAAGGTCCAAGGTCATGGTCAAATGTGAAAGGTCTTGGTCGTAGGTGTCCATGTGTCAAATATCAAGGCTGTATGTGTAAAAGGACATGATATATTGGCTAGTTTAAAGTTTTTATAAAAGTAGGTTAAAGTCCAAGGTCAAGGTCACAAGGTCCAGGGTCATTGTCAAATGTGAAAGGTCTTGGTAGGATGTGTCCACATGTGAAATATCAAGGCTGCATGTGTAATAGAACATGAGATATAGGCGCAGTTTATTTTTTTCAAAAGTAGGTCAAACTCTAAGGTCAGGGTCACAAGATCCAAGGTCAAATTCATATGTGATAGGTCTTGGTCGGAGGTTTCCATGTGTCAAATATCAAGGCTGTATGTGTAAAAGGACATGATATATCAGCCAGGTTAAAGTTTTTAAAAAGTAGGTCAAACTCCAATGTCAAGGTCACAAGGTCCAAGGTCATGGTCAATTGTGAAAGGTCTTGGTAGGAGGTGTCCATGTGTGAAATATCAAGGCTGTATGTGTAATAGGTCATGAGATATATGCCCGGTAATTTTTTTAAAAGTAGGTCAAACTCCAAGGTCAAGGTCACAAGGTCCAAGATCATGATCAATTGTGAATGACGTTGATATGAGGTATCTATGTGTGAGATATCAAGGCTGTATGTGTAAAAATACATGAGATGAGATATAGGCATTGTTAAGAATTAAGTGTAAAAATCAACAAAGGGCAATAACTCCAAAAAGTTGATCGGCAAGGTTATGGTTCTTGTGCACTACACCTCTCCATAATAAGATCTATCCACCTGTAAAGTTTCATGATTCTACCTTACATACTTTTTGAGTTAGGCTCCGGACAAGAATCAAGTTATAAAATCAACAAAGGGCAATAACTCAAAAATTTTGATCGGCAGAGTTACCGTTCTTGTGCACTGCACCTCTTCATAATAAGAGCTATCTACCTGTGAAGTTTCATGTTTCTACCTTAAATACTTTTCGAGTTATGCTCCGGACAAGAATCAAGTTTGAAAATCAACAAAGGGCAATAACTCAAAAAATTTTTGGTCGGTAGAGTTACGGTTCTTGTGCACTGCACCTCTCCATAATGAGATCTATCCACCTGTGAAGTTTCATGATTCTACCTTACATACTTTTTGAGTTAGGCTCCGGACAAGAATCAAGTTTGAAAATCAACAAAGGGCAATAACTCAAAAAATTTGATCGGCAGAGTTAGGTTCTTGTGCACTGCACCTCTACATAATAAGATCTATCCACCTGTGAAGTTTCATGATTCTACCTTACATACTTTTTGAGTTATGCTCCGGACGAGAATCAAGTTATAAAATCAACAAAGGGCAATAACTCAAAAAATTTGATCGGCAGAGTTACGCTTCTTGTGCACTGGACCTCTCCATAATGAGATCTATCCACCTGTGAAGTTTCATGATTCTACCTTACATACTTTTTGAGTTATGATCCGGACAAGAATCAAGTTTGAAAATCAACAAAGGGCAATAACTCAAAAAATTTGATCGGCAGAGTTACGGTTCTTGTGCACTGCACCTCTCCATAATAAGATCTATCCACCTGTGAAGTTTCATGATTCTACCTTACATACTTTTTGAGTTATGCTCCGGACAAGAATCAAGTTTGAAAATCAACAAAGGGCAATAACTCAAAAAAGTTGATCGGCAGAGTTACGGTTCTTGTGCACTGCACCTCTACATAATGAGATCTATCCACCTGTGAAGTTTCATGATTCTACCTTACATACTTTTTGAGTTATGCTCCGGACAAGAATCAAGTTATAAAATCAACAAAGGGCAATAACTCAAAAAATTTGATTGGCAGAGTTACGGTTCTTGTGCACTGCACCTCTCCATAATGAGATCTATCCACCTGTGAAGTTTCATGATTCTACCTTACATACTTTTTGAGTTATGCTCCGGACAAGGTTTGGTCTACGGACAGACCGACCGACCTACGGACCGACCGACCGACCGACAGACCGACCGACCGACCTTCCGACCAACACTTGCAAAACAATATACCCCCATTTTCTTCGAAAGGGGGCATAATGATAAGATCGAAGTAGCTCAGAATGTGCATTCCTATTGATAAAGTAAAAGACTACAATAACACAATTTAACAGAGCTACAGATAAGTGAGGACGACAACATTCTCACTTTGTTATTTCTATTCCAAAAGTAATTATTTTATATACATGCGGTGGATAATCACAAAATATAATATTTTCAGAAAATCTTCAATTATTAGCTCCACTGGCCGAAGGCCAGCGGGGCTTATGTCATGGCCCTGTGTCCGTCGTCCGTGCGTAAACTTTTTCTTTAAACATCTTCTTCTCCAAAACTACAGGACCAATTTCAACCAAACTTCACAGGAATCTTCCTTGTATGAACCTCTTCCAAATTCCTTCAAAAAAATAAATTCCGTGCAGAACTTGAATTTTAATTAATTAAATTAAATTAAATTTTTGAAAAATCTTTAAAAATCTTCTTCTCCAAAACTATTGGACCAATTTCAACCAAACTACACAGGAATCTTCCTTACATGAACCTCTTCCAAATTCCTTCAAAAAATTAAACTGAGTGCAGAACTTAAATTTTAATTAAATAAATTAAATTAAATTTTCGAAAAAAATTTAAGTCTTCTTCTCCAAAATTATTGGACCAATTTCAACCAAAGTTCACAGGAATCTTCCTTGCATAAACCTCTTCCAAATTCCTTCCAAAAAATAAATTCCATGCAGGACTTTAATTGTAATTACCGTATTTCACCTAATAGACGTGCCCCGGCGCGATGCAAAACACCATGGGGGCGCGCTTATTTTGTACCACTTTTCCTGAATTTTAAATTGCTTCACTGAAGGTAGATAAGAAAGGAGCCGTGTGCGATTTAGGCCGGTAGAGCTCTTCCAGAAGAGACTGGTTCCCGCCTCTGATACACTACGTAGTAGAAAAAATACTATGTAGTGTATCAGAGGCGGGAACCAGACTTCATCTTCTACTTCCAGAAGACAACTACTTGCCTAAATCGCACGCGGCTAGGGAAAAATCAACAATACAATCCCATAATGCAATGCAGGGTAGAGAAGATTAGTGTTGATCTGAAAGTGCTTTGAGTATCTTAAAATACATATCGTAACACACACCGGGTACAGGTATAAATCAGCGGAGACGAAGCGATATCCCGTCGCGTAAGGTCATCCAGTCTACAGTTATCTGCCAGTCTATAGTCTATATCGCTTAGTCTCCGCTGATTTATACATGTACCCGGTGTTTGTTACGACATGTATTTTAAGATACTCAAAGCAATATCAGATCAACACTAATCTTCTCTACCCTGCATTGCATTATGGTCCTTTGTCTCGAAAAGGCAGGTGTGTTCTACTTTCGTTTTCGGAATGTTTTGATTTCTTCTTCTTCTTCACTGGAAGTTTGAGTTTGGAATTTGTCATTACTGTCTACTCTACAGTCAAGGTAAGGTCGGGTGAAGGTGGGAGGGGTGTCCCATGGCTTCTGAGATTGTTAAATATAGTGCGGGCGCGTCTATTAGGGAGGGCGCGTCTATAAGGTGAAATACGGTAAATTAAATTTTCGAAAAATCTTTAAAAGTCTTCTTCTCCAAAACTATTGGACCAATTTCAACCAAACTTCACAGGAATCTTCCTTGCATGAACCTCTTTCGAATTTAAAAAAAAGAAATAATAAATTCCATGCAGGACTTGAATTTTAATTAAATAAATTAAATTAAATTTTCGAAAAAAATTTAAAACGTCTTCTTCTCTAAAACTATTGGACCAATTTCAACCAAGCTTCACAGGAATCTTCCTTGCATGTATCTCTTCCAAGTTCCTTCAAATAGATAAATTCCGCATAAAACTGAAATTTTAAATAAATTATTTGAATTAAATTTTCAAAAAAATGTTTAAAAATCATCTTCTCCAAAACTACTGGACCAATTATAACCATACTTCACAGGAATATTCCTTGCATTAATCTTTTTCAAATTCCTTCAAAGAAATAAATTCCGTGCGGAACTGAAATTTTGATTAAATTAACTGAATTAAATTTTCAAATCGGATCATTCTCAAACTTTGCTGTTTGGGAAAGAATTGAAGGAAACTGTACACACAACATCTGATGTATCACCGTGTAAATCATGTGAATCAGAATTTCCTATAATCTTCAATATCTTTTTTTAATACTTGACCAATTTGAATTCGGTTTGAAGCAGAGAAGAGGGAAAAATGCCAGGAATAGGCTGTGCATGTTGGATTTTTAAATGATCAACTGATAAAAAGTTATTGAAGATAAACCAAAATTTTGGTCTATCTTCAATTAACTTTTTTATCAGTTGATTTTTCAAAAATCAACCACATCCATCTAATTCATGACTACGTCCACATTCTCTGCTTCAAACCGAATTCAAATCAGTCCAGTATTTACAAAACAAGAGGGCCATGATGGCCCTGTAACGCTCCACTGGCTTTTTAGACTTACACTCTAAGACAACGAAATTCTTCAAGGAATACAATAGAGGTCTACTTTTTTCATCCGATATAAAAAAAAACCTTCAAAAATGTTTTTCTCCAAAACGCCTGATTGGATTTCATTTTAGTTTAGCCTAAATGTTCAATGTACAGTTCTTCATTAGATTCTGTGATTTTTTTTATATCGGATGAAAAAAGTAGACCTCTATTGTATTCCTTGAAGAATTTCGTTGTCTTAGAGTGTAAAGTCTAAAAAGCCAGTGGAGCGTTACAGGGCCATCATGGCCCTCTTGTTTTGTAAATACTGGACTGATTTGAATTCGGTTTGAAGCAGAGAATGTGGACGTAGTCATGAATTAGATGGACGTGGTTGATTTTTGAAAAATCAACTGATAAAAAAGTTAATTGAAGATAGACCAAAATTTTGGTTTATCTTCAATAACTTTTTATCAGTTGATCATTTAAAAATCCAACATGCACAGCCTATTCCTGGCATTTTTCCCTCTTCTCTGCTTCAAACCGAATTCAAATTGGTCAAGTATTAAAAAAAGATATTGAAGATTATCGGAAATTCTGAGTCGCATGATTTACACCGTGATACATCAGATGTTGTGTGTACAGTTTCCTTCAATTCTTTCCCAAACAGCAAAGTTTGAGAATGATCCGATTTGAAAACTGCTGGAAAAGACAAAATGGGTGTTGATGAAGATAAGATTTGTGTCAAAAATAGCTATTGAGACAAAGGGAGAAAATGCTATTCTTCCGCATATTCTACTTTTGCCACTTTGCTTTCCTGGCCTTTCCTATCAGGAATGTCAAAACCTGTCTTAAAGGTACAAATCGATACTATCTGAGTTTCGTCTTCATTGGGTAATGGGAGGAACAAAAGTTTGAATGTTAAAATAATCAATATGTTGTAATTATGAGTTTCCATGGGCATAGCTACATTTATGCACAAACGCACATGCACACAAATCAGCTCAGCAGGTATGGGTATTGGGCGAAAATATTCCGTTAACTATTTGTCAGAAATGAGCAAAAATTGAAGATAAACACAAGCATACAAAATAGTGCATAGTCATTAAAAAGACCTAGCTATGCTCCTTGTTTCACTAACAGTTTCCAGATAAAAAAGAACAAAGAAATAGAGAAATTGTTCCCCACCATTATGCTCTAGTAAACATGTTTTTATACCCCCCACAACAAAGTTATGGGGGGTATACTGGATTCAGGTTGTCCGTCTGTCCGTCCGTCTGTACGTCCATCCGTGGACATAATTTTGTGTCCTCTTCTCCTCCCACAGTTTTTGACCGATTTTGCTGAAATTTTAGCAGGTTGTTTCCTATCATATGAAGTTGTGCACCTGCAATTTTCATCTTGATCCAGGCTGTAGTTTCAGAGTTATGCCACTTTGAACTTTAGCACTTTTTCAGTGACAACGTGCTAGTGGGGGGTATTTGTCCGCTTTGCGACAGTTCTAGTTCTGCATGTTTTATTTCAGACTGCCTGAGGGCTACAATCAAGACATGTTGGAAACTTTGTCTTCTATGGTGGAACATGAAGCTACATCTCTTAATAGAGATATTGTTCCCTACCATTATGTTATGATAAACAAGTTTTGTTTACATTATCAACATGTTTTATTTCAGACCGCCCGAGGGCTACAATCAAGACACGTTAGAAACCTTGTCTTCAATGGTGGTGCATGAAGGTAGGTGTCTTGATCCTTTTCCTAACAAGACTCCATGTTGACATCCTTGATTTAAAATTTTAGGCTTGGGAAAACATTGAGGCAAAAGAAGAAAATGCTGATAATCAGCATTTTCTCCTTTTGCCTCAATATTTTTCAGTCTATAATGATATACAATTACTACTCAAGGCATGCTGGAAACTTTGTCTTCAATGGTAGTGCATGTAGGTAAGTGTCTTAATCCTTTCCCAAATGGCAAAATTGTAGGGTTGTCTGACTGTAAAGCCACTGAGGAGGGAAAACTTTATGTTGATAAGATTAGGATTTGTGTACAATAAAGCAGCTGATAATCAGCATTTTCTCCTGTACTAAATCACTGTCAAAATAAATAGTTTAGTTCATTTCCGCAAATAGCATATTTTCATTAAGTTACTTATATGTGTTTGAAAACCAATTTAAATGTTTTATAAACACTATTCTATGATTTATTTCCTATTACATCTTTGAAATACCACCAGTTTTACAAAAGCAGCTCCATATCTTTCTTTTTCAGAAACTCCCGGGCCCAGTCCAAACCATTATCGTGACCAAGAAAGAAACCGAGAGAACCGTAACCATGATAATCGAGAGAACCGTAACCATGATAAAGAAGACGATGATGATGGGACGCTGGTGCTCCGACGGGTAAGTCAATGTTTTTGTGCATACCATAAAACCATAAGATTGATGAAAATTTCTAAATGTGTGCAGTGAAATGTCTTTGCTAAAAGCCCAAAATGAGTTGTAAGGGGATTGACTCTCAATACTTTCCCAGCCCATACATCTGTATTTTGACATAAGAAAACTAAATGAACAGAAAATATAGAGACAGGAAGCAGGTGTTATAAGTCCTAATTTAATATTGTGTGGCACTTCATTGAATGCTGTGTTTGTAGTGTGTACTAGTCATGAAATTTTCAAAAATATATCTATAGTAAGGTAGGCCAGGTGCCTCTATAAGATATAGATTTTGTTGAATGCCTTTGAACTTCCATCAATCTGAAGTTACGAAAAATATGTTATGAGGGTGTTGTTTAAGTCCTAATTTGAAAGATAATGTATGGCTCTTCAATGGTTGTTGTTGTTTGTACTGGTGAAACAAATGACAAAAAATGCATGGTTAGGTGCACTGACCACCTTATTGTGCAGCTTATGATAAATGACCTGGCAGAGCATCTCTAGCTTATAGCATTCAGGTCATTTATCGTGAGCTATACCAAAAAAGAAAACTAAAGGAATAAAAAATAATATCGCTTTTCAACAAAAACCTTGTAACTACAGCTTTAACCCTTTCCCAAACAGGACCAGGTTTTGATGTCTCTTTTAGAGATTGTTTGGGAAAACATTGAGACAAAAGAAGAAACTGCTGATAACCAGCAGTTTCTCCTTTTGTCTCAATATTTTCTATGACATATTTTACGCAAATCCTATCTTTAATAACACCCATTTTGTCATTTGTGGCAGTTTTTGAAGTGGATCATCTGAAAATTTTGCCGTTTGGGAAAGGGTTAAACAAGCTGTAGTTACGAGGTTTTTGTTGAAAAGTGACGAAAAGAGACAGGGAGCAGGTGTTATAGAAGTCCTAATTTGATATTGTGTGGTACTTCATTGCCCAGGAAAATTTGATTCTCACATTGTGACAGTCACTTAATTGGATTGAACAATTTTTAGGGAAAAAAAGCTGCATTTGTGATGTTCAACCCTTTACCGAAAGATTTGTGAAAAAAAAACATTGAGAAGTATTGTAGAAAATGCTTGTGACTTTTCTTTCACAAATAAGTCCTGGTTTTAATGTCCTCTATATGAATGGTCCGTGAAAACACTGAGGGGGAAGAAAGAAATGCTGATAACATTGTGTACTTCTTAGCTATCCTAGCAAGATACATGTGTAACACCATTTTGGGACGTTCAGATATCCTTAATGTCGATCAAAGATTGAAGCATCGACTCAGAAGTGTGTGTATGAAGAAATGTTGAATAAAATAACATTTCTTAGCCGGAAGTTATTACACTTCATAAAGTAGTTTTGGTCATCCAAATGAACAACCATGGCAACTTATGGGACTTGCAGGGTGAAATCAATCTAAAAAGAGAGGTCACTCGAACTGCATACAATGCATTTCAGTGTCATTGTCGCTTCATTGTTGACATTAGTCACAGACGAACATTTTGAATTGTTGTTCTATTCTATTCATAGTCTGAAAGTAGTTCTACGACTTGCATCCAAGGTATGATTCGATAGAATTGTCCTTGGTGATCCAAATGCATTTTGTGAAAGTGTTAATGACTTCATTAGAGGATTGATTTAATTTTGTATTCTGGGCTCCTGCATTTCTCGTCAATGTGTCTTTTCTTAGCTCAGAAAAGTTGGTTTTTTTTAATGTCATTCCTTTTAAATTGAGAAGCAGTGTTACATAACATAACTGTATGAAACTTTTCCAGAGAAAAAATATCTGAAAACTGGTATTCATCATTTCATTTTCCATCTTATTTCTTTTCCCAAACAAGACCAGGTTTTGACATACCTGAAAGATAAAGTTTGGCAAAACATTGAGGCACAAAAAGAAAACATTGATAATCGGCATTTTCTTCTTTGCCCAAATATTTTCTGTGCTATAATGTATGCACAAAGTCCCTCTATATTTGCTTAAATGTTTTTTGTTTCAGCTGCTTTCAAGTTGAACCACCCTGATAGAATTTCTTTGGTGGGAAAGGCTTAATAGGTTATACAACAGCCAATTTCGCTTGCTAAGATATTATTCCTCATCCAATCAGATTGCTTGTAATGTAATTTAGACAATAGATAGACATCCCCGAGATGTGGGTCCTGATATTTTCAAAACATGAAAAATTCAATATTATTTCTGTTAATCTGATTTTAGATTCTGCTATTATGATTACTCAGGACTCTAGGGAGTTAAAATATTGTCATCTTGAAAACAGCAACATTTTCCAAGGCAACATAGTTTAACCCATTACCACACAATGACTCTTTTTGACTCCCCAAAAGATATTAGCTTTGGGAAACATTGTGGGAAATGAATAAATTGCTTGTGGCAAGCAATTTCTTCATTTTCCACAATGTTTCCTAACCCAGAATAGAAGGATTTTTAACATTTCATCAACTTGAAGTTGTTGTCTGCAGCACCTTTCAAATTGGAACAGTCCAAAATTTTGCCGTCTGGTAATGGGTTAAGAATGGCAGAAATTAAAAGTAGTTGTAGTGACAAAGTTAAGAAGACATGAGTCATTGTGTAGGAAAGGTCTAACCAAAAGATATCAATTAAAGCCCAATTAACCCTTTCCCAAACAAGACCTGCTTTTGACGTCCCTATTAGAAAAGGCTTGAGAAAACAATGAGGCAAAAGAAGAAAATGCTGATAATCAGCATTTTCTCCTTTTGCCTCAATGTTTTCCAGGCTATTTTGTATATATTTTTTCTTCTTTAAAAACAACCATTTTGTCGTCTGCATCAGCTTTCAAATTGGAACACCCCAAAATTTTGTCGTTTGGGAAAGGGTTAAGTAATGGTGTTAGTCTAGCTGTCAGTGACTTGTCTAGAAAAGTCTCCTTATTGAACTATCTTCTCCTAGTTCAATTTTCTACTCAGAAAGTGTAGACATTAAAGACAAAAGTACAAGGCCCAAACATTCTCCCAAATAAAGATGTTAACTAAACTATAGACATGAAAGACAAAAGTACATGGCCTTAACCTTCTCCCAACCATTGACAGGCATTTAGTATATTAACCCTATCCAAAGCAAGACTAGGGTCCCATATTTCTAAACATCTTACGATCATGTTTTTGTGTAAACTGTTTAACAAGACATCTGATTGCACGAGAAATCCGACTGAGCCAATCAGGGCTGTTGTTACAAGTAATCATGCAAAAATCAAATGTACGATCGTTAGTAATACGGGCCCCTAGTTTTGACGTCCCTAGTAGAAAATGCTTGAGAAAACATTGAAACAAAAGAAGAAACTGCTGATAACCAGCAGTTTCTCCTTTTGTCTCAATATTTTGTGTGCCATATTTTACACAAATCCTATGTTTAATAACATCCATTTTGTCATTCGTGGCAGTTTTTGAAGTGGATCACCTAAACTTTTTGCCGTTTGGGAAAGGGTTAACCCTATCCAAAGCAAGGCCTGGTTTTGACACCCTTGATAGAAAGGGCATGGGAAAATATTGAGTTTAAAGAGGAAAATGCTGATAATCAGCATTTTCTTCTTTTGTCTCAATATTTTCCACGTTCCAAGTCCTATCATTATCACACAGTTATTTCTGGGCATGTTGAAGCTTTCAGACTGAAACTGTCTAAAAATTTGGCTGTTTGGGAAAGGGTTAATCAAGAAATTACTCGTAGAAGATAAGAAAATACTACTAACCATTGTAATTTCTACAACTGTCATCTGTTATGGGGTCAAGATCTACCTTCTTTCAAATGGAACCAAGAACTTATTCCAGAAAAGCAAATGATTGCCAAAAGAAAAGTGTATGTTAACAAAAAGATATCAATTAAGCCTTGGTTAAGTAATGGTGTGAAGTTTGCTGTCAATAACTTGTCTGGAAAGGTCTCCTTATTAAGTTATATCCTTTCTTTAGGCTTAGTGCCTGTCATGATAGAAAGATAGAGAACTTAGACACAGCATAACTGTCCATGACACCAAAAAAGGCAGACACAGCATAACTGTCTATGACACCAAAAAAGGCAGACACAGCATAACTGTCCATGACACCAAAAAGGTAGACACAGCATAACTGTCTATGACACAAAAAGGTAGACACAGCATAACTGTCTATGACACCAAAAAGGCAGACACAGCATAACTGTCCATGACACCAAAAAGGCAGACACAGCATAACTGTCCATGACACCAAAAAGGCAGACACAGCATAACTGTCTATGACACAAAAAAGTAGACACAGCATAACTGTCTATGACACAAAAAGGTAGACACAGCATAACTGTCTATGACACCAAAAAGCAGACACAGCATAACTGTCTATGACACCAAAAAGGCAGACACAGCATAACTGTCTATGACACGAAAAAGCAGACACAGCATAACTGTCTATGACACCAAAAAGGCAGACACAGCATAACTGTCTATGACACCAAAAAGCAGACACAGCATAACTGTCTATGACACCAAAAAGGTAGACACAGCATAACTGTCATTGACACCAAAAAGCAGACACATCATAACTGTCTATGACACCAAAAAGGCAGACAGCATAACTGTCTATGACACCAAAAAGCAGACACAGCATAACTGTCTATGACACCAAAAAGGCTCCCTCTGAAAAATTAAAAAAAAAAGATAAAAAAAATAAAAAGTGAAAATTGAAATCACTGTTTTCCCCTTTCTCAGCGATGTTGGTAAAGTGAGTGGAAAACATGTCCAAGAGGAAGAGGCAATTTACCTGCCTGTATATAGCACGGTGGATAATCACATGACTCAGAATTTCAGAAAAACTTCAATATTTTTGTTAATACTTGATTAATTTGAATTCGGTTTGAAGCAGAGAATATGGGAAAATGTCAGAAATAAGCTGAACATGGAAGATTTTTGAAAAATCGACAGATAAAAAAGTTATTGAAGATAACCCAAAATTTTGGTGTATCTTCAATTATTTTTCTATCAGATGATTTTTTAAAAAAAATACACCAAATCCATCAAATGCGTGATGTCTGTCAAACAGAATTCAAATCTGTCCCATATTAACAAAGTTATTGAAGATTTTCTGAAATTGTTGTATCAGGTGATTATCCACCGTGTATAGGTAAGAAAACATACAGGTTTTCCATGTCTTCAACAACGGATGATGTTCATAAATTGTTTACAGGAAATGAAAATGTGTTGGAAGATGAAATCTTTCTGGTCAGCCTTCCTATTTGAACATCAAGATTGATGTCTTACAGATTTGTTTTTTCATCCCCCTTCATTGATAGATTGTACTTGCATGAAAATTGTCTATAATGTGGAAAAAATAACATGCACAAAAAAGAAATGAACATGAATTTTCAAATTCAAATATCAAAATTTTGTTTGGAAAAACGTTTTTATGCTCCCCGAAAAAATTTCGGGGGAGCATATAGTCGCCACGCTGTCCGTCCGTACGTCCGTCCGTCCGTGTGTCCGTCCGTCCACAGCCATATCTCAGCAACCCTTGGACCAAATTCAATGAAACTTCACATGTGAACTCCCTGGGTCAATACCTAGAGACCTTTTTCTCCGTTTGTAAATTTAAGGCTGTGTCATGGAAAAAGGGGCCTTAGTGTAAAAATGAGTTTTTCTCTTATTTCTCTTCATCTAATGGGCAGAATTTAATGACATTTTGTGCTCATGTAATAAACAGGATGTTCTAGACCATATTCTATAAATAATGTGTGTACAAAAAAGCTGTCATGGGAAAAGGGGCTTAATGTATGATAGTTTTTATTTTGTGACAAACACTTATTCGGGGAGCATAATCCGTCTGTGACGGCTCTTGTTATGATGGTATTAAATGTTTCTAAAACAAAATGGTAGTTCAAATACTGATAGGCATCTACAGAGAAGTGAAACTTAAGACTGTTTAATGTATGTTAAAGTTAATGTCCCAATTCCGACACTAATTGGGTACTTCCTGATTTCCTACCTACCTGACTTATAAAAGATGCCCTAATTATCCCAGAGATTGGTAAAACATGAGATTTTAATTGATTCCTTCATAAAATAGTCCTTCATACAAAATGTCAGATAAGATAATGATCAATCACAATTATTGTTGAAAAAGATAAGAAAAAAAAGTTAACCCTTTCCCAAACAAGACCGTGTTTTGACGTACCTAATAGGAAAGGCTTGGGAAAACATTGAGACAAAAGAAGAAACTGCTGATAACCAGCAGTTTCTCCTTTTGTCTCAATATTTTCTGTGCCATATTTTAGACAAATTCTTTCTGTAATAACTTCCACTTTGTCATTTGTGGCATTTTTTAAAGTGGATCACCCTAAAATTTGCCGTTTGGGAAAGGGTTAACCTTGGTATGGAGACAGGAATATACAATATGAAACGCTGAGGCAAAAGAAGAAATACTGATATACAATATACAGTGTATTCTCCCCCCATCCCCACCCCCCTCTCTTTACCATTATCTTCAGATAAACACAATCGAATTCCATCTTTGTTAACATCCATGTTCCCACAGCTGTTTTGAAATGTGGGATCCAAAGTTTCATATTTTGTAAATGTTTAACCCTTCTCATGCTGTTCATGTCAATTAACTATTGTGACTAAAGCATTGGTTGGCATTAATGACTAAGATCAGCCTGCACAGACAAGCCTATATTGCCTGCTTTCTTCTCCATTGTTGTGACGAAAACTTAATCTTACTAAAATGTCTCTTAAATTGGTAGTTTGTTTGAAACAAAATCTTAAGTCAGCAGGACAAGGTTTAACAGTCCCCAGACCACCCCTGTTCATGTATGTTTGTCTTGTATACCATCTGCTTATTTTCTGTATGATTGAAAAAATTAGTTATGTATCATTAAAATTCATCATGTACAGGAAAATTACAAACTTATGGCAGGTATTCCTTGAGAGCTCAGTTGGTAAAATAGGGCCACAGACAAGAGGAAGTTAATTTGTTAATTAAAATCCTATGTAAACCCAATGTTGTTGTCACTCATTAGAATTGTCTCAATGAGACAATTCCAATGAGTGCCCACAACATAGGGTTTGATGATCATTGGAAATTTTGCATCCACACCTTTTATGACACTCTGTTAATATCATATGCTAGTTACTCAGGACCTTGACCAAAGTACAGAAGACTGTTGGTAGTGCATCAGACTCTCTCTAATGTGATCCCTGGTTCAACTCTCGACCACATCCTTTCTAAGATATGTCTCCCACCAATGGTTGGAGAATTATAAACCTAGTTTGGCAAGCAGAAGGTTCGGTCAGGTTGCTGTGGTAGTACTGGTGAGAGAAATGACAGGAATGCATGGTTAGGTTCTACAGCTGCTATGATATGACCATAGCAGTTGAAAGAGGTGTTAAACCCCATCCAATGTAATTCTCTCTGTATTGGTGTGAATCCTATGTAGTTTTGATATTTTCAGTTTGGTCATCTGAAATAGTGATGGTGTTAATTATAAAACTATGTAAGATATTCCAAAGAGCAAGTGACTAACATTGGTTCAGAATTTGATATTTCCTAAGGTGACTCATTTGTTATGGTTTAGAGTGATATAGTTACATAATTAGAATTTGAATATTCTTAAATGTGTACTTAAATAGGTTATATGAATCTAGTCAAGTGCTTTGTCCTCGGTCAAATTAAAAATGGTCTTCCCTAAGGCTGGGGCTAGATGGAAATGGAGAAAATGCTAATAATTAGCCTGTGAATTGGATAAAGAAATGATTAGGGAGGATAGTCAAATGATTTTGACAAAGTAAATTCTATAAAAGTGCATCCCATCTGTTAAACTCTTCAAGAAACAAACATTGACAGAAAGCATCAAACTTAGTCATCAAAGTTAACCCTTTCCCTAACAAGACCTGGTTTTGATGTCCCTTATAGAAAAGGCTTAGGAAAACATTGAAACAAAAGAAGAAACTGCTGATAACCAGCAGTTACTCCTTTTGTCTCAATATTTTCTATGCCATATTTTGCACAAATTCTATCTTAAATAACTTCCATTTTGTCATTTTTTGCAGTTTTTGAAGTGGATCACCCTAAAATTTTGACGTTTGGGAAAGGGTTAACCCATTACCAAACGGCAAATTTTTCGACTAGTCCAAATTCAAAGATGATGCAGACGACAATTTCAAGTGAATGGAATTATTAAGTTTTAGGTCTTTTTGTATGGAAAACATTGTGGGAAATTAAGAAATTGCTTGTCACAAGCAATTTCTTCATTTTCCACTATGTTTTCCATGGCCATTATTTTGTGGGGAGTCAAAAAGAGTCATTGTGTGGTAATGGGTTAATAAAGACAACAAATTGGTATGGAAAGTCAAGAAAAATAACAGAGCATTAACCCTTATCCCAACAAGCCTTGGTTTTTATATCTATTGCAGATTTTTTTTTTTTTGCAAAAAAAAAGACAAAAGAAGAAAATGTTGAATACCATCATTTCCAATTGCATATTGTCTATATATTTCCTTTACTGATTTATCATTCAAATCTGTATCTTTATTCGCATCTTTTCTGTTCAGTTGATTGGAGCAGCTTTCAAACTAGAGCAGTTCAAAACGTAACCAGAAGTAAAAGGTTTTGATGAATTTTACAGGGCAGCTAGCCTGTTGACATCCCAGATTTGACATTTCTCATGGACAATCAATCAAGTTTAATCAGGATTCCATCACTGAGTATTCCTGCAGTGGAAATAAAACCCTTGTCTTGACCAATCATGAAGTTTGTTAAATCTAGCTACTGAACCTTTGTTTTTTGGCCTTTTTCCAGTCAAGGAATTAAAAATTCTACCCATCAAACGGCAACCAACCTGGCTATAGACAAATCAAATGTAAATCTTTCTCTCATATCAAAATTTTAGAAACGTTTAAATTTAAAAGAAGTGCAGACAACAAAACTTGTGTTATTTCCTAATTAAAGAACCTGCATTTTTTGGATGAAAAATTCTGGTAGGAAAGGTAAAAGTTATTACTTGCAAAAAGATTCTACTTTCCTAACTACTCTGTCCATTTGTAACAGATCACACCTGCATTTTCCCCCACAAGTGCACATTTTATGTGACACAATGTTCAATTAGAAAAAAAAAATCAGAACAAGAAATAAGGAATAGGGACGTAAAGTTATGGAATTTTGTCTCCTAATGACACTCATTTGGGAGACATTATTTAATCCTGTGTTACAGAATTTGTTGAGATTCTTAAGGAGATTCTTGGAAAAGAGCATCACCATTGAAATTCCTTCCCTTCTACTCTTATTCTTGTATGAGTTTCTTATAACCAGACTCTCCTCTTTTCCTCTACTTTTATTATTTTCTCTAGGGTAACCCATTACATAAGACAGCAAAATTCTGAACTTGTACAAATTCAAAGATTTTGCAGACAACAATATAAAGTTAATGGAATTTTACATTTCTTTGGTGTTTTTGTGTAGAAAACATTATGGGAAATGAAGAAATTGCTTGTCACAAGCAATTTCTTCATTTTCCACAATGTTTTCCAGTGCCTTATTTTCAAGGATGACAAAAGGCATCTCTGTTTGGGAATTGGTTAAAAATTTAAATCTCCATTTTAAGAAACATATTGTTGTCAAGGCCTCTTATTTGAACTAGTCTTCAATGTTGTTATTTGTGAAAGAGTTACATGAATAAGAAGCTAATATAGGAGGAGGGGAAAAAAAGGTCTGCATTGCCTGAGAGCTGCAAACCCCATCTGCTCTTGTCTTGATTAGATTTTTATAAATTGGGCGGATTTGTCATTGATTTGTCATTGCTCAGGACAAATAATTTAGGGTCTTAAAAGCACAAGAATTGACATGACTCATCCATGAAATTCCTTGTGATTTCTTAGGGAAAAAAAGAAAATGTTTTCCATAGCATTGGTATTTTAAGAGTCATTAGATGGCTAACAGATTTCTCAGATTTTTCTGGAAATGACAAATTTTAACCCTTTTCTGTAGGAAACCCTTTCAGTCACAGGTCCAAATTAAAGGCTTATATAATGGACAGAATGTCATCTTCATACCCCACACATACAAAATATGCTGGGTATACTGGAATCAGCCTATCGGTCCACTGGTTGGTTGGTCTGTCAGCGAAATTTTGTTAAGACAGCTCCTCCTACGATTATTGTCCAATTTGCTTCATATGTGGCACAAGTGAGCATTATGACTGGTAGATGTGCAACATGCAAATTTCAAGAAAATCCAATGGCCCCTGATGCGACAAAATACACTGTATTGACATCTGATAAGTTTGAAAATTGAACCCTTTCAAAAATGGCAAAAAAATCAAATTACAAAGCTGTTGCAGATGACAAAAGTGTTATTGATACAGAATGACATAGAAAATAAGGCAAAAGGAGAAAATTCTGATCATTTTTGAATCATTTTATTTCAACGACCTCAAAACCAGGATTGTTTCTGAAATGGTTTATCAAAAGATTCTGCACCGTTTTCCAAAGGTGTCTGATCAATTTGATTCTAATTTTTCTGTTCAAATGCAACCAGGATATCAAGTAGCAAAAGTCAACAAGGTTTAAAACAAAGGTCAAGTGATTGCTAATAACTTATAAGTTATTAAATAACAACATATCCACTCCTTTTCCTTACCAAGTAATAACTCTTGACTTAGCTCTTGTTATACTGAATTTGAAAGCAAGTAGGTAGTATAGAATGAAGTCAGACTGCTCATATATGCACATACTCTCCAAAGCCGAGGTCTATTGATTAACCATCAAATATGACCTCTGCCGTTTTTGATACACCAACCGCCTATTTGGTCGTCATAATCTAATTATAGCACATCATTTGAATTATCAAATCAAAATCATTCGGTTTTATCTTGCATAATCATTACATATACCGTACATTACGTCGCTTCTATTTTTGGCTGAATCCGGTAACATTTGAATTATCAAATCAAATCATTCAGTTTTATCTTGTTTGATTACATATACATTACGTCCCTTCTATTTTTGGCTGAAGCCGGTAATTTGAAGCGTCAGCCAATGAAAGTTTGTATCAGATTTTTCAATTGTTTTGTTGTGTATAGCCAATGTTGGATACTGAAATCTAGGGATGTAACAATACATCGGACTAATGATATATCGCAATAGTGACCTCTGCAATAGTACTATCGTGATAGGCAACTGGCAATATCAATAGTATCGCAATAGTGCTTGTCACTATCGCAATAGTTTTGATAGTTCTAAAAATAGCAATTTGTCACATGACATTGTCAAATTTAGGAGATGAATTTAAAAGTTTTTACTACTGTCTTTTGAATACCAGATATCAACGACAGGCAATTCAAATGTCACTTTCTTCCTACAGATTATCATTAAGTTCTGCAAATTAATTTGTTTATAATGTAAAATATTCCCAAAATGTGATTTTAATGAAAGAAATATCTTTTTATAGCACTAACAGCGTTTCACAATAGTATCGCAATAGTAACCTGCAATAGCAATACTATCGCAATAGTCATTTGGTCAATAGCATTACTATCACAATAGTCATTTTGGCCTGCAATAGTCACCCCTACTGAAATCCCGCCAAGGCCCGAGATAAGACGTGAAATGACCCCCCGGGAACAGAGCATCATTCTATCATAATGGAATCAACATGAGAACCCCTAAGAAAAAAGTTCAAGAACACATTTTTAGTTCAAGAACTGTTCTAGAATGTTAAATGGCAGTTCAGAACTGTTCTAGAATAGTTCTAGAAGTGCCATTTAATGTTTTACGTGTTCTAGAACTGTTTTATTTAACTTAAATGCACTTTTCGCAGGGAAAAATTGCTCGAAATGAACTGCAGCAGCTTTCAAATTAGACCACCCGAAAATTGTACTGTTTGGGAAAGTGTTTAGATTGGCCGCAGGAAGTAATTATGGGTGATCATTATGAGTCTCCATTGACTAAAGAGTCTGTGAAAGACAGTTATAATCGCTGCTATAAAACACTAGCCTGGATAGTTAACCATATCTGGTTTCTGTAGAAACTTTCCCTGAGAAATTTCTGGTTCCCCTGCGAAAGGTTCATTTAAGTTCAAGAACTGTTCTAGAATGTTAAATGGCACTTCTAGAACAGTTCTAAAAGTGCCATTTAACGTTCTAGAACAGGTTCTAGAACGTTAAAGAACTTCAACAAACTTTTCGCAGGAGAAAAGAGTCTGTGAAAGGCATGGTCGGTAATGTCAGAACAAAGTTCTCTAGCTGTCGAGATATGACCAAATGCAGGAAAGTTGCATTTAAAACCACATTCAGACAATAGCATGGAAAGTTTGTCTGTATACTTGGAAGATGCAAAAAACTGATTATTGGCAGAATAATAAATAGGTTTCTAGAAACTGCTTCAGGGAAATAAGTTCATGATGAATATGACAGATTGGGTTCATAAATTTTCTATGATAACATGTAATTTATCATTGATGCAAGAAAATGGGATATACTTTATGGAATGATTCTCTCAGAGAAATTGGTATAGATGAAAAAACATTGCACCAGTCAGTAAGGGAACATCTCAAGGCAATAGATCTGTAAATAGGGAATAATTTCATAACAAGCTGCAGTTACAAGGTTTTTGAAGAAAGGCGATAATATGGAATTCATATCATCGTACAGTTATGCATTTAGCCTTGAAATGCTTATATGCTATTTATGCTTGGAACTTCACTCAGTTTTGAGTTTTGTGAATAATTTTCTTTCAAGAAATTGAAATTAACCATTTTCCAAACAAAACCTAGTTTTGACGTCTCTATGAGATAGTTTAACCCTTTCCCAAACAACAAAATTTTAGGGCAGTCCTATTGAAAAGCTGCTTTAGAGGACAATATTGATGTTAAAAAGGAAGGGATTTGTGTACAATATGGCATAGAAAATATTGAGACAAAAGGAGAAACTGCTGGTTAACAGCAGTTTCTTCTTTTGTCTCAATGTTTTCCCAAGCCTTTTCTATAAGGGACGTGAAAACAAGGTCTTGTTTGGGAAAGGGTTAAATATAAATCATGTTGTAGAAAGGAAAGATAATCCCAAAAGTAAAGAAGTTTCAGAAGAAAGGAATTCTATGCATGGAAAATATGAAGGGATGTACCTTCTACTCATATGATTTATTTCATACTTCAAATAAGCCCAATCTGTTACTAATTTACCATGGTTGATAGATCTTTTTTATTGACCATTTCAAGATCTTTGATTGGTCAGATTGTGCAAATGGGCCATTTGATTGGTCAGCTGTGAATTTTAAATGGCATTTGGTATCAGTTTTAATTATTGACTGACATGGGATATGGGTTTAGTTTTGAGTTTTGTGAATATGTTTCCTTTGATTTAGGCCTTATGGCTTCATAAATTGACACATCTAATTGTGTATGCATGAAGTTTAATGATCAGTGGAAAACCATATCCATTTCTTTAATTGTTTGAGAATGGACGGCCCATCTGTCATCCCTTCTTGTAGTCAGCCTTAAAGGGACATTTCATTCCAATTTCAATTTTTTAAAGTATGTCTTGATGCCAAGATTAGTTATTCTAATGAGTATAAATACTATTAGTTTTTTTAAGTTGTTGCCAATAAGCGAGAAACACGCATTTAAAGTTGAGACATAATCGATAAATTGCATATAAATTCGAACTGTTGTCCACAACAATTTGTTCAATTTTAACACAAAAATATAAATTTCTCGTAAACGGCGCAATATTTTGGCTTGAAATTTTCAGAATTTTCATAAGGAAAATATGCTCTTTCAGATAAAAATAAAAGTAAAATTTATGACAAAAAATTCTGAAATGTCACTTTAATAACATCTATATGTAGCTATATGTTCTTTCCCATATGGTCGAACACCAATGGGTTTGAAATTGTTAACCTAAGTGGGCGAGCAGCTGTAGGCTCGGTAAGGGTGTTGTGGTAGTACTGGTTTGAGAAACAACAGGAATCCATGGGTAGGTGCTCCAGCCGCCGCGATAGGACCCTGGTAGTTGAAAATGGCGTAAAACCCCAATAAACTCAAACTCTTTCCCATATGCTGATATTTGGTTACTTTTATCATACATTGATACTTATGCTCTTCAATTACAGCAAAGAATTATCAAAAAGCGAAAAAAATCATTTTGTTACTACCTAAATCGGTACCTTTATGACTAAGAGTCATAGTACATACCATTATTTTGTATTGCTGATAAAGTATTAGAAATGATGATTTGTTAACATTTACCAATACTTTTCTTTTCTCTCAACGTTTTCCAAAGAGTTCTCTGATAGGGACATCAAATCAGAGAATATTTTGGAGAGAGAGTTGAATACTTTCAAGAGTGCAGGGGAACATTGTAAATCAAAATATAGCATCAGTTCATGCACACAATGAGTGAATTAGGATCATGTGCTTTGAATCATTACCTTTGATTCCATAGTTAACAGTTTTCATACATGCTTGCTTATTTATGTGGACTTTTATTGCTCATAATATCAGCATGTCCTATCATGAGCTTGAACATAGTTTGAATAGGTTAGGACCAGGTTTTTGTTTTCTTTCACAAATGACAAATTGTGATTGTTCTAGTTTGAAAGCTGCTGCATGCAGTAATTGAAATCACAATACAGTAAATAGTTCAATTTTGATAGCCTCACGACTGAGTTTGAATCAATCAATATGGCGATAAACTATTATATGTATAATATATAGAGAATAAGTAAAATCAAAAGTAGAAAATGCTTATTATGAGCATTCCCTCCTTTGATTAACCCTTTCCCAAACAAGACCTGGTTTTGACGTCTGTAAGAAAATAGGTTTGGGAAAACATTGAAACAAAAGAAGAAACTGCTGATAATCAATATTTTCTATGTCATATTTTACACAAATCCTATCTTTAGTAACTTCCATTTTATCATTTGTGGTAGTTTTTGAAGTGGATCACCCTAAAATTTTGCCGTTTGGGAAAGGGTTAAAGTCTCATTGTTTTCACAATCCTTTTCTTTGATTAAATCACAAGTTGAAAGCATGAAGATAAACACCATATACTTTTAACCTCCGGTCATCTGTTATAAATTGACCATGGCACTGAACAAAAAACATGTGGCTATCGGTCAAGCTTCCTTGTTTCAGCTTGATAGCTGGTTTTGTCATTTAATATCCAACTTAATGCCTTAGTCTAGAAAAGTTTATTTTTATAGGCTATGAAATAGCTTACAGACTTGCAGACTTGCCATTTGACCTTCGTTGGACATTAATTGACCTTGACACTTATAAAGAAGCATGTGGTCTTTGTCCAGGGTTCTCAGCATTTGCAATATTAACATTGACATTCAGTATGGATTCAAATATTCATTAAGTGCTCATTTTGTCTATATAAATCAAAATCTAAAGAAGTGACCAGATGGCAAGTGGGAACTGAAGAGCCAAAAAGTGAGCCCAGTTGAAAGCTGATACAAATGACAAGATAAATATTTATGCAGGTTGACCTTATATTAAAATATAGATTAGAGAATAATGAGGCAAATGAAGAAAATGCTGATTATCAGCATTTTCTTTTTTATCCCCCCATGTCACTGCCCCTTGCACCCTCCCCCTTGCACCCTCCCCCCCATCCCTGTATCGAAAGATCGGAGGCATCTTGATTTACTCCTGTCTGTCTGTCCTTCTATCTGTTCATCATTCTGTCTGTTTGTCCAAAAACTTAACATTGGCCTTTTCTCCAAAAAATATGCCATTTCGGGGTCATTGGTGTGTCACAAACACATCTTGTTTGCCTAAATGTTTCTCAGACCCTCTAATAGAGCCGTGAAAACCAGGTTATAGTTTTGAATGAAAAGGGTTAATGCAACATCATTTGGACAGCATCTTTGTTGGAGTCTAAAAATCTGAGAGGTTACTTCATACATTTGTTGTAATTAGCGTTGGATTAATGGCTCATTATCTGCTCTCTCACACAAAAACATGGAAACAAAGAAATAACCCTTTCTCAAAAAAGACCTGGTTTTGAGGTCTATATGAGAAAATGATTATATAACATTGAGGCAAAAGAAGAAAATGCTGATAACCAGCATTTTCTCCTTCTGCCTCAATATTTTCTGTGCTATAATGTGCACAGATTTCAAATTTATTTACTTCCAATTTATCAGTTTTGCAAACAACTTTCATATTAGACTCAGGTCTTAAATTTTTCTATTTGGTAAAGGAAGAAGGCAACTCCCACATGCTACTGATGGGTTTTCATGATTTCTGTTTAAATGAGACATTTTAGAGACAGTTCGTGTCTTATCAATTTAACTATTTCCCAAACAACAAAATGCAGTTGTTCCAATTGAAAACTGCTGCAGACAACATAATGGATGTTACTTAAAAGGATAGAATATGTAAATAATAAAGCAGGAGAAATATTGGTAAAAAATGACGAAATGTTGATATTCTTATTTTGCTTTAATATTTTATAAGCCTTATCAATTTGGGACATAAAATCCAGATATTGTTTGGAAAATGGTCAAACGAAAGATTCAGAGACATTTTCATCAATTTATAGGATTATGATGACAATTCTGGCTTTCATAATTTTGTATTTGTGTTGTCGCTTGTATGAATTTTTAAAGATGAGGTATCAATAACTCAATCTGGCAATGTTAGATTCTATCAACTGAGGGATCTAATATTCTGCATGAGTTCAAATCCTGGCTTGGCTGCTATCCTTACTGAAAGACATTAGCTGTCAATAGTCTTTCCTCTTCAAATAAATTGCCCTTATACACCAATTACTTTTTAAAAAAGCATGGGGGGGGGGTGAATGGGTAATGTTAAAACTCACTCAGAAATGGGAAATGTACAAATCACTGAAAAAGATAATCAAAAGCAGTCAAAGAAGATACAAACCATTCAAAACAGTTGTCAGATTTGGTAAAAACACTTTCTAGAGATGTCTTGTTACATTTCTCTCAAACAAATAATTATAGTGCATTTTACCCTTTCCCAAATTGTCGAAGTTTTAAAACGCTGAGACAGACGAGCAAAATATATTGGTATATATAGAATTTATGTACAATAAAGTGGAGAAAATATTCAGGTGGAAATGCAGGTTTTCAGCATTTTCTTTTTTCGCATCAATATTTCACCAAGTCTTTTCTATTAGGTTGGTTCTGCTTGTAATTTTCAATTTTTGTCTCAAAATGTTTTCAGGGACAATGTTTCCAAGGGATCATCTTTAGCTTCAGACATCCAAGTTTATGACAAGCACAATAATTCCAGTAGACTATTTTCCCTTAACATCTGAGACAACTGCTTGTTTAGTTATTCATGCCATCGTGAAGGAAAAAGTTTGCCTACAGGAAATTGAAGTCTGTAAACAATTTTACTAATACTCCATTCTGTCTAGGATAAGTCTTTGATTCTGTATGAAGATTAACATAACCTGTTGATGTTGTTTGTCTTCATTGAGCAGTTTGTGTGAAACATGCATATGAGATGGTATACATGTTGCAAATGAAAACACATGCAACATCCCCTTTAAATGTTGACTTTAAAGATTTTTATTTTGTTTGCAAAATTCATCTGAAAAAGGAAACGAGAATACTACTAACTTGAGAAACTCATCTCGGAGAGTTTCTTTTTTTCACCAAAATAAGCTGGATGATATGCAGTCACTTGTAGTGCTTATATTGCATGGCATTAAGGGGGAATGCTCCAGTTTTTCGGAACACTCGGTCATTACTGTAGTAAATTAAATGTTTCGTACCAATATGTTTCGCTACCATATTTTCAATGATATAACACATTATTACAATTTACCATTTTCGACAGTAAAAGTGTATTTATTATGCGAAACTTCATTTCCTCAAGATGAAAATCAATTATTTAGAGCAAGACAGTCGTAAGTGTGTATGCTGTTACCACTGTTTTGCGTCATTATCCCCCGCCGAAAAAATTTTTCGGGGGGGATATTGTTTTTGCCATGTCCGTCCGTCCTTCCGTCCGTCCGTCCGTCCGTCCGTCCGTCCGTCCGTCCGTCCGTCCGTCCGTCCGTCCGTCCGTCCGACATTCGTTTCCGCGCTATTTCTTGGAAACTATAGACCGGATTTCGATGAAACTTGGCACACAGCTTCACTACAAAGAGGACATGCGCATATCGTCGGGGTTACCCGGTTCGACCATTGAATTTAGAGTTACTGCCCCTGACTGTTTAAGCCATATACATACAGAGTGATATTCGTTTCCGCGCTATTTCTTGAAAACTGTAGACCGGATTTCGATGAAACTTGGCACACAGCTTCGCTACAAAGTGGACATGCGCATATCGTCGGGGTTACCCGGTTCGACCGCCGAATTTAGAGTTACTGCCCCTGACTGTTTTAGCCATATACATACAGAGTGATATTCGTTTCCGCGCTATTTCTTGAAAACTGTTGACCGGATTTCGATGAAACTTGGCACACAGCTTCGCTACAAAGTGGACATGTGCATATCGTCGGGGTTATCCGGTTCGACCGCCAAATTTAGAGTTACTGCCCCTGACTGTTTTAGCCATATACATACAGTGATATTCGTTTCCGCGCTATTTCTTGGAAACTGTAGACCGGATTTCGATGAAACTTGGCACACAGCTTTACTACAATGAGGACATGCGCATATCGTCGGGGTTACCCGGTTCGGCCGTCGAATTCAGAGTTACTGCTCCTGACTGTTTAAGCCATATACATACAGAGTGATATTCGTTTCCGCGCTATTTCTTGAAAACTGTAGACCGGATTTCGATGAAATTTGGCACACAGCTTTACTACAAAGTGGACATGCGCATATCGTCGGGGTTACTCGGTTCCACCGCCGAATTTAGAGTTACTGCCCCTGACTGTTTTAGCCATATACATACAGAGTGATATTCGTTTCCGCGCTATTTCTTGAAAACTATAAACCGGATTTCAATGAAACTTGGCACACAGCTTTACTACAATGAGGACATGCGCATATCGTCGGGGTTACCCGGTTCGACCGCCGAATTTAGAGTTACTGCCCCTGACTGTTTAAGCCATATACATACAGAGTGATATTCGTTTCCGCGCTATTTCTTGAAAACTATAGATCGGATTTCAATGAAACTTGGCTCACAGCTTCACTACAAAGTGGACATGAGCATATCGTCGGGGTTACCCGGTTCGACCGTCGAATTTAGAGTTACTGCCCCTGACTGTTTTAGCCATATACATACAGAGTGATATTCGTTTCCGCGCTATTTCTTGAAAACTATAGACCGGATTTCAATGAAACTTGGCACACAGCTTAACTACAATGAGGACATGCGCATATCGTCGGGGTTACCCGGTTCGACCGCCGAATTTAGAGTTACTGCCCCTGACTGTTTAAGCCATATACATACAGTGATATTCGATTCCGCGCTATTTCTTGAAAATTATACACCGGATTTCAATGAAACTTGGCACACAGCTTTACTACAATGAGGACATGCGCATATCGTCGGGGTTACCCGGTTCGGCCGTTGTATTTAGTGTTACTGCCCCTGACTATTTTAGCCATATACATACAGAGTGATATTCGTTCTGTTGAAGCCATATACATACAGAGTGATATTCGTTCTGTTGAAGCCATATACATACAGATTTATATTCGTTTCCGTGCTACTTTATTGACAATGAAAATATATTCGGCGGGGGATATCAATTCAACGAATTTGCTTGTTTTATTCAAGTGTAGCTGATAAAAATTGCTGTAATTCACTAATAAGTGTCCTGACCTATACATTTTCTTTTTGAATTATTACCAGGACATGTTGCTTAATACAATGAGGGAGTTTTATCAAATTCTATTTTGTAGAACTTGAAATATTTCCAAAAATATGCAAATTTTGACACAAATTACTCCATCTTCGTTGATCTAACCGAACACGTGCGCATGCTGTTTTATACATTTACGCGTTTATAATAGCACATATTCTGGGCTTTCTGTTCTTATTCAATGTAAGACGTTACCTTAAATCCGTTTTCGGGATTAAACGATGTATATACAGCATTTTATTAGCATTTTAGTGACCTTGGACAGGTGCAAGAAATTGTGCAATTTTTCGATGTAGGGGTATGTGATACGAATGCCTATAAAATTCAAACAAGATCGCTGACCATCCATTTTTATTTTATTTTTCAATTGGCAATAACATGTTATTTCAACATACAAAATAATGATTAAATTCTATTTTTGGGAAAAAATTTAGGAAACTGGAGCATTCCCCCTTAAGCAATGTGGGGAACACATGATTGTGTGCACCTACCACCTCAATTATATTTTATGTTTAATCCTTATCCAACCAAACAATATTGGCTGGTTGAGATTGGGGGCGGGTGTAAATTGCTGTGACCCAAGAAAGTTAGTTAGTATGACAGTCACGTCTTAGATTGCAGACAGATTTGATATAGCACTGATGCTCATTGAAACATGTCTGACGGTTGCACTGATAATCAGCATCACAATTCACATGTGATGAAGATGAAGCAGTGCATGGAGAATTCATTTTGCAGACATTTTTTATCATGCTAATACCTAAAATTGTCTTACTTTTGCAGGCTATGTAGACAGAGTTCAGTTTGTACTTATGTGGTATCTGATCTTTGTCTTTAACACATTTTTGTCCTCAATGGGGGAAATGGAGAAAGTTGGGATACTGAAAAATTCCAGATATGACGGTGCATCAGTGTTTACTGAAACATTTATGATAGCTGCAATAACTGTCAAGGCACCTGATTTATATGACTTTGGTGCATGGAAAATTAGTTTTACAGATATTAACAATCATGCAAATATGTTTACCACCACCCCATCCCCCTCCCGTCTTTCTTTAAGTTTGATGCTAATGTATATGGACCTAAAACAACAGCATTGCTCAATTATATCATTGGTTACATAAGAAAATGTTGAAGCAGCTGTATTTGGAGGTATATAGTTAGGATATTGTCGAACATAACCAATGATGTATTCTTTTTTGCTTTGGTGAAAAAAGCAATTTTCATGCCAGATAGGTCAAGGACCCCTTCTTACTTGTTGCTCTGCAATGACCAACTAGTTGTTGTGAAGTAGAATAAATTGAGGTCATTTCAGGTCAATTTTCATTCCAAATGTGATTAGAAACGTTGTTTATATCCTCACAGTGACATCTATAATTTGATTCTCAATATTATGCTGGATTTGGAATACTAGACCTTTTGGTGAAAATGTTTATTATTATGATATTATTTATCACATTGTGACAATCATTTGCTGGAGAAAGTTAATGTTGTCACAAATGTGTGTGTAACCATTTCTTTCGGAGCCTAATTGAAGCATTTGAATCTGATAAAGTTTTTAGAAATTGCCAATAGAAATTCAAAGGGTCTTGAAATGAACTTTCTTTACATTTTGTTAGCATAAATGTATATAAAGAAAATGTGTTTCAAGAACATATCTACTTATTACTAGTAATTTATATGACCTTCTGTCCGGTTTCAGCCTAAAGGAATGGTGGAAATGACTTAAATCTCTAGGGATATTTTCCTATTTCTGTTCAGAAATGATATATCTATAGAATATGTTTTTCTGAACCATATTACTAGTGACTTTCATTGGTCTTGACTTCTTTTTCCGAGTATTGAAATTTGATAGATATATGATTTTTGTAGGATATAGCACAGAAAATATCGATGCAAAAGGAGAAAATGCTGTTACAACAGCATTTTCTTTTTTTCCCTGAATGTTTTCCCACATCTTTTTTTGTAGGGCCCATTAAAACCATGTCTTGTTCGTAAAAAAGTAAAGAAGGGTTCACATCTGGGAACAAGTTAACCAAATCCACCTTCAAGGGATCCCAATATAAACAGTGTCAAACCATTTGAGTTTTTATGATGACAGAACATTTTTCACCCATGTGATAGGACCAGAGTTTTACGACAAAGAACTAGGATTTTTCCAGGAATTCAACACATATTACTGCTTCTCAACGAAAACCTCATAACTGCAGCTTGTAACAAGCTGCAGTTATGAGGTTTTGTTTGAAAAGCGAGGATATTTCACTGATATATGTTGTATAGAATGACAGTTTAAATGTCTTCAAAACATAGATTTGATACCTAAATATCAAAGGCTTGGTTAATGGGGTTCTGTGACTTTCAGTATTGCTATTCAAGTCGGAAGAACTCTGAAATCCTTTCCTGAACGATAAATTATTAGAGTTATCCAATTTGAAAGCTCAATGGTAAAGATACAGGCCCTGTCACATACGGTTCTATGTCTCGTGTCCATATCATGTCCAAAATTAGTTACAGAAGTATACAAGTCCCATTTTGAAAATTTAAAGAAACATTTTAAATTGTTTTTAGAAATGCTATCTTCTGAAATTATGAATTAACTTAATCTGCAGATTCTGGAATAAAATACATCAATTGTTACATAATTTTTATCTTGCAAGTATTGTCATGGGTATCTTGAACAAAGTTGCAGACATCTGAATTTTATGTATCACATTTTAATGTATTGTTAGAATTGCAGATACATTGATGAGATGGTAGAAACAGGTTTTGTTTCAAAGAAATGCCACATTAATATTTGATCGTGTTTTCAGATGGCATCATTACTTTTTTGAGCAGAATTCAGCAACAGTACAACAGTTTAATATTTAAATATTTTTTCTGCTGTATGTTAGGTATTTCTTGTCACATTCATTACATTTATTTTGGAAGCCACAATGTTTAATTTGAATATTCTGATATTTTATGAAAGATTAAAAATAGATAAGGATATATCCTAGGTTTCTGACTCTCTTGGAAAGTTATAACCATGATAAAATGAAGAGATAATGATGGGGTTAGTTTGATAGAAATTTTGAGAATAGTTGGTTAAATACAGAATCTGTCATCATTGTTTATTTGAGCCAGGATCTTGGAAAAAGTTCCCTTATTGCATTGGAGAACAACATGTATCCTGATCAGCCTGTCACATGTGCATAGGCATAGTCTGATTAGCATCCATATTTTTCTCTAACAGCTTCTTCCTGACCTGCAGTAACTAAAGTATTATAGCTGCATAGACCCTTATTGAACTGCATTTGACCATAAGCTGATCTGAAAATGCTATAAGGACCCCTCTTCCAGATTCAGACTCAATTGTATCCTAATGTCTGACTGGCTTGGTATTTTTAGCTCACCTGAGCACAAAGTGCTCGAGGTGAGGTATTGTGATCGGTCTGTTGTCCGGCGTCTATCTGTCTAACTGTCCATCTGTCCATCCGTCAACTTTTCACAAAAAAATCTTCTCCTAAAGTACTTGGTAGAATTCAATCATATTTCACACATATGATCTATGGGTCATGTTTTTTCAAAATACTTCAAAGAATTTGAATCGGGGCCATAATGGGGTCAAAAAGTAGGTCACTAGGTCAAATCTTCTTTCTGCTCTAGGGGCCACATTTAATGCTCAATCATTGTGAAAATTGATCAGAATATTTGTATTGATGATATCTAGGTCATGTTAAAAAATAGGTCAAGCCAGGTCAAAAACTAGGTCACTAGGTCAAATATTGTAAAATCCATCTTTTTACACTGGAAGTGCCAATTTTGGTCCAAACTTTGTGTAAATTGTCATGAATGTTTATTTTGATGATATCAAAGTTAAGTCAAGAAGTGGGTCATGCTAGGTCATTAAGTAGGTCAAGAGGTCAAATCTTACAAAATCCTTTATTTTGCTGTGGAAGTGCCAATTCTTGTCCAAACTTTGTCAAAATTGTCCTCAATGTTTATCTCGATTATATCTATCAAATGATGAAAAGTGGGTCATACAAGGTCGAAAACTAGGTCACAAGGTCAAATCTTTTAAAATCCTTCATTTTGGCCCGGACATGCCAGTTTTGACCCAAACTTTCTCAAAATTGTCCTGAATGTTTATTTTGATGATATCTAGGTCATGTCAAGAAGTGGATCATGCCAGGTCATAAACTAGGTCACAAGGCCAAATCTTGTAAAATCCTCCCTTTTCCTCTGGAAGTGCCAATTTTGGTCTAAACTTTGTCAAAATTGTCCTAAATGTTTATCTTGATGATATCTTGGTCATGGTCAAAGATGGGTCATGCAAGGTCAAAAACTAGGTCACAATGTCAAATATTACAGAATCATTCCTTTTGCTCTAGAGATGCCAATGTTACTCTAAAACTTTGTCAAAACTAACCTAAATACTTATCTTGATATCTAAGTAATGTAGAAAGTATGGGTCATGTAAGGTCAAAAACTAGGTCATTGGGTCAAATCTTGGCTTTGCTTTAAGAACGGAAATATATACTCAAACATTGTGAAAATTGTTCAGAATGTTTATCTTGACGAAATCTGGGTCATTTTAAAAGTGGGTCATGTGAGGTCAGAAACTAGGTCACTAGGTCAAATCTTGCTTTCCTCTAAGAACTGAAATATTTACTAAATCATTGTGAAAATTCAGAATGTTTATTTTGGTGATATCTTGATGATATGATTAGCAGATCATTTGAGGTTAAAAACAAGGTCACTAGGTCAAATTTTGTTTTTGCTCTAAGAACCAAAATATTTACTTTATCATTGTGAAAATTGTTCAGAATTTTTATCTAGATGATATCTTGGTGATGTGAAAAGTGGGTCATGAGACGTCTAAAACTAGGTCACTAGGTCAAATCTTGTTTTTGCTCTAGGAACCAAAATATTGACTTTATCGTGGTGAAACTTGTTCAGAATATTTATCTTGATGATGTCTGGTCAATGTAAAAAGGGGGCCATGTGAGGTCAGAAACTAGGTCACTAGGTCAAATCTTGTTTTTCCTGTAAGAACTGAAATATTTACTCAATCATTGGAAACATTCAGAATGTTTATCTTGATGATATCTTGATGATATGAATAGCAGGTCATTCAAGGTTAAAAACTAGGTCACTAGGTCAAATTTTGTTTTTGCTCTAGGAACCAAAATATTTACTTTATCATTGTGAAAATTGTTCAGATTATTTATCTTGATGGTATCTGGTCAATGTAAAAAGGGGGCCATGTGGGGTCAGAAACTAGGTCACTAGGTCAAATCTTATTTCTGCATTTAGAACCATAATGATATCTGAATCATTGTGAAAATTGTTCAGAATGTTTATTTTGACAATATCTGGGGCATGTATAAAGTGGGCCATAGGAGGTCAAAATATAGGTCAAATTTTGTTTTTTGCTCTAAAATATCAAAATATTAATTCATCATTGTGAACATTACTTATCTTGATGATAAATGGGTCATGTAGAAAGTGGCTAATGTTAGGTTTAAAACTAGGTCAAAAGGTCAAATCTTGTTTTTGCTCTAAGAACCTAAATATTTACTCATCATAGTGAAAATTGTTCAGAATGTTAATCTTAATGATATGTAGGTCATGTAAAAAGTGGGTCATGCGAGTTTGAAGATTGCAAGATGTTTGTCTCAAAGTCCTCTCAGGTGAGCGATGCAGGGCCATCGTGGCCCTCTTGTTCTAAATATGTGTATCTATAGTTTATTTCATATTTCATGAACTTAGTGATATTTCTTAAGAAACACAATGAAATAGAATCAAGGCCACCTGACAAGAATAATTTTGATGTGTGTCTCTCACCCCTCTTGAATAAAAAAAAACAAACTGCAAGAAAGATTTATGTAGTGGTAGGACTACAATGTTTTTCTATCTGCATTTTGAAGTTTCATCTTCGATCCATTGATAACAACAATATTTTTGGTCCATTTACAATTCCATATTTTTGATGAATAATTATAGGATTTTGTCAAGCAATAAAAGAAGATCTGAATTACAATCAAGTTTCATATTTCACCGTGTCATTTACATTTTATTTTTTTAGGTCATTTATAGCCTAGGATTGTGACTGTTCAAGTATCAATTGCTTTATTGTGATTGTTTATATTTAATCAAAGTACTATGGAATTAAAGCCTTTAGTACCACCCTGACACCTTCTTATTTCAAATGAATTAGAATTGTAAATGGTCAACCTATCCCTAGTCATTTGTGGCTTTTGTCAATGAAGTTGACCCCTAGCTATTGTCAAACTATTGAACAATTTGAAAGACCCTGACATTAAAAGTTGTAAACTTTTTTTTTCAAAATATGGAGATCTGTAAAGCACTTTTAACCCTTTCCCAAACAAGACCTGGTTTTGACGTCCCTAATAGAATTAGTTTTGGAAGACATTGAAACAAAAGAAGAAACTGCTGATAACCAGCAGTTTCTCCTTTTGTCTCAATATTTTCTATGCCATATTTTACACAAATTTGGTCTTTAATAATTTCCATTTTGTCATTTGTGGCAGTTTTTGAAGTGGATCACCCTAAGAATTTGCGGTTTGGGAATGGGTTAAACTCTGCTTTTCTAAGGTTACCTTACAGCTTGAGCTATCTGGAGCCCATATCATCAACGATCGCAAAACCAAATTTAATTGTAAAATTGTCATATAACATCATGATTTCTACGATTGAATTCCATGAGATTGTTGATATGGCCCTCGATCCTACTGATATAGTCAAAAGGGTTAAAAGACATGATGGCTTTTAGAATGACATTTCACAAATGATATAAATTGAGTTGGTATACATCTAAAAGAGGTTATTGCTGCCCAATAAAGGGCCAATTAATCCTTTCCTGATCGATAAAATTTTAGACTTTAATTTTGAAAGATGTTGCAGAGGATATAAAAATGTCACATATGATATCAAAGTGCTATACTAATCGGCAAAAAAAATATTGAGATGAAAGAAGATATTGATTATCAGCATTTTCATCCTATGCCTCAGAGTTTTCCAAACTCTGTACTCTCTTTACAACATCATAAGCAGGTATTGTTTGGGAAAGGGTTAAGTGACCTTTGAAGACTTTTTGGTTTTGTCTCAAGTGCTGTTTGACTACTTTTCTATTTACTCTTTATATCTGTTTTAACTGAACTTATCTAAAAGGGTAATTTTCTGTCTTTTTGACTGAACACTAAACTTTATTGCCCTTATCAAATGTCTGGGCCTATCAAAATTGGCAAAAAATTAGGCTGGTCTAAATGTAAAGCTCTTGAAGATGATAAAATCATTACTGTCATATTATGTTTTGACCTACGAAAAATTGATGGAAAACAAGAAAATTTCAATCTTTTCCCAAGCTTTTAAAATCTGATTTAAACAAAACCAAATTTATTTGGAAAAGCTTAAGTTTTTTACCCAAGAAAAGTTGATAAGAAAATGTCAATCTTTTCCTAAGCTTTTAAAATCTGATATGTACAAAACCAAATTTATTTGAAAACAAATGACCATGCCTTAGATGATTGTTTGTGATGAATAGCTGGAGCACAACATTAGTAGCACCAGAGCCGCGTTCTTTAGAGCGAGATTTCTTGAGATATCTTGAGATTTCTTAAGATGTTTTAGGATAAAGCGCTTTTTTGAGCAAGATTTTTAAGACGCTCAATGGGAGGCGCCATGACTCTTTACTTCATGCGAAACCCTCGGTCAACTCTGTAGAAACGATATAAAGAAAATTGACCGAGTGGTTCCGAGCGCTCCATAATTTCAAAACCGCGGTGTCCCGATTGCTCCATACTTTATACAAATGACGTCATCATGACGTCATTTGTATATAAAGTATGGAACATTCCGAACAACTTGGTGAAAATCTTGGTCTTAAAAACGCTTCATCTAAAACGTCTTAAGAAATCTTAAAATATCTTGCTCTAAAGAACACATACAATAGTATACAACAGTATACCCCAGTAAGCTCATAGGTGATAGAGCGGACAGAGATAGAATATGGGGATTCGTAATGTGGAGGCTGTGAGTGTGACCAGATAAACATTGTTCATTGTCATTCATATATTAAGACGTTATAAGACAAGGTCTATTATAAGGCTAAAATTCCTTAAGCAGGTGACAGACCCAAATGTCACGCTTTTGGCGGAGTATCCAGACTTGCTAAATCTTACTAACAACTCCTACCTAGAATCAAACATGAAGAAATAACAATAGAAATATTTCTCATCATGTCAAGGGTAGACGTAAGGTACCAAGATGTCAAGTTACCTCACACAGTATTATTGTTTGTTTATGTACAATTATTACATACTTCATTATATCCTGGAAAAGTCTGGTGAAAATTATCTACCCTTGTCAGGCAGAGTAATTATTTACTTTTAACCGGAACTGATTGTCGTGGCACGGTGGGAGGTCAAAAGATATAAATGAATGAATGATCAGATATGACTATGACAAGGCTTAAAAAAAGTTACTAAGAAAGTTCCATTATAGTAGGAACAACATATCATTGCTTTTCAACTAAAATCTCGTAATTGCAGCTTGTTTTGGGCTGCAGTTAGGAGATTGTTGTTGAAAAGCAGGGATATAGTCGTTGTACGAGGTACAGTCAGAAAGTTCCCGGACTGCCTTCGTACGTAAATTATATGCATTCGGATTCTACTAAAACTTATATACCTAAAAAGAGGAAATCATGTCCGATAAGTCCATATATCATTTATATTGATACAATACATATAACATAATATTTTACAATTGTAAAAACATACATAAACTATTTGACGTCGTAAAGCGACGTCTACATAACGTCGTATTTTACAGAGCCAAAATCAATGAGTTCGGGTTAGTTCATAACTTTTCCAATTATTTAAAAGAATGATCTGGATACTTCCCATCGCGATACACATATAAAGCAAACGAATGAATTCGTTATCATGATTTTCAAAAGCTGACCTGGTCGCAGGCCAAAGCTCTCTTCGTTTGACCCAAACCTGCAACATCGGAGACATTTCAATAAATGAGAGAAATGCTGAAATAACATTTTACTGAGTCTGGACTGTATTGCGTGTGGGACAGTCTCTCATAGCTTAGAACATAATTATGTGGTTTCTATATTCATATCGGTACGATGGATGCATAAGGTTGGTAAGATACATTATCCTTGTAAATATCAGAGTTCACACGCTTCTTAGGAAACGTTTAAAAAAAGACATTGTGTACGCGCAGGCCTTTTGCTCATCGTCCGTCTAAAGCCGCGCCTCCCATCCTGTGTACAGTTAAGACGTATTTTATTTTATCGAAATTATTTTATGAATTGCTTCGCGACAAATTCCAACAATATTAGCAACATCGTCGAATGATTTCCAGCGGTCCGTGGGTATGCCGGTCTTCATGTCTAAATGAGAACGTTTTAAGGCCGCTCATTGCTAAGATCATCGCTTATTTTTGCGCGGTAATTCCAAAATTTCTTGTGTAAATTAAACAAAGTTATCATAGAATATGCACTGAAGCCGTTTCTTGGATTAAAGAACTTCTAAATTTCCATAGGCGTCAATTCCGGCCTTCACATAGACGTTAATAGCGCAGATTTGTTCCGTACGCTGTGGTGACGTCGCCTTGATTTCTGTTGTCTTTCATCCATTGCTAGGAGAAATATGTATGGAACGCAGACTTTTTATGCCACGACGTTAAAAATGTGAAAATATTCAGACAATATGATGATGTGATGTCATATCGTGGCTGCATGTAAAAGCGCCTGTGATTTTTGAGATATGGTCCTTTGAAAAATAGTAAGAATATTGGGAGTAATCGTTATTTCAAAGTGATCCGTACTCTTGAACACTATGCTCTAACGCCTTTGAAAAAAATGATTTTTAACAATTTAAAACCACAAAAACTTATCAAAGTGGTAGTTTACATTTCGAAATTACTTACTGAATAGATACTTGAATCAAATACGTCGGAAAAAATACAATTCGAAGGCAGTCCGGGAACTTTTTGACTATACCTCGTAAATGCAAAACCTGGTATCTCGTTTTTGGAAAAATTTACATGGGAGAGGAAAAAGTGTAATAACTGTTCACAAACTGAAATGTTTTACTTAAAATTTCGACAATACTGATCACTAAGAATATCTCAAAACCTGCAAGAACTGTCTAAACTGGGCACACAAGTTTGCACTTTGGAAATCGCAAGAATCGACATAGGAGGTTTTGCATTTACACCGACGATATGGAAATAATGTATCGTTGGTTATATACAAAAGCATTGTAAGTACAGTTTAGAGAAGCTGTTGTTATAATGTTTTGGGAATAAGAGACCTTTGTTGTTGGATAATGCTAGACATTCTGTGAAGTGTGCCCTCCACATGTTTTAGATTGTAACCTGTCTAACTGATGTTTGGTAAGTCATGTAGTCATTCCGTAACAACTATATGGACTTTCTCTTGAAACAAAAATTCTAGAAAATATTATGAAACATGCATGGATCCAGAGTGGTGGGTTAGGGTTCTGGGGTAATGTGCCAAGCTCAACTGGACCCTGTATAATGCAGCTACCCTGCCCTCACCCCACCCACTCCCACCTCCAGTGGGTTCAAAGTGCAGTCAGAACCTCTGTGGGAAATATGCCTAGATATGTGCTTGTGAGAAGATGTGTCAAAAGCAGTGCTCATTTCCACAAATATTTTTCACTTGGGTTTCAATTTATTCCAAAACTGTACATCCACATCGGGTTAATCACATTAATCACCTCAGAGTCAAGGTGAGCTGAAAAAATAGGGTTTGGATGTCTCTGACATTTAGAAAAAGAGTATTTTTCAAATACAGCCAAATTTTGTTGAGTTAATTAATTTCAAAATGCAGGTGACCATACTATGAGCTTTGTTAATTGGGTGAAAATGAAACAACAAGAATACAATGTGATAAGTGAGTGAGAAGGCCCACACAAAATGTTGAATCTAGTTGATAAAACTTGCTGTGATTAACATGCTCACCTTTGAATTTCTCATCCAATTAACACATTCCCACACAGTGAGGCTTTTTTGATGGCCTTCAAGAAAAATACTCGAGAAAACATTGTGGAATATGAAGAAATTGCTTGTATGGTTTGGGTACTCATTTGAATTCTCTTGATAAGACTATTCAAATGAGAGAACTCATAACATGGGTATGTGAATGATAAAATTAAATTTTGCATTTCATAAAGTTATCATTGAAGCAAAAGGAGAAAATGCTGTTACACCCATTTGGGAAAGAGCTAATCTACGGTACTTCAGATGTTGACAACCCTCTTTATCGGATTTCAATAACCCACTTCTGGAGGTCACACTTCGTCACATGACCTCACAGGTCCTCACTGATTGGCTGCTGTGTGTATTGGTTGTAAGAATCACTATCACTGTGAGAAATACTCCAGTTGTACTTTCAGTTTTACTCTGTTGTTAGTAGAGTGAGTTATGAGTTATTAGTGAGTTAATAATAATCGTGGATCGCAATCTAATCTTTGCAATTTGAGAGGAAAATTGACTGTATGTGAAAAGGATTTATTTATGAAATTTATTTAGGTGATATGTAAACATGAAATACTATGCAAAGAAGCATTAATATGAAGTGCTGTCTTAGTGATAGTGCACGCAACATTTTAGATTGGTCCAAATTTAAATGAGGTGCAGGATTATAAGAAAATAAAGCTTAAGTAAATTTTCAAAGTGAAAGCACAGTGTCGTGTTAAGGAAAAAATACTTGTCAACCACATTTCCTTGCTAACTACAATTTGTTTTAAATTGTTACATTCAAGGTTTTGTATACAAAGAAAAGCAACAATTTGGTTCTTTCAACACAATGATTTCGAAAATGTTTTCTTTCCCAGAGATGCTGATTATGGTATTGATATAAAGGTTTAATGATTCTCCAGAGCTTAATCTTGAGAAAGCAGTGCAATTAGAGTTTTACAATTAATGAGATTTTTCTCTGAGAAGGAAATTGTATTGAGGTTCATTTGAGAATTCAATTACTTGCTTGAAATGTTCATTTATTATGGATGTAAAAATGTGAATTTGAATTTCACTAAATGTACATGCAGTTTGCTTGGGATTTTATTCATGGTTAACCCTTTCTCAAACAGCCAGAATTAATTATGACTGGTTTAATTTGAAATATGCTGCAGCCGACAAAATGGATATTGATGAAGATTTGATTTATGTATATAGGGCAGAAAATATTGAGACAAAGGAAGAATATGCTGATTGATTCATGGTTAATTATGCACCATGAAAAACTAATTCATTTTGAGTAGAATGAAATAAAAATAGAAGTAATGAAAATAGCAACAACAACAGCAAAACCTTCACTTTGACTATCAAGTGTCATTCTTCTGTCACAGGCATCATAGATTCAGATCTATCTGCTAAATTGTGCAGTTAAATATTCAAACTAGAGTTCTTTTACAGATTTAATTACATTTTGACAGAGTCTGACAAAGGCTGAAGATTGAAGAAGACAGAAATAATAATGCATGTTCAAAGTTGTTGACAAGAAAATTAAGGGTTTAGTCTTGGAAAAAAAAGTCTTAAGAGCATAATGAAGCCAAAATGACAATTCTATGGTAATTGACATTTTTCCAAACAAGACAGACTTGGGTTTGATGTCATTGATAGGCTCAAAGAGCTTGCGAAAACATTGTGGCAAAAGAAGAAAATGCTGATAACCAGCATTTTCTTCTTTTTCCTCAATGTTTTGTATACTATATTGAACACACATTATGTGTTGAGCAACATCTATTTGGTCATCTTCAGGAGCTTTCAAAGTAGAACTGTCAAAATTTGTGTTTCTTAGGAAAGGGTAAAATGATGTGAATTTCTGCTGAAAGGTTCTGTTAATTACTTTAATGTCTGTAATTAAGTCTTTGTCAGAGTTTTTGAGGCTCATGATTGGATTCACACAAAAAATTAACTCTTTTGAATTGATGCTTGAAGAATAGTCTCTAGAATCAGAGCTGAGACAGATAGCTCAGTGGGTTTACATCGGAGTCTATCAATCAAGGGGTGATGGGTTCGATTCCGACAGCCTCAGGCCTATATCCTTTCTGACATTTGACAAAACTCATTAAATTTTGTCTCTCAACAGTGTGTGTCAATTGTCTACGTGAGAGAGTAGCTTGAGGCTCGGATTAGGTATTGTAGTAGTATTAGTTAGAGAAACTCCAGGAAACCATAGTTAGGTGCTCAAGCCTCCGCCATATGACCATAGCAGTTGAGGTGTTAAAGGCTAATGAATCTTTTTATCAAAACTAATGTTTTCAGTTGTTAAATACCAAAATTGATTGTTGTAAGGAAAGTCAGTTAGAACAAACAACATGGCCATATGTTCAAAGTAAACACTGCATTATGAATAGCTTTAGCCCTTTCCCAAACAAGACATGGTTTTGATGTCCCTAATTGAAAATAATTAGGAAAAAATGATGCAAAAGAAGAAAATTTTCTCCTTTTGCATCAATATTTTCTGTAACACATTTTGCACAAATCCTATCTCTTGCAACACCTATTATATCATCTGCAGCAGCTTTCAAATTGGATTACTCTAAAATTTTGTTGTTTGGGAAAGGGTTCAAATTGGTTCTGTTCAAACACTTGTGGATGATATTGACAAAATATGGATTAAAGGAAGGAGTCTGAAGCAATTTCTACTGAAATGTCAACAAAGTCATATGGCGTTTATATCGAGAATATCTTGAGGGCGGTTATCGAACTAGCTGTATTATTTACAATTTTAGAGTTATACTAAAATTCTGTTCTACGAGATCCGGCAAGAGCAGAGGTTGACTTTGATGTCCTTGAAAATATCATTGAGGCAAAAGAAAAAGCTGACAACCAGCATTTTCTTTTAAGCCTAAAGATTTTCTATACTCTATTGCGTACAAAAATTTTAATGCTTCCTTGCCAATGGTTAATTTTGCAGTGTCTGAAGCAAGTTCCAAGCTTGAATAGTCCAAATTTTTGTCGTTTAACCCTTTCCCAAACGGCGAAATTTTATGATGGTACATATCTAAATCTGCTGGAGATGACAAAATGGATGTTGAAAAAGATTGGATTTGTGTACAAAATAGCAGAGAAAATATTGAGGCAAAAGGAGAAACTGCTGATTATCAGCAGTTTCTTCTTTTGTCTCAATGTTTTCCCAAACCATTTCTGTCAGGGACGTCAAAACCAGGTCTTGTTTGGTAAAGGGTTAATAAAGGTTTACTAGATCTATGTTGGTTCTATCAGGAGCCTCTCATATGAATCTCTCAGATAGTTGACAGAGATCAATTGCAGTGGGACCGAGTTTCATATTCATGTGAAAGGAAAAAAAAAGATGAAAAATGACATGGTATTGTTGAGAAGTCAATAAAAGTAATTATTTACCTAAAGTAATGTTATTGAAGAGCAGAATGACAATAATCCTTGTTATTTGAACTCTGGCCTCATTGTATTGGGTCCAAACAATGGAGCAGTCTCTATATCTGAGACCTAAACCATTTTTAACACGACAAAATTTCTAGGGCCATCGTATTTGAAAGCTGCTGTACTAGATGACAAAATTGATGTTAAAAGAGAAAGGGTTTGTGTACAATATAGCACAGAAATTATTGAGACAAATGGAGAAACTGCTGGTTATCAGCAGTTTCTTCTTTTGTCTCAATATTTTCCCAAGCCCTTTCTTTTAGAGATCAGATGTCAAAACATGGTCTTGCTTGGGAAAGGGTTAACCATTTTCCTCAATGTTCAAAGTTTTATACTGTTCAAAATTGAATGCTTTTGCTGATGACAAAATAGAATATCAACAACTTTTAGCATAGAAATCCATGAGCAAAAAGGAGAAATAATGAAAAACATAAAATAATAGCAAAAACAATACAAATTATTACAATGATAATTCTGTGTTCATTCACTGCAGTTTCAAATATTTTTTTCCCCATCAAAAAATGGTTTTCCACCTACTGATTATGTTTAATCACACAGAAAAAAGAAACTTTCTTAAAACTGACGTAATTCTCACAGTTTCATCTTTGAAATATTTTAGGTAGAATTTATGAGATTTTGATGTAGATTTTTTGGGTAACAGATTTCTGCTTGCATTCTGTGTTAATCCTTTCCGAAGCAAGACTTAGTTCTGACGTTCCTAATAGAAATGGCTTCGGCAAATATTGAGACAAAAGAAGAAAATGCTGATCATCAGCATTTTCGCCTTTTGTCTTGATATTTACTGTGCTATGTCTTACACAATTTTTTTCTTTCTTGGCTCCCATTTTGTCAACTCTAACAGATTTCTTATTGTACCACCGTTAAATTGTGCCATTTGGGAAAAAGTTAAACAGTAAAGAATGCATTGCTATCTATTGAATAAAGAATGATAGATTGCATAGGGCCCCGTATTACTAAACATCTTACGATCAAGTTTTTGTGTAAATTGTGTAACAAGACATCTGATTGCACGAGAAATCCGACTGAGCCAATCAGGGCTGTTGTTACAAGTAATTATGCAAAAATTAAACGTACGATCGTTAGTAATACGGGCCCCTGGTTTTGACGTCCCTGGTAGAAAAGGCTTGGGAAAACATTGAAACAAAAGAAGAAACTGCTGATAACCAGCAGTTTCTCCTTTTGTCTCAATATTTTCTATGCCATATTTTACACAATTCTTATCTTTAACAACATCTATTTTGTCGTTTTCAGCATCTTTCAAGTGGAAAAAAGTTCAAATTTTGGCCATTTGGGAAAGGGTTAATCTTTCATCAAATATTTCCTTGGTGCAGCTTATATGAACCATTGTCTTTGTTGACAATTTAAAATGCATGATGTGGTGATTTAGGAGAAAAAAAGGGATTTGAAAAACTAATTGAAACATTACTATGTTGACCTTTACCTCAGTATGCTCAGAAAGCTTGCTTCATTTGTTCTTGTTGCTGCTAATATATTAGCAATGATGCATACCACCAACTGTTTGATTATGAATTGATAGCTTTTACTAACATTTGATTATAATGGGTACAGTTCTGGTGACAAAACAACTTTCAAACTTTATGAATCAACCCTTTCCCAAACGGCAAAATTTTAGGGTGATCCACTTCAAAAACTGCCACAAATGACAAAAGGGAAGTTACTAAAGATAGAATTTGTGTGAAATATGGCATAGAAAATATTGAGACAAAAGGAGAAACTGCTGGTTATCAGCAGTTTCTTCTTTTGTTTTAATGTTTTCCCTAGCCTATTCTCCTAGGGGCGTCAAAATCAGGTCTTGTTTGGGAAAGGGTTAATCAAGATCTGTTACAAAAGACGAAAGGGGCATCTTAAAAGAGACAAGAAAAGATCAGAATGTCAGGGATGTGTTGATTTTGTACAATTCTTATTCTACCAGGTCTTGAAATTTTATTTTATTTTATTTGGCACTATACTATAAAAGGCAAGAAGAAAATGTTGGATTTTGTTCATTAAACATTTCCCAGTAAGTGTTAGGGAGAGACTAGATCATTAATATTTCAAGAGTTAGGAAGGAAATTACATTGAAAACAGCAGGAGTGTAACTAGGGATAATTATCCTATCATTGGAGAATCCTTACAAATATGGGCATATTTTAGGGTTTGTCGGGCAAATTTCAGGGTTTGTCGGGCAAATTTCAGGTTTGTCGGGCATATTTCAGGGTTTGTCATTTTACTTGAACAGATTCTGAATGAAATATTGCTGCAATGTTAACCCTGTACTAATACATGTAACAATATTTTAGTCTATTTAAGATTAACCCTTTCCCAAACAAGACCAGGTTTTGATGTCCCTTATAGAAATGGCTTGGGAAAACATTGAGACAAAGAAGAAACTGCTGATAACCAGCAGTTTCTCCTTTTATCTCAATATTTTCTGTGCTACATTATATATTGTACACTTAATCTCATCTGTCGATCATTGGAGAATCCTTACAAATATGGCCATATTTCAGGGTTTGTCGATTTACAAGAACAGTTTCTGAATGAAATATTGCTGCACAGTTAACCCAGTACCATATGACATGTTGAACATTTTAGTCTTGTCCAAATTAAAAGAAGATTCAGATGTCAAAGTATTATGAATTGTCATAGGAATAATGAACTTATTCTATAGGAATGCACATAAATAGAATAGAGGAAAATACTAACTACCAGTGTTTCTTTTTGAAATACATAAATGTTAGGGATGTGGGTGTCCAAATCTGATAATTTAAAATCTGATAATTTAGGAAGAAGATTTGTTCATTTTCAACCATCAAGGAATGCCAGTACATTTTACCTTTGACATTTTACTTGGTCCCTTCATTGTCACACATGAATTAGTAAAATCTAACTGTAGTTATGGTATTTCTTTGTTCTGTTAGATTATGTCTGTCTCTTTGTCCAATAATCTGTCTGTCCGATCATCTTGTCCGTCTGTTTGATTCTACACACATTTGGTTATATCAAGCCATATTGAATCATAACTTAAATAAGAGAAAGCAATATCGTTCAAATGAAAAACAAAAGTCTTTAAGATAAAAATTCATTTTAAATTGTCAGGATGAATAAAATTTGCTTATCAATTGTCATGGGACAATTGGTATGTAAAATTCGTCTTAGAGCCATGGAGATTACAAGATATTCAAGCTACAGTCAGTGCGGAATTATATAAAATTCTAACTTTGTTACTTCTTTCCGAAACCTTGTATTAATGATGCCTATTTGAACAGTCTGGCTGAGTACCAACAATACAGGAATTTGTGTACTATGAAACAATATTTCGCAATTTATCAGTATATTTATGACCCTATTAGTTCTGGCTACTCCGGAGGGAGAAGCTCTCTTAACCCTTTCCCAAACAAGACCTGGCCCCGGTTTCTTGAAAAAAACTTAAGTAAATTCTCATGAGAACATGCTCAACTTCAAAGGGATACTCTCCAACGTTGAAGGGTATTCGATTGAAGTTCACGTGGAGTTTGTGCGATTTGAGCACGGTGCTCAGATTTGAGCATGAGAACGTACTTAAGTTTTTTCGAGAAACTGGGGCTTGGTTTTGACATCCCTAGTAGAATTGGCTTTGGAAAACATTGAGACAAAAGAAGAAACTGCTGATAATCAGCAGTTTCTCCTTTTGCCTCAATATTTTCTTGGCTATAACATAAACATTTTGGCCTTTTATGATCATTTACTTTGTCGTCTGCAGCAGCTTTCAAATTAGACCACCTTAAAATTTTGCCGTTCCGGAAAGGGTTAATAGCGGAAGTAATTATGGATCTTTGTAAGATAATAATTATCACCAAATTCTGGGAGAAATCTTGCAGGAAGATTATTAGGCTGCTTTTCAAATATAACCTTGTAAATGCAGCTTTAACCCATTACCAAACGACAAATTTTTAGGGCAATCCACTTTAAAAACTGCCACAAATGACAAAATGGAAGTTGTTTAAGATAGAATTTGTGTAAAATATGACATAGAAAATATTGAGACAAAAGGAGAAACTGCTGGTTATCAGCAGTTTCTTCTTTTGTCTCAATGTTTTCCCAAGTCTTTTCTATCAAGGATGACAAAACCAGGTCTTGTTTGGGAAAGGGTTGAATAAGCTGTAGTTACGAGGTTTCTCTTAAAAAGCGAAGATAAGCTTTAGATACATTGACTGGACTGTTTAATAAAGCTGCTGGCGAAAATCAAATCGAGTTACAAATTTAGAGACACACTTTGAGTGTTGGTACTTTCAAATGAGTATCAATAAAACTCGTTTGATTTCATAAACAAACAGTTGTCAGTGCTTGTCTAGAACAGAAATGGTTTCATAACCCTTTCCCAAACGTCAAAATTTTATGGTGAACCACTTCAAAAACTGCCACAAATGACAAAATGGATGCTATTAAAGATTATGATTTGTGTAAATTATGGCACTGAAAATGTTTTCCGAAGCCTTTTCTATTAGGGACGTCAAAAACAGGTCTTGTTTGGGAAAGGGTTAAAGATATTATGCCTAAAGAATTATGAATTTTCAAATGAAGACATTGTAACCAGAGATATTTCACAACATGGACATTTTGCAGGTTATGATAAAATTGCAGATAAATCATTGATATTTTGCAGCCTGATCATTTCCCATGTTCTAGTGGGAGTTGGTTCATGCACACACTAAGTTAATAAATTGCCGATTTTCAACCAAAACCTCATAACTGCAGCTTAAAACAAGCTGCAGTTATGAGGTTTGGGTTGAAAAGTGATGAAATTCTGATAAAACTTTACAGTTATCGCAATTCATGTGCTTATCAAGAACCCAAGGGATGGACCCGTTTCATGTTTGCATGTTTTAGGCCAGCAAAATGTCATGTGAAAATAGTTTTATTTCAAAATTGAAGAATGCCAGATCGAAAAAAAGCTTTCAACCTTAACATGACCTTGCTTATGGGGGAATAAGATAATTTATAAGAAATTTATAGAACTCACAGCACACTAATTAACATGACCTTGCTCATGGGGAAAAAGATAATTTACAAGAACTTTATAGAACTTATAGCACACTAATTAAGCTCATTGAATCTCAGGACTTTGAGGAATTTTTATGAGGGCATATTGGACTTAGCTTAGAGACTTAACATTTCATTTAGGCTCTTGAAGAAATATGATGTTATAAGAGCAAATCCTTTTAACCCTTTCCAAAACAATTCAATTTTGAAACAATACCTGGTTAGTCAACATTGAAAATAAAGAAATCTCTGTGTTACTTTTAAAGCTACTATTTCCCAGATTTGGACCAAAAAATTGTCAAATACAAACGAAATGTACACTTTTTAAGCTTTATATGACCTGATTAAATGATTACGAGAAACTATTGAAGCAACGACTCATTTTTTCGCAATTTGATACCAAATTCATGAAGCGATGTCGAAAGTAGGTCAAAACAGTAGGACATGCGACTTTCGTAAATGACGTCACAACATACATGATGACGTCATATTGAAATTTAAGTATGAATCTAGTTTGGACATCTGAGACGGGGTTGAATTTAGGTTTGGATTCTCCCTAAATTCAGCTATCTGTCTTGTAATTTCGGCTCATTCTCTGTCTGAATCGCATATTATTAACCATCCCGAGGTGGTCAACACAAAAGTTTTGCATATTTTTTCAAAAAAATTAATTTTTTGCAATTAGACCATCTGTTACCGTCGCCCTTTAAATTCTAAAGATTGTAAGAGTTCATCATACATGTATATGGAAATGTTAAATTCTTTTTCCATCATTCAGAACACAAAAGATATAGAGGATCATTGATTCATTTATCTGTTATCTGTCCTGGTTTATCAGGATTTCTGCCTGGTTGCAGTACTAGATAATTACCAGGAATCCATGAAAGAAGTAGATCAATATTGATGACAGTAATTGACAATACACAGATTATGGTATTTTGTTGGCTATAATCACATTTTGTTCCCTTCAGTTCAGTAGCTTTATGTTTCTCTGAAGGTAAAAACTATGTTCTGATTCCAGATAGTAGATAGGAAGCACTTGCAGCAAAAAGTCAATCAATGAAAGTCATTATGATGACAGTAATTGGCAATAGACAGATTACGGTATTTTGTATTTGTAGGCAGTGGTCATTTAATCAAATTTGTTTCCTTTAGTTCAGTAGATGCGCATTTGTACGCAAATATTTGTAATGAGTCTGTAATCTTATTGCAGTAACAGAAAATGAATCAGTGAAAGTAGTGGATCAATACTGATGACAAGAGTTGACAATATACAGATTATGGTGATTTTGTAGGCAGTGGACATATAATCACATTTGTACCCTATAGTTCAGTAGATGCGTATTTTTACGCAGGTATCTTATAATTTCACTATCTTGGTCCAAAAACAGAAAAAGAATCAATGAAAGAAGTAGATCAATATTGATGACAGTAATTGACAATACACAGATTATGGTATTTTGTAGGCAGTGGTCATTTAACCCTTTCCCAAACGACAAAATTTTAGGGTGATTCACTTCAAAAACTGCCACAAATGACAAAATGGAAGTTATCAAAGGTATGATTTGTGTAAAATATGGCATAGAAAATATTGAGACAAAAGGAGAAACTGCTGGTTATCAGCAGTTTCTTCTTTTGTTTCAATGTTTTCCAAAGCCATTTCGATTAGGGACGTCAAAACCAGGTCTTGTTTGGGAAAGGGTTAATCAAATTTGTTTCCTTTAGTCCAGTAGATGCCCATTTTACGCAAATATTTGTAATGTGTCTATAATCTTAACAGAAAATGAATCAATGAAAGTAGTGGATCAATAGTGATGACAATAATTGACAATACACAGATTATGGTATTTTGTAGGCAGTGGGCATCATTTAATCACATTTGTACCCTTTAGTTCAGAAGATGCATATTTATACGCAAGTATCTTATAATTGCTATATCTTGGTCTAAAAACAGAAAAAGAATCAATGAAAATCAATATGACGACAATAATTGACAATAGACAGATTATGATATTTTGTAGGCAGTTACAGGGCATTTAATCACAGTTGTACCCTTTTTAAGCATGGCAAGTGTCTATTTATACGCAAGTATCTTATATTTTCTCTATCTGGTCCAAAAACAGAAAAAGGAATCAATGAAGGTAGTGGATCAATAGTGATGACAGTAATTGACAATAGACAGATTATGGCATTTTGTAGGCAGTGGGCATATAATCACATTTGTACCCTATAGTTCAGTAGATGCGTATTTTTACGCAAGTATCTTGTAATATCTCTATCTTGGTCCAAAAACAGAAAAAGGAATCAACGAAAGTAGTGGATCAATAGTGATGATGATAATTGACAATTAATACAGAGATTATGGTATTTTGTTGTCCTGTAATTACATTTTTTACGCTTTATATTAGCTTGTTAGCATATTTTTACGCAAATATTTTATAATTCTCTACATTGATTCAAAAACTGGAAAATTAATCAATGAAATTCACAGATGCATAAGTAATGACAATAATTGACAATACAGAAATTATGGTATTGTGGTCATATAATCACATTGTATTATTCTTATACAAATAATTTTTAGAGCTCTCTTCTCCTTCAAAAGATGTGCATCTTTCGGTACTTTGCAACAAATATTTTATCTTCAAATAAGCAAACAAAATTTGCTCATCAGCAGTCATGCAGCTCTTTTAGAAGTGCAGAAAAATGTGTAGCCACTGATGAAAAAGAGAGATTCAAGCTGTTAGGATAAAGGTTTGATTAAGTATTGAAATTCAATGACCCTAGTGACTGTCATTTTGTACCAGCATTTTTTGGTCCAGTTAATTAGATTGTGGAGTGTGACTGCTGACAGCTAAAACCAAAATGTGTGTCTTCTAACACTGGAATGACTGGATCAGATGTTAATTAACCCATTAACAGATGAAAAATTTTTGGGGTAGTCCAAATTGAAAGCTGCTAAGTAATATGACATATTGCTGTTACTTAAGGATAGGATTTGGGTACAAAATAGCTCAGAAAATATTGAGGCAAAAGGAGAAACTGCTGATTATCAGCAGTTTGTTTAGCAGTTTCTTCTTTTGGCTCAATGTTTTCCAATTAGGGGCGTCAAAACAAGGTCTTGATTGGGAAAGGGTTAATCAACCCGCTCACAAATTATCTGTCCTTTGTAACAAAGAGAGTCTCATCATGCTTGGAAACATAATTTGCAAGGGGCTTGTTGAAAAAGGTGTGGATTAATTGTAAAATAATGTCAAGGAAAAAAAAGAAATAAATGAAACAGAGATTATATGGGTGCTTGTATCAAAATTGTACTGATGTAATTGTCAGCTCTGTCGTGTTCTATATAAAGAAAAAAAGCAAAAGAAACAAAACAAGCTGGCAGTATATAGTTTACCAAACGCCAATCGATAGATCGCTCTGCCCAACAATTAGAATCTAAGACAAACAATGGGGAGCATTGACATGTCGATTGTTTTGATTGTCAGTCAATAGATTGATATAATACCACATGCAACGAAGAATATAAGCATTTTTGGGCATTTTTCTGATAGTCCATTGTCTTATCTATGGTTTTGATTGACAGCCTGCGTTTGGTCAATTGGTCAGTCTGCACATCATGTACAGGCTCTGCGTTTCCTAAGCAACCTTCAGTAGGAGAAATAATCGGAGACCAGATTTTGCCAAGTGACAAATAAAGCAAAAGTATTTCCCAAGAAACTTTGAATAAAACAATTTATAGAAATGTTCCTACAGCTTCTATTGAAATTTGGACAATCATTTCCCCTCATTTGAATAAGTCTGTTAGTAACAAGTGGCTCATTCATGGAGTTTTGTTGTCAACGCACGTTTTCCCAGTGTTCGGGTGAATAAAGCTTTCGATTGAGCAATCAAGCTCCTTTTGTTCAGGTAATGATGATTGCATGTCGCTTTTGTGACAGAATAAAAAGGATTTTTCAATAGACTCTGGGAGTCTATGCTTTTAAATACAACATCACTTTGTATGATAGCAGAGAGAATTATGCTGAACAATTATTCCCAATTTTAATTGGCTTTTATAGAAGCAGAAGTTTGCATATTGAAGTTTCAAAATTTGAAAGAATATTCTATATTTCTGTTAATTTGCACAGAAATACTATCATTATCAACAGCAATGTTGTTGTCTGCAGCAGCTTTCAAGTTGGATTGCCCTCAATATTTTACTTTCAGGGGGGAAATCGTTAATATAACCTAATGGTTGAAGAGGAAACTGTTCTTGATAGCTTTGTGGAATATTATTGAATGTTTGACATTGTTGGATGGAATGGTTTCTGATTGATTATAAATTCCATTAAAGATTCAAACAAGTGTGCTGCATTGTGCAATATGACAGAATATCTCTCATTTCTGCTGGTTTTGCTTCAGAAACTTGTATTGGAAGTGACTGAGAAGTGAGGAGGAGTAATCAAAAGCAATAGTGGAGGATTGATTTTTACAAATGAGTGGTTTCTTTTGTTAAATAGCGAAGGACATAAAAAGACATTTTATTGGAACTTTGAGGACTTCATTAGAAGTGTCTTCTCGGATTGTTCAGTGTTGGTTTGATTGCTTCTTGTAGAATTTAGCCAGTAAAGTTCGAAAACATTATAACTTGACATTATCAAAGTGTAGTTAGATTTTCAAATGTTATTACTGATGATTTGTATGAATCATTTATGCAGTAATAATGTAAGTTTACAGCATCCCATGCTTGTATTTTGATGTTATTTGTTTGCTTGTTTGTTGATGGGTGTCTCTTTGTAGCTCACCATTACAATTTGTTTGGTAAACTTGCATGTCATTTTAAAAGGGACTACAAAATCAGCCATACTATGCATCGGAAATGGGGTTTAGTTATGTGGAATTTGATAAAGGCAGTGTTTATGCTCCAAATATCTGAACAAGCTGTGAATTACCCCACTAATTTGATAGATAATCTTCTATTGATCTTGCAATTTTAGAGCCCGGACTCGTGTTATGATAGCTAACCAATGAAAGATGGCCTGATAATTAATGGATGGAAATTATAATCTCATAAACCACAGTTTTCTAAGCAGTCCCTTTACATCAGATCCTTTGTCAGATAAAAAAAAATATGTTTTGTCTGTTAACCATTCCCCTTAAACCCTCCCTCCTCCCACCTTCGCCCCCCCCCCCCAAAAAAAAAAAAAACAAACAAACCACACAGTAACTCTTTTTGACTCCCTACAAGATAACAACTTGGAAAACATTGTGGAAATGAAGAAATTGCTTGTGACAAGCAATTTCTTCATTTCCCACAATATTTTCCACACAGAAAGACATAAAAATGTAAAATTTCATTCCATTCCAATTATCGTTTGCAGCATCGTTAAATTTGGACAAGTCTGAAATTTTGTGATTTGGTAATGGGTTAACAGGTCCTTTCATCTATCCATGTATCAGCTTGGTTAGCCCATCTGCTCTGAATTTTGTACTCTCTTTTACGCCGCTCAAACGTTTATAGTACACATGTACTAAACGATTTCACTCTCTTCTTTTCATAAGCAATCTCGTCTAATCTCGCGTCCTCATAGAGATTTCGTTATCCAATCGCTGGCTTGAAATCTAACAACATTGAAAATTTCTGATACAAGTTTTGATTGGCTAAAATTTCAAATTCCTGTTATTGGCCAAAAATAGAATCGACGTAATGGTGGTGAACGTAATGTACAAGTATTTCTTGTGGTGAAAATTGCGGATTGTGATTTTCTATCAATGTTTTCACAATATTTTTTGTGATTCATCGTCAAAATTCCAGTCATTTTATAATTGGATTGAGATTCCTGCCGGAAATAAAAAATAGAACATTTTTCGATTGTACTGATATAGTGTTTAAATGTGCATTAGACAATACGATCATAAATTACACTCATGACCGTTTAAACGAAATCAAAAACGTTTCTGGTTTCCCTCGATTTTCAAATTTTGTTCTATAAATAGATGTGACCAGCAAATAGGCGGAAAATGAAGTAAAAACGGCAGGGGTCAAATGATAGCGAATCATGACCTCTGCCCGGAGGGTATGAATTTTGATGAAAATTGTGAGAGGAATTTGGTCTTTCTTTTTGACAATTCCAGTTAGTACATGAGTTTTTCTGTAATGGGTGTTATATAGATAAAGTGCTGTGTAAAATCAATCAATAAGTGATGAGATTTTCCCATCAGATCAATCAGTTATCTCAGTTACTGGAATATCCGGTGTATCAGGGTTGTTATCATAGTAATTACTGGGAATAAATCAAACTGGAATTCATTTACAGCTTTCTAATAACTAGTATTAACAAGCATCCTTTTCATAAACAAATTATTTGTGAACATGCTATAGCATACTATGCCTGTGTGCTCAAGTTTCACTAATCAAATTTGTGATTTCACTTTTAATTATATGCTGAGTATGTCCATGGAATTGGTTATTCAGATTAATTGGCAGAGAACTAATAACTTGCAGGAAACACATTCATAGATAACAGAGTGTTGGGATTATGACTGTAACATTGCTGAAAATGATGTAAAATTGATATGATTAATAAAAATATTTGTACTAGGCCAAATTTTTGTGCTTGTGAAAGGATTTAACAAATTGAAAGTTAAAGCATTTCAAGCAGTGTTGTTGATGGGGCAGTTTTGGTCATGTAAACTAGTGCCATCTGTATATTCCCATACCATAATGTACTACAAGGCACTCCGGCACCTGATTAACATCTACCACACAGTGACTCCTTTTGACTCCCCATAAGATAACGGCTTTGGAAAACATCGTGGAAAATGAAGAAATTGCTTGTGACAAGCAATTTCTTCATTTCCCACAATGTTTTCTACCCAAAGAGACTAAAAAATGTATAATTTCATTCACTTGAAATTGTCGTCTGCAACATCTTTCAAATTGGAACAGTCCAAAATTTGTCGTTTGGGAAAGGATTAACATCTACCACTTTAAGTGTTATAACAGCCTTATTTGGTGATGAAGTACCAAATTTACAAGGAGACATACTTTTTTTCTCACCAGAGTCTTGTAACTTCATCAGAAGGTTGAAGTAGTGCATTAAACTAAAGTTTCTAATGTATGAAAATTCAACTGCAGCTCTGTAGTTTATTTATGTCGGTCCAAAATTGTCTCTTCACAATTAGGACATAATAAGAATGTCCTAGACAATTTTGCTACATACATGTATTAAGATATTTCAGCAGCCTTACATGCTGTGAGAAGTAACAAAGATTGCAAAGTTTCCTAATTCTCCAGACAGAAATTGATTAAACTTTGAAAAATTGCTGGCAGTGTTTTAACCTTGTACATGCTTTTCCAATTCATTAACCCTTTCCCAAACAACAAAATTTTAGGGCGATCCACTTCAAAAACTGCCACAAATGGCAAAATAGATATTATTAAAGATATGATTTGTGGACAATATGGCACAGAAAATATTGAGACAAAAGGAGAAACTGCTGGTTATCAGCAGTTTCTTCTTTTGTCGCAATGTTTTCCCAAGCCATTTTTGGGTATTGGTTAACCTTGTACATGCTTTTCCAATTCATTAGGCCTTCCTGATGTCTGGAGACCAAGAATGCTAAATGTACAGTGTGATCTACCTGCGTTGCTCTTTGAAAACAGCGGAAAGTTCAGTAACGTTACAAGTAGTGAAGCTTTATTTTTGTGTATCATATCGAATCACTCGGTAAAACACTGTAGGGTATAGATCAATAAATCATTTTTTGTCATACCTGACCAGAAATTTCATTTCAAATCTGCCTGCTGGATGAGTATAACCTTTGGATTTGAATGGAAGGTCAAGGTAAACAAAGGCTGCTCAGGTGAGGGTTGTTGCAAAACATTGCCTATAAACCTTTTAGAAATACTTTTTGGTCGTAAATTTTTCAACATGTATGACAATAAATGGTTCATTGATCGATATCATTAGGGGTTTTAACGATAGCGTTTAAGATCGGACGGTGAACGATGCGCAACAATTTGTTGAGAACTTCTTGATTTTTTCAAAGAGCAACGCTCTCTGATGTAAATAGCGAAACATCAAAATATCAAAGAGCATATTTACATCAGAGAAGACTCGGATTAAGTTCTGCAGTGACACACTCCCAAGTATTAACCCTTCCAAGCAACAGAAATTTAGGCTGTTCCAATTTGATAGCTGCTGCAGATTACAAAATAGATATTACTTAACCTAAGGTAAAATTTGTGAATACTATAGTATAGAAATCATTGAGACAAAAGGAGAAAATGCTGATTATCAGCATTTTCTTCTTTTGCCTCAATGTTTTCCAAAGCTTTTTCTGATAAGGACATTAAAGCTGGGTCTTGTTTGGGAAAGGGTTAAAGCTTTGGAAAATATTGAGGCAAATGAAGAAACCTCTGATAATCATCATTTTCTCCTTTTGCCTCAATATTTTCTGGGATATATTGCACAGATATCCTTTCTTTATCAACGTCTATTCTGTTTTCTGCAACAGCTTTCAAATAGGAACAATCTAAAATTATACTGTTTGGGATCTTTAATCCTCAGATAAAATAGAAGAATTGCAAAATAGAATGACTTTCAGCAAATTTCTTTCATCATTCAATGGACTGTTTCAGTATTAGTTAGTAATTTTGCACTGAAGTTTAGAGGGGATAAATGAAAGAGAAAATGAGCCATAAAATGCACAAGGCTTGCTACTGAACTTACAAGCTTTTGATTTAATTGTAATTAAAACTTGGATGGATTTTAGAGTTAGTTAAATGAAAGGTGTAATTAACATGGATTTAGATTTAATTGGAAAACCACTGCCTTCAGAAATCTTGTTTCTGTTATAAAACATGGAAAAAGTTCCAAGGCAGAGTCATCTGAATCCCTTTCTTAAAAAAGTATGACAAAACTTTTGATTTTTAGAATTTGAATATAAATTCAAAGTAAAAAAGAAACAAAGTGATTATTATTAAGTGACTGTGTCTCAAAGAAGAAAAGGGGAGAAATCTTAAGGACTTCATGGAATTACTAGTTGTACTAGTGTATGTGATTCTGATGTAATAAAGAATAGAGAAGACATATTAATGCTTTCAACAAAAATCTCGTAACTGCAGCTTAAAACAAGCTGCAGTTACAAGATTTTTGTTGAATACTGACAATGTTTGATTATAACGAGAATTATACATTACATTTAACCCCTTCGATGCCAGGGATTTATTTCAAAATGGCTCCGTATTTGCCAGGCCATTTTCAGAAAATTTGAAAAATTGTGGTTTCGTTAAAAATAAGCTTTAAATATGTAAAATTCTTTATGAAAAACATTTAAAACTTACCAAAGTTCTGTTTTCAATCTTATAATCCATCATTTAAAGCTCGTTTTCAGATATTTTTGCCAAAAACGTGTACAGCGAAAAATGACGAAAAATGTCAACGTCACAAACCAGTACATGTCGTCATTTTTGCTGTCTAAATAAAAAGAATCATCACTCTCGAAGTCAGCACATATTTCCGATGGTGTATCATTATATAATCTTGTTAAAAACTCCCCATCTGTATAGAATGTATATGTTCTAAGTACATTTTATCGTAATTTAACGAGTACACTCATCACGTCCGCCATGTTGTTTTTTATGTTTCCAAACAAAAAAATGCTATGACCGGGTAACTATTTGAAACTATATTTAGGTGATCTAGATACATATTTTCTATTTTAAGATATGATTTGGAAAGCTAAGATGTTAATTGGTGGAAATGCATTACACATCATGACATATTCTAAAAATAGAACAAAATACATAAGGGGTTTTCCACTGGACGGATATACCCGTCCAACTGCACTTCCGCGACATTTTTGCAGGACAGGTATACCCGTCCTGGGGCATCGAAAGGGTTAATACCCCATGTTCTCAAATTCCCATTGAACTCAGATTACTTTGTAATATGCATATTGATTTTAACTTTCAAGCTGTCTAAAATTCTGGGTTGGTCCTGTTTGTAAGCTGATGAAAAAGACAAAATAAATGTTGCTGAAAATGGGAAATTTGAAATTAAACTAGAAGTCCTTGCTAGAAAAGAAGAAAATGCTGATCATCAACATTTCCTTGTTTTCTCTCAAGGTTTTCTATCTGATTTATCATGTAGGTTTGATGTGAAAATTAATGATTAAAATGTTTTTCTACAAGTGAGGAAGATACATTGTAAGAAGTAGAATTTTAAGTAGAGAAGAAAAAAGAAGGAGAAAAGACGGCTTTATGTAAAAATAACAATTTAGAGTTAGTGACCATGTGAGGAAAAAGGATATCTACACTGAAAGTGGTTAAAACAATCAGAATACAGTGGTGTGACAATTCTGTAGCAACTGGCTTCCTTATCAGAAGTACTGTGTGATTTAAACTGAAAGTGGTTTTAAAAACAATACTGAATGTAGCTTCCTCGGTACAAGTACTGTACATGTAATACGAATGTACTCAAATTCCCATTGTACTTGAATTACAATGTAACATGCATATTGATTTTAACTCTAATCTGATTTTATGTGTGCAGTGTTCTGCTATATAAATGCTGCAGAATGACATTCATACAATTTACATAGTGCTTTGATATTCAGTGCTCAATATAAAATGGATTAATTGTTATGATAAATTGTTTTAATTGACAAAAAATGGTGATTACCATTGAAGAATCAACACAGTTCCGATTTTATCGGATTGTGGATAACTACTATTACCAGCTTGTGGAGGTAAATATTATTTAAATTTCTATGCATTTTTAGCTCACCTGAGCACGAAGTGCTCAAGGTGAGGTATTGTGATCGGTCTGTTGTCCGGCGTCTGTCTATCTGTCTGTACGTCAACTTTTCACAAAAAAATCTTCTCCTCCTAAAGTACTTGACAGAATTCATTAATATTTCACACATATGATCTATGGGTCATGCTTTTTCAAAATACTTCAAAGAATTTGAATCGGGGCCATAATGGGGTCAAAAAGTAGGTCACTAGGTCAAATCTTCTTTCTGCTCTAGGGGCCACATTAATTGCTCAATCGTTGTGAAAACTTATCAGAATATTTGTCTTGACGATATTTAGGTCATGATAAAAAATAGGTCAAGCCAGGTCAAAAACTAGGTCACTAGGTCAAATATTGTAAAATCCATCTTTTTACACTGGAAGTGCCAATTTTGGTCCAAACTTTGTAGAAATTGTCATGAATGTTTATTTTGATGATATCAAGGTCAAGTCAAGAAGTGGGTCATGCTACGTCATTAATTAGGTCAAGAGGTCAAATCTTACAAAATCCTTTCTTTTGCTCTGGAAGTGCCAATTCTTAGATCTACAAATATTAACCAATCAAGACAAAACTTGGACAGAATATATATAAGCATTATATGCTGCCTGGGTGTAATTTTCAGCTTGATCGGAATCTTACATCATGAGTTATGTGCCCTTGAATTTGACAAAATTGCCATTTTCGACTTTGTTTTCACTCTAACCACCACAAATGTTAACCAATCAAGATGATACTTGGAAAGAATCTTGTGGACAACAAGGTCTTGCTTATGTGTAATTTTCAACATTATCACACTGTTACAATCTGAGTTATGTGCCCTTGAAATTGACAAAATTTCAGTTTTTCGACACTTTTTCCACTCTTGAAGCCACAAATATTGACTAATATAGACAAAATTTGAACAGAATGATAGTGACCATAACATCTTGCATGTGTTTAATTTTCGATTTGATTTTAAATATACATACTGAATTATTTGTCTTTGAATTTGGCAAAATCACAGTTTTTAGCTCCACTGGCCGAAGGCCAGCGGGGCTTATGTCATGGCCCTGTGTCCGTCGTCCGTCCGTCCGTGCGTGCGTCCGTGCGTAAACTTTTTCTTTAAACATCTTCTTCTCCAAAACTACTGGACCAATTTCAACCAAACTTCACAGGAATCTTCCTTGTATGGACCTCTTCCAAATTCCTTCAAAAAAATAAATTCCGTGCAGAACTTGAATTTTAATTAATTAAATTAAATTTTCGAAAAATCTTTAAAAATCTTCTTCTCCAAAACTATTGGACCAATTTCAACCAAACTACACAGGAATCTTCTTTACATGAACCTCTTTTAAATTCCTTCAAAAAATTAATTCCGTGCAAAACTTGAATTTTGATTAAATAAATTAAATTAAATTTTCGAAAAATCTTTAAAAATTCTTCTTCTCTAAAACTACTGGACTAATTTCAACCAAACTTCACAGAAATCTTCCTTGCATGAATCTCTACCAAGTTCCTTCAAAAGAATAAAATCCGCGCAGAACTTGAATTTTAATCAATTTAATTGATTTAAATTTTCAAAAAATCTTTAAAAATTCTTCTTCTCCAAAACTACTGGACCAATTTCAACCAAACTTCACACGAATCATCCTTGCATGATCTCTACCAAATTCCTTCAAAAGAATAAAATATATGCAGAACTTGAATTTTAATTGATTTAATTGAATTAAAGTTTCGAAAAATGTTTAAAAATTCTTCTTCTCCAAAACTACTGGACTTATTTCAACCTAACTTCACAGAAATCTTCCTTGCATGAATCTTTACGAAATTCCTTCAAAAGAATAAAGTCTGCGCAGAGCTTGAATTTTAATTAATTTAATTGATTTAAATTTTCGAAAAATCTTTAAAAAAAATTTCTTCTCCAAAACAACTTGACCAATTTTAACCAAACTCTACAGAAATGTTCCGTGCATTAATCGCTTCTTAGTTCCTTCAAAAAATAAATTCTATTTAGAACTTAAATTTTAATTAATTTAATTAAATTAAATTTTCGAAAAATCTTTAAAAATTCTTGTTCTCCAAAACTACTGGACCAATTTCAACCAAACTTTACAGAAATGTTCCTTGCATTAATCTCTTCTTAATTCTATAAAAAAAATAAATTCTATGTAGAATTTTGATTATTGAAATTAAATTAAATTTTCGAAAAATCTTCTTTTCCAAAACTACCGGACCAATTTTAACCAAACTTCACATGAATCTTCCTTGCATTTATCTCCTCTAAATTCCTTAAAAAATTATTTGCGTGTAGAACTTAAATTTTAATAAATTAAATTAAAATGAATTTTAGAAAAATTATTAGACAATCTTTTTCTCCAAAACTACTGGACCAATTTCAACCAAACTTCACAGGAATCTTCCTTGCATGAATCTCTTCAAAATCCCTTCACGTTCGGATGAAAAGCTTGGTGGGCTAGGCTTTTTTTTGCAATATGAAACAGTGTAACTTTAAGAAATTTTTTAAAAACATTTCTTTTCCTTAATCAATTATTGGATTTCATTCTGGTGTAGCATGAATCTTCTTTAAATAGCCCTCTATTGTATTCCTTGAAGAAATTCGTAGTCTAAATGTCTAAAAGCCAGTGGAGCGATACAGGGCCATGTTGGCCCTCTTGTCAATTTTATTATCGCTCTAACATCCCTAAAATATTAGTCAATCATTTACTTTCTTTTTGCATTGACCACATGATTGCTGCTTTTGACTTTGTTTTTGCTGTAAGAACCATAAGTGTTCAAAAATTTAGTCAAAACTTGGATTTGATATTAAAAGAGATTCATGCCTGTGGAGCGACTCAAGACCTTCAGGTCTTTCTAGTTAGGCATTTTTCTGACCGTCCATTGGCTTATCTATGGTTTTGATTGATGCAGCCTGCGTTTGGTCAATTGGTCAGTCAGCACATTTTGTACAGGCTCTGCGCTTCCTAACCAACCTTCAGTAGGAGAAATAATCGGAGACCAGATTTTGCCAAGTGACAAATAAAGCAAAAGTATTTCCCAAGAAACTTTGAATAATACAATTTATAGAAATGTTCCTGCAGCTGCTATTGAAATCTGGACAATCATTTCCCCTCATTTGAATAAGTCTGTTAGTAACAAGTGGCTCATTCATGGAGTTTTGTTGTCAACGCACGTTTTCGAGTGTTCGGGTGAATAAAGCTTTCGATTGAGCAATCAAGCTCCTTTTGTTCAGTTAACGATGATTGCATGTCGCTTTTGTGACAGAATAAAAAGGATTTTTCAATAGACTCTGGGAGTCTATGCTCTTAAGTACAACATCACTTTGTATGATAGCAGAGAGAATTATGCTCTTGCGTTGGGGCGCCGTGGTCTAGTGGTATGACGCGGGCTTAGGGATTGAGAGGTCCTGGGTTCAAATCCCACCGAGGTCACGGGAATTTTTCTGAGCAAAAAACTTACCCCACATTGCTCCTCTTCACCCAGGTGTATAAATGGGTACACGGGAGAGTTGAAAGCCGATGTGCTGTGGCTGCCGCAGGCGCCGACTGTAAACAGCCGACTTTGAAACTCGATGATCGTGGAGTAAAGTTTGAAAGTTGCGCGAATATGGACCTAGTTCGTAAATTTGAGACTGATAAACCACCTTTTTTTTTTTTTATGCTGAACAATTTATTCCCAATTTTAATTGGCTTTTATAGAAGCAGAAGTTTGCATATTGAAGTTTCAAAATTTGATAGAATATTCTATATTTCTGTTAATTTGCACAGAAATACTATCATTATCAACAGCAATGTTGTTGTCTGCAGCAGCTTTCAAGCTGCATTGCCCTCAATATTTTCCTTTCGGGGGGGGGGGGGGGGGGGGGGGGGAGGGGGGGGATCGTTAACCCATTACCAAACGACAAAATGTTGGGGTAATCCAATTTGAGAGAAGTTGCAGACGACATTTCAATGTGATGAAATTTTGAAATTTTTTACCTTTTTAGGTAGAAAACATTGTGGAAAATGAAGAAATTGCTTGTCACAAGCAATTTCTTCATTTTCCACAGTGTTTTCCAAAGCCATTATCCTGTGAGGAGTCAAAAAGAGTCACTGTGTGGTATTGGTAATGGGTTAATATAACCTAATGGTTGAAGAGGAAACTGTTCTTGATAGCTTTGTGGAATAATATTGAATGTTTGACATTGTTGTATGGAATGGTTTCTGATTGATTATAAATTCCATTAAAGATTCAAACAAGTGTGTTGCATTGTGCAATGACAGAAAATCCATTAACCCTTTCCCAAACGGCCAAAGTTTGGACTTTTCCTATATTAAAGCTGCTGAAAACGACAAAATAGTTGTTGTTTAAAGGGACATTTCATTCTAATTTCAATTTTTTAAAGTAAGTCTTGATGCCAAGATTGGTTATTCTAATGAGTATAAATACTATTAGTCTTTTTAAGTTGTTGCCAATAAGCGAGAAACAAGCATTTAAAGTTGAGAGATAATCGATAAATTGCATATAAATCCGAACTGTTGTCCACAACAATTTGTTCAATTTTAACACAAAAATATAAATTTCTCAAAAACGGCGCAATATTTTGGCTTGAAATTTTCAGAATTTTCATAAGGAAATATGCTCTTTCAGATAAAAATAAAAGTGAAATTTATGACAAAAATTTCTGAAATGTCACTTTAAGATAAGATTTGTGTAAAATATAGCACAGAAAATATTAAGACAAAAGGAGAAACTGCTGATTATCAGCAGTTTCTTCTTTTGCCTCAATTTTTTCCCAAGCCTTTTTGATTAAGGACGTCAAAACCAGGTCTTGTTTGGGAAAGGGTTAGTCAGATTCAAACAAGTGTGCTGTATTGTGCAATGACAGAATATTTCCCTTTTCTGCTGGTTTTACTTTAGAAACTAGTATAGAAAGTGACTGAGAAGTGAGGAGGAGTAATCAAAAGCATTAGTGGAGGATTGATTTTTTACAAATGAGTGGTTTCTTTTGTTAAATAGCGAAGGACATTAAAAGACATTTTATTGGAACTTTGAGGACTTCATTAGAAGTCTCTTCTCGGATTGTTCAGTGTTGGTGTGATTGCTTCTTGTAGAATTTCGCCAGTGAAGTTAGAAAACATTATAACTTGAGATTATTCAAAGTGTAGTTAGATTTTCAAATGTTATTACTGATGATTTGTAGTGAATCATTTATGCAGTAATAATGTAACAGATTACAGCATTCTATGCTTGTATTTTGATAATTACTTGTTTGCTTGTTTGTTGATGGGTGTCTCTTTGTAGCTCATCATTACAATTTGTTTGGTAAACTTGCACATCATTTTAAAAGGGACTGCAAAATCAGCCATACTAGATTATTATTTATTTACGTCTCATCTTTGATTTACAATACAAACACATACATATACAACAAGTAAAAAGTGATCAAAGCCACTCTAAAACAGAGTTATAAGAGACAGAGTAAAACAAGTTACGTCCATAAAAACATTTTAAATGTACTTTTGCTATGTTCAAACACGCACGCACACACACATGCACACACACACACACATGCGCGCGCATGCACACACACACACACACACACACACGCACACACACACACACACACACACACACACACACACACACACACACACACACACACACACACACACACACACACACACGCAGATCATAAACCTTACTATAAAATAGATGCTTATTTACAGAGTAAAGAAGACCTTAAATTTAATATTTGAAAACAGGTTTTGGCACTTATTCTAATCATTTTGTTTTCGGCTAAAATGAACGTTAATTTTTCAAAATCACTCATGGTGGAGAAACGAGGATTAAATGACAATGCCTTTTCGAACAGTTGCGTGCGAATAGAATCGTATTTGCTACATTTTAGAAGCACGTGTGTTTCGTTTTCAATTTCGTTACAGAACGGGCACAAACGTTCGATTTCCGGTAGATTTTCGTACCTTCCGGTTTCTATCCGGATAGGTGCCACTCCGCACCGAAATTTACACAGGGCCGATCTGTGTCGGGGAGGAAGAATCATTGTACAATACTTCTCTACGCCGAAAGCGGTTTTTATTTTACAATAATTTCTTAATTTATTTCTTCCTCTACCCCTAACTCTACTTTCAATCTTATTCACACTATCTTGCCATTCTCGAGTAAAGTTTGACATCATTTTTTCACTTAAAGAGCGGAGAAATGCTTTCTTACATCTAGCGGTATTTAAACTAGTATTAACTATGTCCAGTGAGGACAGTTTTTGTTTAACATGATAAAACCACGTCCTGCAAGATGTATTGGCCTTATTGTTAGACCACACAGCTACGCGCTTATTTAGACGCGAGTTGGTTAGATTACAAATTCTACACCAATAAGAAAATACTGATTTCCATTGGCGAACTGTAGCTGGTTCCCAAGCCATTTCTCCTATTAGGGCATTATTCGGTGCATATTTACCAAGTCCGAGAAAAAATCGCATGGCTCTGTTTTGTACGGCATTAATACACGAGTATTGTTTTATACCCCATATCGGTGCGCTGTAACTAATGACTGGCCATACTAACGTGTCGTATAATTTACTGAAAACGTCATACGGAACACCGCCGACGCTTTTGCACTTAGCAATAAGTAGGCCCAAAGCTCGACTCGCGCTTTGGGCAACCGCTTTTGCCGTTATCTCATAATTAAGATGTTCAGTAAGAATCATTCCCAGATATGTATACCTATCAACAACGTTTAACTTGCCGCTTCCACAAGTGAAAGTAATCGACGTGCGTTCTACAGATTCTTTGCGAAAATGTACGACGTTGCTTTTAGAACAATTGATAGACATATCATTACCGATACACCAATCATTTAGTGCATTAAGCAAAGTTTGTAAATCGTTTTCATTGTCAGCTAACAATACAATATCGTCAGCGTAAAGCAATACGCAAATTAAGTCATCGTTGACGTTAATACCTATGCGTGTTGACTTAAGAAACTTTGCTAAGTCATCAATGTATAGATTAAATAGCAGGGGCGATAACCCACAGCCTTGCCGGAGTCCCGCCTGAGCCTGGAACCAGTCTGTAAATTTAGAATTGAGTCGTATACTGTAACTAACCGATGTATATAATGATTTTACGGCATTTAGGAGTTTACCCCGTATGCCTTTATCATATAGTCTTGACCATAATTTGGACCGATTTATTGAATCATATGCCTTACGAAAGTCAATAAATGCGGCGAAAGTGGGAAGATTATGCTTTTTTCTAGTTTCTATAATACTTGTCAAACTCGAAATCTGGTCTAGCGTACTTCTACGTTTGCGAAAACCACCTTGCTCATCTTCTAATATATTGTGGTCCTCAACCCATTTGGAAATACGCTCGTTTAACACAGTGCAGTAAATCTTATAGACAGAGGAAGCTAAACTAATTCCTCGATAAGATAATGGGTCTCTAGGGTCAAGAGAGGACGATTTTGGAATGGGATTAATGATACATTTAGTCCATATGCTCGGTATAGAGCTGGACTGGAAACATATATTAAAGAGCGAATGCATAAACATAACCGCAGCGTCATTTTTCAATACTTCTGCGTGTATATTATCCGCCCCGACCGCCTTACCAGTCTTTGCGATATTAACGGCTTTTTTCACTTCAAAAATCGATATATTTTCGTTGTAAGGGAGATTATCGTCGTTTGGAGTACTGTTTATATCATGTACGCGAGAATCTTGCGAGTCTCGATTAAAAAGAGCGCCAAAGTCTGATTTCCATCTTTCCAAGACTATATCGACATCATTCGAAACGGTTCCATCATTAAGCTTTACTTCCATAGGAATTGTATTTTTCTTTTCGTTTCTGATGCCTAATTTTCCCAAAGATTTCCAAAAAGAACGACTATCATGATTGACCTGAGAGGAAATATCGTTCTGCAAAGAGTACCAGTATAAGCGTTTAGCTCGCTGGACCTCTCTGTCGAACGATTTTCTGGCTGTAACGTACTTGGACTTTTCTGACGACCTTGAATTGGTGCCTTTTGCTCTGAGCCATTGCTTCTCCGCGTCGCACATATTGGACCAAAGTTCTGATAGTTTATCGTTCCACCATGGTTTTCCAGACTTTCTCTTTCTATTACAATAAACAGAACAATCGACGACTTTAACCCTTTTGAATGGAATGCTTTTATGCATCGAGTCTTTGACAAGCTCACACCATTCCCCATACAACAAGTCAATATCGCTTTGTGTTTGTGAACACGCCTCAAGTCTATCTATAACCGAATTTAACATCGGTAATACATCGTCACTACACATGAACTCATTTGACACTTTATTTAGTTCGAACTTTTCGAACTCTCTGCACCTAAAATCGTCACTAGCCAAATTTTGTTGTAAATTGTCTTCGAAAGATATTACCCACCGGAGCATGGAATGGTCCGGCAGCCGCGCCATACTATCGACGCCACTTTCGATTTGAGAAAGACTACCTATCATTTCTGTTACTGTTATAACAGAAAAATCAGTAAATTTGTCTAAATATTCATGTGGTATGATACAATAGTCTACTACTGAACGACCCTTTGTGGATACGGATGTAAAGTCATTTTTGATACAATTCCGTCCATTCAGAATACACATATTCGCATTCACAAGAAAATCAATCAGCAATTCACCGTAAGCGTTTACCGTATAGTCTATCACGTTACGCTCACACAACGAGTCTACTCCGACAATATAGTCCTCTCTATCGCCGCACCTACCGTTAAAATCGCCACAGAGGAAAACGAGTCCCTCATTCTGGAGTTCATAAATGTCAGTAAGGAGCTGGACGAAAAAGGAGTTCACGTCAAACTGTCTTGACGAGTTCTCAGGTGGGAGGTAGCAAACGCACGCCAGGAGAGTAACATTCTCCCGTCTGTGTGTAAGTCTAACCCATAGTATACCTTCGTGATCGGTTCGTTCTATAGAAGCATTAAACGTATCGAGAACGGAGTTTTTAATGAAGAACCCAACGCCCCCTGATCCGCTTCGCGCCCTTTTACTTATTATTTGTCTATTATGGCCGAACCAAGTATAGTTATCTAATATCAATACGTCATCCCGCAAAAGATGAGTCTCTGCTACGCCTAAAATGTCTACATTCTCGTTTATAACACATTCCGCCCGAGAAATATAATTGTCTGATTTTGAGTCACTGCTCCATCCACGCACATTCCAAAACCCGGCTGAAACCTAGTGCCAATTTCTCGGCTTGTTACCCCCACGTCTGGAACCACCGCGCCCCCGTGTCCCGTTTTGACGATCCCCATTTTGTCGATTGTTTTGCCGACCATTTTGCCGACTGTTAGTATTTTCCCGGCTATTAGACCGGGCATTTGTGTTTGATCTTGACGAAGATGGTTCATTTGTCTGGTGATCATCCAAATCGTTTTCAGACTCTGCCACTGGGTTTTTGCGTAGAATTCTAGAACCCTTCATGGTAAGGTTTCTACATTTGAGCGAGGTAAGCAGCGTTCTAAAGTTTTGTGACATGACACGATCAGCATAAGTCTGGTCATGGTTAATATACACTGATTTGTACCGATTGTTTGATTTGAGTTGTGCCTTGTTTTCCATTACCAATCGCTTATCGTCCATTGTTCTCAGTGTTACGACTACCAGACCAGGCTGCGACTCGTTGCTGCTATTTTTACGCTCGGCTGATTCACAAACCACATCACGGAGTTTCAAACCGTCCCTGAATAGCGAGTTCACTTTAGACACTACGTTTTCGGTATGCGTAGAGTGGAGACCCCGAATAACTACATTACGACTCACATCAGTATCATGATTATGGGTTGTATTCGATACTGTTTCTAGTTGCTTTTTGATGTCATTTATATCACTATCAAGCTCAGTCATTATACTGTTTTTCATATCATCAATTTTTGTATCGACTGTTTTGTTGATACGAGATAATTCTGTGTTAATTCGTTTGTCTAAGAGTTGCGACACTTTATTCGAAATTCGAGTCTCTAATGAAGATTCTAGCTTATCCACCCGTTCGCTTAACGAAATAAATAGCATGTGCATATCAGACGACATTTTTCTGATTAATTGTTCGACTGTGGCATCACTATTAACATGAACGTCGGCCTGAACTAGTTCTATTCTATTAGCACCACGTCGTGGTGCCGGTGTCGGTGCCTGTGTCGTAACCGGCGAGGGTGATTTGTCGTAGAGGGACCGTCTTGCAGACGGTCATGATTGCCTCGCCTTTTTTGCTTGTGACTCGTCGAGATCAACTGGACTGTCAGCGACACGCTTATTGTTGCTGTTAATTACAGGATTCTCAACATGTGTGATGCGTTGAGAGCTCATGACGGAATCTACAAAATCTGCGGCATCTTTGTTCTCATTATTCAATGTTTCATTGGTTATTGTTGCCATTTTTCCAGTGCCGCGTCACTTTCAATTTCAAGTTTCAATCAATGGGGTGTTTAATCAAGCGTGACGATTCAACAGGTAATAATTGTGTATAGTCCGATCACTATAAATCTGTACTGATCTATCTCGTCGGGTGTTACTATTTATAGCTACACAGGTGATCAAAGACAGGTGAAAATAGAGAAGAAAGTCAGAATCCACTTCAATGTACAAATTCAGTCACCTTTATGTAATGTTCTGTAATAGACGTGACTCCTATAAACGTCTACAAACTTCCACACACAACTTTTGCGTAGATCTCTGTCAAAATCAAATTTCTATCCTCCGATATTCTCATGTACGTCCACCATTACCGTGACCGGAAGTCACTATGTATCGAAAATGGGGTTTAGTTATGTGGAATTTGATAAAGGCAGTGTTTATGCTCGAAATATCTGAACAAGCTGTGAATTACCCCACTAATTTGATAGATAATCTTCTATTGATCTTGCAATTTTAGAGCCCCGACTCATGTTATGATAGCTAACCAATGAAAGATGGCCTGATAATTAATGGATGGAAATTATAATCTCATAAACCACAGTTTTCTAACCAGTCCCTTTACATCAAGTCCTTTGTCAGATAAAAAAAAATATGTTTTGTCTGTTAATCATTCTCCTTAAACCCCCCCTCCCCCCCCCCCTTTGGCACCCCCCCCCCCCCAAAAAAAAAAAAAAAAAAAAAAAAAGGAGAAGAATGATTATGTTCAGTTAACAGGTCCTTTCATCTATCCATGTTTCAGCATGGTTAGCCCATCTGCTCTGAATTTTGATGAAAATTGTGACAGGAATTTGGTCTTGCTCTTTGACAATTCCAGTTAGTACATGAGTTTTTCTGTAATGGGTGTTGTATAGATAAAGTGCTCTGTAAAATCAATCAATAAGTGATGAGATTTTCCCATCAGATCAATCAGTTATCTCAGTTACTGGAATATCCGGTGTATCAGGGTTGTTTATCGAAGTAATTACTGGGGATAAATCAAACTGGAATTCATTTACAGCTTTCTAATAGTATTAACAAGCATCCTTTTCATAAACAAATTATTTGTGAACATGCTATAGCATACTTATGCCTGTGTGCTACAGCATGCATGTGTGCTCAAGTTTCACTAATCAAATTTGTGATTTCACTTTTAATTATATGCTGAGTATGTCCATGGAATTGGTTGTTCAGATCAATTAGTGGAGAACAAGTAAATCAAGGAAAACACATTCACAGGTACCCATGTTGGGATATACATGTAACTGTAACATCGCTGAAAAAGATGTAGAATTGATATCATATGATTATAATTTTGTATGAGGCCGAAATTTTGGTGCTTGGGAAAGGAATCATTATTATAAAGAAGTTGAAAGTTCAAGTAGTGTTGTTGATGGGGCAGTTTTGGTCATGTAAACTAGTACCATCTGTATATTCTCATACTATAATGTACTACAAGGCACTCCGGCACCTGATTAACATCTACCACACAGCGACTCCTTTTGACTCCCCATAAGATAACGGCTTTGGAAAACATTGTGGAAAATGAAGAAATTGCTTGTGACAAGCAATTTCTTCATTTCCCACGATGTTTTCTAAACAAAAACACCTAAAAATGTAAAATTCCAAGCACTTGAAATTGTCGTCTGCAACACCTTTCAAATTGGAACAGTCCAAAATTTTGTCGTTTGGGAAAGGGTTAACATCTACCACTTCAAGTGTTATAACGACCTTATTTGGTGTTGAAGTACTAAATTTACAAGGAGCCATACTTTTGTTCTCACCAGAGCTGGAAACTTTATCAGAAGGTTGAAGTAGTGCACTAAACTAAAGTTTCTAATGTATGAAAATTCAACTGCAGCTCTGTAGTTTAATTGTTTATATCGGCCCAAAATTGTATCTCGTCACAATGAAGGCATAATAAGAATGTCTTAGACAATTTTGCTACATACATGTATTAATATGTATCAGCAGCCTTACATGCTGTGAGAAGTAACAAAGATTGCAAAGTTTCCTAATTTTCCAGACAGAAATTGATTAAACTTTGAAAAATTGCAGGCAGTGTTTTAACCTTGTACATGCTTTTCCAATTCATTAACCCTTTCCCAAACAAGACCTGGTTTTGATGTCATTAATTGAAAGGGTTTGGGAAAACATTGAAACAAAAGAAGAAACTGCTGATAACCAGCAGTTTCTCCTTTTGTCTCAATATTTTCTGTGCTATACTGTACACAAATCCATTTCTTTTAACATCAATTTTGTTGTCTACAGCAGCTTTCGAATTGGAACGCCCTAAAATTTTGTCGTTTGGGAAAGGGTTAAGCCTTCCTGATGTCTGGAGACCAAGAATGCTAAATGTACAGTGTGATCTAGCTAATTCTGCAGTGACACCAGTTACTGTCCCAAGTGTTTTAAAAAGCTTTAGAAAATTTGAGGTAAAAGAAGAAACCTGCTGATAATCACCATTTTCTCCTTTTGCCTCATTATTTTCTGGGATATATTGTACAGATATCCTTTCTTTATCAACGTCTATTTTGTTGTCTGCAACAGCTTTCAAACAGGAACAATCTATAATTATACTGTTTGGGAAAGATCTTCAGTTAAAATAGAAGAATTTCAAAATGTAATGACTTTTGGCAAATTTCTTTCGTTACAAATAATCCATGGTGTTTGGAGTGTGAAAAGTTTATGTAAGTTAAAGAACTGTTCTAGAACGTTCTAGAACATTAAATGGCACTTCTAGAACTGTTCTAGAACTGTTCTAGAAGTGTCATTCAATGTTCTAGAACAGTTCTAGAACTAGAAATGCGTTCTGGAACTTTTTCGCAGGGGAGTTAGTAATTTTGCTCTGAAGTTTAGAGGGGATTAATGAAAGAGAAAATGAGCCATAAAATGCACAAGGCTTGCTACTGAACTTACAAGCTTTTGATTTAATTGTAATTAAAAGTTGGATGGATTTTAGAGTTAGTTAAATGAAAGGTGTAATTAACATGGATTTAGATTTAATTGGAAAACCACTGCCTTCAGAAATCTGGTTTTCGTTATAAAAAAAAAACATAGAAAAAGTTTCCAAGGCAGAGTCATCCGAATCCCTTTTTAACCCTTTCCCGAACAAGACCTGGTTTTGACGTCCCTGATATAAAAGGTTTGGGGAAACATTGAGGCAAAAGAAGAAAATGCTTATACTCAGCATTTTCTCCTTTTGTCTCAATGTTTTCTGTGCTATATTATTCACAAATTACCTTTAGTAACATATTTTCGTCATCTGCTGAAGCTTACAAATTGAACTAGTCTACAATAAAATTTTGTCATGTGGGAAAGGGTAAATGATAAAAGTGTTTTTCTTAAAGTGAAAATTAAAGAGGAAAATAAGAAACCAAGCAAAAAAACAGCATTAAACAACAACAACAATTATTTAGGGTTTGTGAGGAGAAAGGATATCTACTACACTGGGTTTAACCCATTCCCAAACAAGACCTGGTTTTGATGTCCCTAATAGAAAAGGCTTTGGAAAACATTGAGACAAAAGAAGAAACTGCTGATAACCAGCAGTTTCTCCTTTTGTCTCAATATTTTCTGTGCCATAATTTACACAAATCCTATCTTAAATAACAACCATTTTGTCATTTACGGCAGTTTTTGAGGTGGATCACCCTCAAATTTTGTCGTTTAGTAAAGGGTTGAAATACAGTGGTGCTACAAAAAGTAACTGTAGCATTCTAAACTGAAAGTGGTTAAAAACAATCTGTCAATACAGTGGTGTGACAATACTGCAGCTTCCTCATCTCAAGTACTGTACATGTAATACGAATGTTCTCAAATTCCCATTGTACTTGAATTACAATGTAACATGCATATTGATTTTAACTCTAATCTGATTTTATGTGTGCAGTGTTCTGCTATATAAATGTTGCAGAATGACATTCATACAGTTTACATAGTGCTTTAATATTCAGTGCTCAATATAAAATGGATTAATTGTTATGATAAATTGTTTTAATTGACAAAAAATGGTGATTACCATTGAAGAATCGACGCAGTTCCGATTTTATCGGATTGTGGATAACTACTATTACCAGCTAGTTGAGGTAAATATCACTTACCGGTAATTTGCATTTTTAGCTCCACTGGCTGTTAGGCCAGCGGGCAATTGTCATGGCGGTGTGTCTGTCTTGCGTCCGTCTGTGCATTAAATTTTTCTTTAAAAATCTTCTTCTCAAATACTACATGATGGATTTCAATCAAACTTCTCATAAATGATCATTGGGTGACACTCTCACAGATTCCTTCAAAATACTCAAATTGTAGCAGAGTCTGGAGTTATCTGCCCTTGATTGTCAAACTTGACTGTTTTGATGTTGCTTTCAAGCTAACAACTACAAATATTGACCAATCAAGATAAAACTTGGACAGGATGTTGCTGAGTACAAGATCTTGTCTGGGTGAAATTATTAACCCTTTCCAAACGACAAAATTTTAGGGTGATCCACTTCAAAAACTGCCAAAAATGACAAAGTGGAAGTAATTTAACCCTAGTCGTGCTGAACCCGGAATATTCCGGGCTACGACGTCGAGTGCTGTGAGCGGCGCCCGGAATATTCCGGGATTGGGGGTTTCCCAATACAATCAATCCCTGCGTCGTAAAACCTAATCCAATCGTATCCTTACCCTCGGAAAAGCTTCGAGTAATGACCTAGCAACATAGTAAACCTCGTTTTGATATTTTATTTCCCGATTTTCATTGGTTATTTGGCAAAAAAGTTCGACCTAATTACCTGTCTTCAATACGTCATTCAAAATGGCGGACTTCCGATCTGCAAACTTTCAAAACAAATCTTTCGATGAAAAATTCGCTGGTTTTTCGTCAGATTACGAAGAAAATTATTCTCAACCAGATTAAAGATATATTATTAAAGATGATTTCAAAAGAAATCGGCTGGTAAGTGGTCGTAATTTTTAAGAATTGCCCTTGACAAGTACGGCGAAGATCGATCCTAAAATTCGTCTGCCCGAAAATTCAACTCACCGAATTTGCTCGATCTTTTCATCGCCGAGGAAAGTTTTTCACTATGTAAAACGAAAATAATCGTCATTCTACTTGATATTTAGCGATCATCGCATCGAATTAACACTCTATGATTAATAATCGGGCCGAAATAACCCACGATGAAATGAAAATGGATTTGACCTGACAACTTCCGGCGCGATTTTCGTCCAACTCGCCCATCAACAACAAAATATTTAGGTCAACTTAACCCTTCTCTGTAGTTCATTTATGTCACGGGATAGTTTTTTGCTTCTTACGATATTGTTTACCTTGGCAATAAAGAAATCACGATCAGAATGGGACAAAAAGTGCCTGAAATTAAGTTTTTTGTATTTTGTCACACCTGGATAGGTAAACTGTCAGGTGAATGACCAAATGAATATGTAATGCATGGAGTCATATAAAACTACCATTTTGCTGTTTAATCATATTAATTTTACACAATTTAAGATTTGTTTCTGTAGAGACTTCAATACAAAGTTGTTTTCTATACCCAGAATTTAATTAGAAGAATTGTTCTTACCTGTGCTTACCTGAGTCTCAGACTTGATCTGCATCACTTGAAATTTGGGTATTGATGGTCAATGGTGGAAATCACAAGACAACACAAACAAATATCAGAGTTTTTGCTAGTTTTATTATTCTTAAAACATAGTTTAACCCTTTCCCAAACAAGACCTGATTTTGACGTCTCTAATAGAACAGACTTGGGAAAACATTGAGACAAAAGAAGAAACTGCTGATAATCAGCAGTTTCTCCTTTTGTCTCAATATTTTCTGTGCCATATTTTACACAAATCATGTCTTTAATAACATCCATTTTGTCATTTGTGGCAGTTTTTGAAGTGGATCACCCTAAAATTGTGTTGTTTGGGAAAGGGTTAACAGTTTTGTTACATTTACCTGTTTTTACCTGTAGTTTATTAGGTAACAAGTTTAAAAAAAATACTTTTTCATATTACAATCATAAAGTTAAGCATTACACCTTTCCAATGATATATAACATTACAACATTTCACAAAAACAAGGTTACATACAAAGGCTCTAAAGTTAAAGACCCATAATTTACAATTCACTCAAAAAATATTCAGCCAGCACTACTGGGCCCTATATAGAATATATAGCATGACAAGGGTTAAGATAGAATTTGTGTAAAAAAAGGGCATAGAAAATATTGAGACAAAAGAAGAAACTGCTGGTTATCAGCAGTTTCTTCTTTTGTTTCAATGTTTTCCCAAGCCTTTTCTAATTGGGACGTCAAAAGCAGGTCTTGTTTGTGAAAGGGTTAATCTGAATTTTACATTTTGAGTTATGTGCCCTTGATATTTTGCATTTAATATCATCTAAAGGCCTTCTATCAAAATATTTCAAATTTTCTTCAATCAAAATACAGATTTCACTTAAGGATAAAGAGAGTAATCAATCTCCTCCAAAACCAGGCCTAAAGTGGTCAAATGTCTTTATTACACAGAACATATTCACAGTGGTCCATGGTGGTCAATAAAACTGACCAATACCGGTGGTCAGTCAATGGTCAGTCAATGAAAGTTAGTTTAACGAGATAATTAGTATAGACCTGTGCATAATGACTTGCTAATTAGTCCATATCATTACTAATATTACTGTATAAATAAACTCTTGTTATCTGAGGTCACTTAGTGATGCATTTTGGCTTCTGTTGTGAGGTTACTGTCTTCTTACAATGCAAATGAGCCACAGTCTGCAAATAGTATTTTGGAACACTGCATATTCGGATCAGGTTGTACAACAAAGCAGTGTGATCATGATCAATGTTGCTATAGATCTGTAAGTTACCACAACTTAGTCATGAAGAAGCTATTAGAGAACAAAATGAATCCATATCAGACTGTGTGTATGTACTGGCTGAGCTGGATTTATGTTCTCAAATGCCTTAACCCTTTCCCAAACAAGACCTGGTTTTGACGTCCTTAGTACATAAGGTTTGGGAAAATATTGAGGCAAAAGAAGAAAGTGCTGATAATCAGCACTTTCTCCTTTTGCCTAAATATTTTCTGTGCTATATCTTACAAAAATCTTACTTTTATCAACACTCATTTTGTCATTTGCAGTACCTTTCACATTGGTCCATCCTAAAATTTTGTTTGGGAAAGGGTTAATAGCTAGAGATGCTCAGTGCCAGATCATTTATCGTGAGCTATACCAATGCCATTGTATACTTCCTACTCAAAATAAATTGTAAACAAAGGTCAAAATTCCTAAAACAATAAAATGCATGGCCTCCTTTGTTTACATAGTTCTTATCTTAATGATAAACAAACATTGATAAGAAAAACTGGTGGTTTTGGAAAAGTTGACATTGAAATGTGTAAACATGGACTCCCCACATGTCAAACTTGAAGGATAGAGAATTAGCTGGCCATGCCCCATACAGTTGAGTCAAGATAAAAATGGTTTAGCTATTCTTCCAATAGGTTGTCATGCTTCCCTCTGTTAGCCAAACAAAACCCTCCAACGTCCAACCGGCTGCGGCCATAGCCCAGTTGATAGCGCATCTACCTCTTATTTGAGAGGTCCTTGGATCGATACCTGGCAGCGGCAAATATCTTTTCGGACAAAAATGTCACCCATCAATGGTTTGATATCGTGAACCTATGTGGGCAAGCAGCTGAAGGCTCGGTTAGAGTATTGTGGTAATACTGGTTTGAGAAACAACAGGAATCCATGGTTAGGTGCTCCAGTCGCCGCTTTACGACCATAGCAGTTGAAAATGGTGTGAAACCTTAATAAATGAAATCAAACCTATCAAAAAGTGAAAGAATAATGTCAGAGTCTCTTTCAGTGCTCCCACAACACCTTCCAACCCCGACAATGACATCCCATGCCCCCTCCCTCTCCCCAACCAAGACAGTGAAATGCAGTCTCCTTTCTGGAGTATTTAAACTTTCACCAATTGATTTCATCGATGATCTCAAAAAGTTGATTCAAGCAACTCCCAATACTGTTTCGTAAGTTTCAGAAGTGTAAATGAGACTACTTTGCAAGTTGCACAGGCTGACATAGAATTCTCTCTTTCTCACAATGTTATCATAGAGTTAAAATATTGTGCAATATTAGCAATATAGGCAGCACAGTGGGTAACCCACGTGACTTTTTGGAAGCGTACACACGGAAAAATCGCCCGCTTCAAGGTATGTTTTGTTTAATTTCTCAGCTTATACTCTACGGATTTTGAAGAGATAAAGTGCATGTAACGCGCCTTTTAGAGGGCTATTCCCGGTTCTAACTCACTCTGCCCGAAATCCAGTGGTTTCTTCAAACATTCGAGCCAAAGTTTTTAGCTCACCTGAGCACGAAGTGCTCAAGGTGAGCTATTGTGGTCACTTTTTGTCCGTCGTCCGTCTGTCCGTCTGTCCGTCTGTCCGTCTGTCCGTCCGTCCGTCCACAATTTCGTGTTAACACTCTAGCATCTACAAATATAAGCCAATCTTGACCAAACCTGGTCAAAACATGTATGACCATAAGATCTCGGATGAGTTCGATTATGGGTCAGATCTAACCAGAAAGTCCGGAGTTATCTGCCCTTGAATGCGAAAAATAGCTAGTTTTGACATTGTTTACACTCTAGTATCTACAATTATTGATCAATCAAGACAAAACTTTGACACAATGTTGGTGACCATAAGATCTCAGATGAATTCGATTTTCAGTTTGATCGTACAAGAAGGTCTTGAGTTATGTGCCCTTGAAATTGACAAAATTGCCATTTTCGACTGTTTTCGACTTTGTTTACACTCTAACATCTACAAATATTGACCAATCAAAACAAAACTTTGAGACAATGTTAGGGATCATAAGATCTTGTATGAGTTTGATTTTCAGATTGATCGGATCAATAAGTCATGAGTTATACGCCCTTGAATTTAACAAAATTGCTGTTTTCGACTGTTTTTGACTTTATTTACACTCTAGCATTTACAATTATTGACCAATCTAGACAAAACTTTGACACAATGTTAAGGCCTATACAATCTCAAATGAGTCCGACTTTCAGACTGATTGGATAAAAAATTCCTGAGTTATACGCCGTTGAATTCGACAAAATTGACGTTTTCTACTGTCTTCGACTTTGTTTACACTCTAGCATCTACAATTATTGACCAATCAAGACAAAACTTGGTCACAATGTTAGGGACTATAAGATCATGTATGAGTTTGATTATCAGATTGATCAGATCAAAAGGTCATGAGTTATACGCCCTTGAATTTGACAAAATTCCCATTTTTGAATGTTTACGACTTTGTTTACACTCTAGAATCTACAATTATTGACCTATTTAGACAAAACTTTGACACAATGTTGGTGACCATAATTTCTTGGATGAGCTTGAATTTCAGTCTCGTCAGACTAGAAAGTCATGAGTTATATGCCCTTGAATTTGACAAAATTGATGTTTTCGATTGTTTTGGACTTCGTTTACACTTTAGCATCTACAATTATTGACCAATCAAGATGAAATTTGGACACAATTTTGCTGAACATAAGATCTTGCACCAGTTTGAATTAGCTTAATTAGAGTAGAATTTGCTGAGTTTGCTGAGCCCTTCAAATTGACAAATTTGCCGTTTTCGACTGTTTTTACTCTAACAACTACAAATAGCGTGTTGTTGACCATAAGTTTGTTTTCAGTCTTAAAGTCACAAGTAATTGATTTGAACAAATCTGTGGCTCATATCATCTTGGTTCAGGTGAGCGATATAGGACCATCATGGTCCTCTTGTTTTAAGTGCAAACCGAACGCGGGAAGCGTTCACATTTATAGTCCTAATTGTCAAGTTTTAGCTTTAGCAGCACATTTACACGAATAAATTGTGTACGCACGTACCGTCTAGTTAATATATTCTTTAAAAATCCAAGGGTTTTGGTCAGAAAAGCGTTAATCATGATGTGATCATTAAAATAACGAAATGGGAAGCGTACACATCTGATTCAAAATGGTAAGCGTACACACACAATACGCTGAGAAGGGAAGCGTACACACCAATGTATTTCCCTTTTTTCAAGTGCTGGGTAATATTTCTAATCAAATATAACTAAAATAAAACCATATTTTATTGATAATGGCTACATTTATGGCGTATAACAGCTTCAGTTTATAGTGACATTTCACAATTATTTTTACATAAATTTTACTTTTATTCTATCTGAAAGAGCATCTTTTCAAATGAAAATTCTGAAAATTCCATGCCAAAATTTTGAACCGTTTAGTAATACGAGAAATATATATTGTGCTAAAACTAAACATATTGCTGTGGACAACAGTTCAGAATTATATAGAATTTGCCATTTGTGGCTCAACTTTAAAGGCGTATTTTTCGCTTATAAATAACAACTTCGAAAAACGGATAGCATTTCTACGCATTAGAATAAACAATCTTTGCAACAAGACATACTTTTAGAAACTGAATTGAATGTGAAATGTCACTTTAAGAAATTGGATTGAATGGATTTTTACGTCCCGCTCAACAGCTAAGATCATATCTCATTCGAAACATGGTTTATTTAGTCCAAAAGAAGTTAAGCCTCAGGGTGTGCATGCTTAAGAAATGGTCGAATTTCTACCGTGATCTATCGTCATTCAACAACAGTTCTGTGTACAACGGTACAATTAATAATCTATGAGGGCGATAGCCCGAGTGGATTATTTATTGAGAAGCCTAATTAAGAACAATAGTTAATAACAAAAGACTACGGTAGAAATTCTACCATTTCAATTATAATATGAAAACATTAATAAATCTTTGTGAAAATTAGCACGGAACAATTTAACTTACGTGTGCAGATTCCGTTAGTTGAGGGTCATATAATTTATTTATTTCATTAAAATCCGGGAGTTCCGATTGGTTAAGAAAAAATTGTCATATAACTCATCGGCTATAACTGTAGACTTGTATACAAACACTTTACTTCTTGTTGTTGATAAATGGCCCTACACAAACACTTCCTCTTTTGGGAATAAAAGAATTAGGACATTAATTCGCTCGTATAGCTCATAATAAATGGTTTGGAAAATGTTAAAACTATGTATTTGTTTTTTAGTGTTTGTATACAAGTATACTGTTATAACCGACAGACTATACCTCCATGAACAAAAATGCCAGAACTACTTTCCCTGTCAAACATTGAATTACGCCGCATTATTTTTTAGTCGACTATCAAGTTATAAGAAATGAATGAAATTTTATTAACGGAGTTCATGCAGGTATGAAAAAGAAAATGTAATCCCACTTTTGTATGAACCGCTTCGTGGATTCATACAGTGTGATTAGATTTTCTTTTTCATACCAGCATGAAAAAAATTGCATTCATTCCTTAAAACAAAACATTGCCGAATTTTGGTCATTACAAATGCAGATTTCCCAGGTTAATGTTGTTGGACTATATCAGTTATAAATACGATTTTGCTATTTTCATCAATATTATTTCGTTGTGATCAATATGTATTAGATAGAGGCTGTATAGTAGATTCTACGCGAAATAAACGCTCAAAGGCGCAGCCTTTGGGCGTTTATTTCGTGTAGAATCTACTATACAGACTCTATCTGACTTAGTGTTCGACAACCAATCAAAGCATACAATTAAACAATCCTTTTTCAAACCACGCCTCCAACCGGAGCTATAATTGATTGCATCAGACTGGAACTACATCATTTCTTCCAAAAATAGAAACAAGAAATTAAAAGCACCATATCATAGGCTCGTGAAACTGAAACAACAATGCAAGCAATTCCCGCCAAAATATTTCAATCCGATAGAGACCTAAATAGCGTATTCACAGCTTGATTGTAACCATATACGATGTTTTGGACGTCAATATTCTTCCTTGACCTCGCTACATTATTGGCTCATTACACTAAAACAACAGCGGAAGTAATTCCCCGCCAAAAATTGTGCAAAGACCCGTGAAGTGCGTTCACATCACAATCATGGATGCAAGTTTCAATTTGGACGTTTTTTTCTTTTTTTTTTTTTTTTTTTTTTTTTTGACCAAATAGACGATTCAGATTTAATCACGTCAACCCAATTGTTGGAGGAAATATCGCTATAGCACGATACACATGTATGTCTTCTTATAACACTAAATTAATGAGGATGGTTTAAAAGAAATCGTCTGTGAGCTATGAAAGTGTAAATGCAGGTTTGTTCAACCTGTAGTTACGGTAATTTTGTCGCCCACCTATGAAAGCAATTGAAATAATTTGAACTGAATAAACGTCAAAACACGATGAAATTACCCTGATAAAAACAGACGCATTTACCCTTTCCTAAACATTCTCCCAAATAGAAATGACTTTTGAAAATATTGAGGCAATAGAAGAAAATACCGATTACCAGCATTTTCTCCATTTGCCAAAATATTTTCTGTGCTGTTTTATACACAAACTCATTTTTTATCAACATAATATTTTGTTATTTAGAAGCTTAGAAATGGGATCCCTATAGAAATTGATTGTTTAGAAAGGGTTAAAACAAAAAACTTGCAAAGGATCTGTCATGTATCGACAGACGGGCGGAGCTAAAAATCACAGGAGACGGGGCGTGGCTATATATATAGGTCACGTAAACTGGCCGGCAGTGGTGTCTACGCGAAATAGAGCGCCGTTAGTTTTAAAAATACTGCAATTTCATTGGTCCAAAAACTAGGTTGAACACTAAAGCAATATGAATTTGAGCTACGAAAAATGTACTGGAAAAAATAGACTGGGTTTGCCGAAATATATTTTGATAAACCATCGGTGTCGTTATAAAATCTCGTAACCACGGCTTGAATTACCCCAGCTTCGGGTAAGAAATTGTGGGTGCAATAACTTTCTTATTTCTACGTCAAATTTCAAGCGGATTGTTGCATATGCACCGCCTCACTGACCTCTTTACTCAAATGTATGACATATTTGTAAAGTTATTTTACTTTATCAAAAATCCAAACCGGCTAGAGAGAAAAATGGTAACACTGCAGCCAAAATAGCCCCGCTTCAGGCCAGAAATTGTGCAATAACTTTCTTAATTCTGCGTCAATTTGTGAGCGGATTTTTGCATGTACCCCACATTACTGATCTCTTTCCTCTGGTGTGTGACTTAATTGAAAACGTCTGGTACTTTTCCCAAATTCGATCCAGACCCAGCAGAAGTATGTCCTGACCCTTGTGTCGTCTTTTCTGGTCTATTGGGATCATTTTTAAGCTGTATTCATTTATGACTCATACAGCAGAGAAACTGCAACAATCCACTTGAAAATCCATGCAGAAATAAATAAATTCATTGCACAATTTCTTACCTGAAGCAGGTCAAGTTTTGCCTTAGTTCTTATCCACCCCGCGATGCACAATCTCCACCGTGCTGTGTAAAGGTCTGTTAAAAGGTGACTAAATCAGTCACTATGCGACCAACCCAAAAGCCAACAGAGTGTACGCTTCCCTTCTCAGCGTATTGTGTGTGTACGCTTACCATTTTGAATCAGATGTGTACGCTTCCCATTTCGTTATTTTAATGATCACATCATAATTAACGCTTTTCTGACCAAAACCCTTGGATTTTTAAAGAACATATTAACTAGACGGTACGCGCGTACACAATTCATTCGTGTAAATGGGCTGGTAAAGCTAAAACTGGACAATTAGGACTATAAATGTGAACGCTTCCCGCGTTCGGTTTGCACTAAAAAAACTTTGGCTCGAATGTTTGAAGAAACCACTGGATTTCGGGCAGAGTGAGTTAGAGCCGGGAATAGCCCTCTCAAAGGCGCGTTACGTGCACTTTATCTCTTCAAAATCCGTAGAGTATAAGCTGAGAAATTAAACAAAACATACCTTGAAGCGGGCGATTTTTCCGTGTGTACGCTTCCAAAAAGTCACGTGGGTTACCCACCGTGGGCAGGCTTAGTTGTACTAAAATGGACCCTTCATTTGGATTGTACATCGTCAAATGTCCAAGTAGTAGGGTAAGGGTATTCAAGTGATTGTCCTGGATTTTATTGTAGGGAGTTGGAATGTTCAACAGCTGTAGTTAAAGTCCTAGCTCAACATGCTTGTCATAGCGCCACAAATCCAAACTGTCAGATCAGGAGAGTTGACCATACTTGACCCATGCCAGATAATAGTTTTACCTAATGTCAAATGAATGATATTGAGAGAAAAGGAGAAATTGCTGGTTCAGCAATTTCTTCTTTTCTTTCAATATTTTCCCAAACTGTTTCTTCTATTAATTAATGTCAAAGTTATGCCTAGTTTGGGGAAGGATTACATGCAATACGAGAAGGACAAAAGATTATTTTGAAGCCAAATATTGATGATTTGTCTTTTTTAGAGTCTTAAAAAGATAGGGGCAAACTCATGTATAGTGTCAAATTGACTTTCTTTCCTTTGTCAAAGAAGACTTGAGCTACATAACCGTCATGATCCCAAAAATAACAGCTATTACAACAGAGAAGACTTCAAAGCACATTTGTCCAATCACCCATAAAGGGGGTGTCTCACGAATAGGAAAAATAACATGGGAGTCTGCCCACGCTCGGAATTTAATGAAATTTGGCGTGAAGTTAGTACACTAGATAGCGGTTCATACTTATGAAATGTTTCAAATCGCACATTCCAGAAATCAATTTTCTCGGAATTTTAAGTTTTCACCATGAAAAAAGAGGGTACCCTGACTAAAACAGTGTGCAAGCGTTCTGGTTGTTAGTTTCATCGCATAATTTATTCTAAAAATAATGCCCAGTAGTCTGTGATCCTGTATGAAACAAAAATATATATAATTTTGTACAAAAAAATTGTTTTTATCAACTGATGTAAGGGGGTAACCCAAAAATTCATTGTTTTAAATATTTTAAGCAAATTCTGTTCAAAAATGTTCTTTGTTCCAGTTTTTGTCAAGATTTGAAAATTATGTAAAAGTTGCGCACAAATATGCTGATGATTATCGTGAAATATCGATTAAAAATAAAACCGGTAAAATGTTGCTTTTGGAATTTCCCCCTAAATAGTGCACATTTCCAAGAATGGACAAAATTAAGATTTTTGTCGAGCCCGCTTGCGGTGAGCTCGACATAGTTGTCACAATGGCGGTTCGGTGTATGTGCGTTAGTGCGTTAGTGCGTTAGTGCGTGCGTCCGTCCGGATGGAGCTTGTCCGGGCCATAACTTCACCATGGATGGAGGGATTCAGAAATAACTTGGCACAAATGTCAAGCTCAGTAAGGCGGAGTGTCGCGTGCAAGAACCAGATTCCAAGCTCAAAGGTCAAGGTCAAACTTGGAGGTCAAATGTCAAAAATGAGAAGATTTTTGCTTGTCCGGGCCATAACTTCACCATGGATGGAGGGATTCAGAAATAACTTGGCACAAATGTCAAGCTCAGTAAGGCAGAGTGTCGCGTGCAAGAACCAGATTCCAAGCTCAAAGGTCAAGGTCAAACTTGGAGGTCAAATGTCAAAAATGAGATGATTTTTGCTTGTCCGGGCCATAACTTCACCATGGATGGAGGGATTCAGAAATAACTTGGCACAAATGTCAAGCTCAGTAAGGCAGAGTGTCGCGTGCAAGAACCAGATTCCAAGCTCAAAGGTCAAGGTCAAACTTGGAGGTCAAATGTCAAAAATGAGATGATTTTTGCTTGTCCGGGCCATAACTTCACCATGGATGGAGGGATTCAGAAATAACTTGGCACAAATGTCAAGCTCAGTAAGGCGGAGTGTCGCGTGCAAAAAACAGATTCCAAGCTCAAAGGTCAAGGTCAAACTTGGAGGTCAAATGTCAAAAATGAGATGATTTTTGCTTGTCGGATGGAGCTTGTCCGGGCCATAACTTCACCATGGATGGAGGGATTCAGAAATAACTTGGCACAAATGTCAAGCTCAGTAAGGCGGAGTGTCGCGTGCAAGAACCAGATTCCAAGCTCAAAGGTCAAGGTCAAACTTGGAGGTCAAATGTCAAAAATGAGAAGATTTTTGCTTGTCCGGGCCATAACTTCACCATGGATGGAGGGATTCAGAAATAACTTGGCACAAATGTCAAGCTCAGTAAGGCAGAGTGTCGCGTGCAAGAACCAGATTCCAAGCTCAAAGGTCAAGGTCAAACTTGGAGGTCAAATGTCAAAAATGAGATGATTTTTGCTTGTCCGGGCCATAACTTCACCATGGATGGAGGGATTCAGAAATAACTTGGCACAAATGTCAAGCTCAGTAAGGCAGAGTGTCGCGTGCAAGAACCAGATTCCAAGCTCAAAGGTCAAGGTCAAACTTGGAGGTCAAATGTCAAAAATGAGATGATTTTTGCTTGTCCGGGCCATAACTTCACCATGGATGGAGGGATTCAGAAATAACTTGGCACAAATGTCAAGCTCAGTAAGGCGGAGTGTCGCGTGCAAAAACCAGATTCCAAGCTCAAAGGTCAAGGTCAAACTTGGAGGTCAAATGTCAAAAATGAGATGATTTTTGCTTGTCCGGGCCATAACTTCACCATGGATGGAGGGATTCAGAAATAACTTGGCACAAATGTCAAGCTCAGTAAGATGGAGTGTCGCGTGCAAGAACCAGATTCCAAGATGAAAGGTCAAGGTCAAACTTTGAGGTCAAATGTAAAAAATGAGTTGATTTTTGCTTGTCCGGGCCATTCCTTAACTTGGCACAAATGTCAAGCTCAGTAAGGCGGAGTGTCGCGTGCAAGAACCAGATTCCAAGCTCAAAGGTCAAGGTCAAACTTTGAGGTCAAATGTAATTTGGTTTTATGGACTTAGCATAAGGTCCCTTTTAGCGTGACGGGTCTATGGACTTAGCATAAGGTCCCTTTTAGCGTGACGGGTCACATATGTATACTCAAATTAATCCATTCTGGTATCTCGTTATAAATACATAGACATGTAATATTTTGTGAACAATAAACTGTCTCACCATGATCCCCATCATTCCAACTTATTTTGTCCCCACTTTTACAACGCCATTGTAATGACAGCTGTAGACATAGGTATGGTCTTCTTTCTTCAAAATGAGCGGGCTCGACATGTTGCCCTTCGGCATCTAGTTTAAAAATGACTTTTTTCAAATGTTTTGTTTACTTTTTTGGTTATTTTAGTTTACCTGAGGATAAATCAAGATGCAAGGCATTTTTTCGATTATTTCCTGTCATCTGTCCGTGTGTCTGTCTGTCTGTTGGCATTTTCTCAAAAATTCTTTTTTCTCCCAGTCTAATAAGTAAATCTTTTTGAAACTTTACAAAAATTATCCTTGGGTTAAAGGAGTACAACTCTGTATATTAGAATTTCTTTTTGTCATAAACTTTTGTTGCTGTGGCAGCATAAAAGGGGAAACATTTCATATAATAAAAATAAGCTCTTTTTGTAAAGCTTTACACAGCCATGAGGTTTTAAATTTTGTATGTAAGTTTGCTAAGGGGTAGACTTCAAAGATGGTTACAATATTTTTGTCCAGGGTCACATTAGATCTTGTCCCAGGTGTACCTACTTTACAAAAAAGAGAGGAAATTTTCTATAAAAATTATTTTAAATTATTCAAGTCAGCCGTGATTCATGAAAACTAACAGCAAGAGTTATTTATAGATCTTTTGAAACATGAGAAAGCAAATAAGAAAAAGCACCGATTTCTCTCATGGCATTTGACAATCGTGCAAAAGTGAAAATATTGTTGTGATGCATAAGAAACAGATAATCCAGCTCCCATGGGACTATTAAGGGCTATTGATGGCTAAACAAAATGTTAATCATATGACATCACTGAAATGTGTATAAATTGTGTATCAATACAGGTTAAGCTATGGTCAGAAAAATCATTTGAGGAAATAATTGCACCCTGTTTTATCCCAATAGGGCCACGTTTTGAAATAAACAAGCATATTTTCAATTGTGTGACTGAAAAGATATAATGCTGTAACAGTCTTTTACTGAATCATAGGGGGCCTTCCATACCATGTTAGTTCATTAGGGGCGCTTAGAGCAAAAATAGTTGGTTATGTATTGGTTACCCGGAAGGGCACCTTTTGATGCTTTACCGTACCGGTTTTCTAAGCGTCTTTTCAATTTCATAACATTTGGCTTGACATTTGTTGCATGTCATAGTCTCACTAAAAATGGTGCATAGACAATGTGCCCAAATAGTAAAGAAAACTTTCAATGTGTATATGTATATGCCTATCTTGGCTTCCATACATGTAATTTTGTAAATATACGTAATATTTATATTAATTCTATGTTTTTCCAATGAGTTTTTGGACATGAATATTGCTGTAGGTTTGTACTGTATGCTACAGTTGATTTTACTGAATATAAAAATGTTTTTAGGAGCACAATCAATTTTTTACTGAATACAAGTTTTGGACCAAAACACCACCTTCATCAATAATATGTATTATATGACATTGTTACCGGTTTTGGATTTCTATATAATTTGGCTCAAAGTAAGAGGGAATATGTAGCATGTTTTTGTGATGATATGGAATCTTGACAAAGACTCCAACATACTTTACTTTGGAATTCAATTTTACTCTTTTCCAAAATTTTGCTGAAAAATATGCATTTTTTCATGATTAATTCAATAAAAAATATTCATAATAATTTCCTCAAATACCTTTTCTGGTATGAATGTAATGCCTTATGTGTCTCGGATCAAATTCAATTGACAGATCTTGAAAATACACAAAACTTAAGTTTTGCGACACATGAAAAAGGGGCCATGTTTCATGTCATAGTGGGAATAAGTCAAGGTGGCTTTTTGGAATCCAGTTTGGATTATCTAAGAAACTAAATGCATTTTCATAGCTTGTATATGGTCCTTTATCACCATGCAGAATTAAAAGAAAATCCATGCGTGGGCAGATTTGAGACACCCCCTTTGTGGGCATTTCTAATGTTTCTTTTTTGTCTGTGATCCTTTTCAGGGAGAATCTGTGTTTCTCTCTTAACCCATTACTATCCAACTTGAAACCTGCTGCATACGACAAAAAAGATGTTAATCACGCTTGGATTTGTGTATACTATAGTAAGAAAATATTTAGGCAAGAGGACAAAATGTTGATTATCAGCATTTTCTTCTTTTGCATCAATGTTTTCTCAAGCCTTTTCCATTAGGGACGTCAAAAGCAGGTCTTGTTTGGGAAAGGGTTAAATTTGGCAGAAAACAATTTTAGTAAGAGCCAACTGAGCGGAAAACATTGTGGGAAATGAAAAAAATGCTTGTCACTAGCAATATATCGCTGCTTTTCAACGAAAAACTTGTAACTGCAGCTTAAAACAAGCTGCAGTTAGGAGGTTTTCGTTGAAAAGCGATGATATTTATTTTCCACAATGTTTTTCAAAGGACATTATCTTGTGTAGGGAGTCAAAAATTATGTTCGTGCTAAAATGAGTTACAGCAAAGTAATACAAAGGTATCCTCTTACCCATCTGATGCTGCCTGATTAGTTCTCCATTTGTCATCATTTCCCGCCTTTTTGTCAGCAGATGACTTTTTACCTGATTTTGATCTGTGCAAATATTGCTTGTTGAACAAAGTTTTGTTAAGTCCTTCATCCAAGTGATTTTGTCCCCTTCATTTAGAATTGTAACATTGAGATCATTTAACTCTTTCCTAAACAAGAACTTTTTTAGACTCTCCTAAATTAAAAGAATGACAAAATTAATAATGGGATACCATTAGAAGAAATAATGTGTATTCTATTGAATTTGTTAACATTGGGCTTTGTATACTAAAGAAACGGAAACATTGAGCTTTCTTCTTTTCTCTAGATGTTTATCCAATTATGAATCATTGTATGCAGTCACATATGAAATATACTCAAAGCATATTTAGGAGCATCTTCGCAAGCCAAGGGTTACTACCTCCACTTTGTTCCTTACGAAGTTCGTAAGGAACAAAGTGGAGGTAGTAACCCTTGGCTTGCGAAGATGATTTAGGAGGGAAAAGATGTATAGGTTCAGGTTACTTTCAGATGAAAGGGAAATGTGTTTTAAGTTTTTTGTCAGATTTAATTACTGATTAGTTAAAAAGCAGGTGTTTGTCGACCCATAGAAAGGTTATTAGCTCACCTGAGCACGAAGTGCTCAAGGTGAGCTATTGTGGTCACTCACCGTCCGTCGTCCGTCTGTCTGTCTGTCTGTCTGTCCGTCTGTCTGTCCGTCCACAATTTCGTGTTTACACTCTAGCATCTACAAATATAAGCCAATCTTGACCAAACTTGGTCAAAGCATGTATGGCCATAAGATCTCGGATGAGTTCAATTATGGGTCAGATCGAACTAGAAAGTCAGGAGTTATCTGCCCTTGAATGCGAAAAATACCTACTTTTGACATTGTTTACACTCTAGCATCTACAATTATTGATCAATCGAGACAATTCTTGGAAATAACATTGCAGACTATAAGATCTCGGATGAGTCTGATCTGACCAGAAAGACGAGAGTTATGTGCCCTTGAATTCGACAAAATTGCCATTTTCGGCTGTTTTCCACCTTGTTTACACTCTAGAATCTACAATTATTCATCAATGAAGACAAAACTTGGACATAATGTTGGGGACCATGAGATCTTGGATGAGTTTGATTTTCAGTATGATTTGATCTGAAAGTCGAGAGTTACTTGCCCTTGAATTTGACCAAATTGCCGTTTTCGGCTGTTTTCGACCTTGTTTACACTGTAGAATCTACAATTATTAATCAATCAAGACAAAACTTGGACACAATTTTGGAGACCATAAGATCTCAGATTAGTTCCATTTTCAATCTGATCTGACCAGAAAGATGAGAGTTATGCGCTCTTGAATTGGGCAAAATTGCCATTTTTAGCTCCACTGGCCGACAGGCCAGCGGGCTATTGTCATGGCGGTGTGTCCATCGTGCGTGCGTCCGTGCGTCCGTGCGTCCGTCCGTCCGTAAACTTTTTCTTTAAAAATCTTCTTCTCAGAAACTACAAGATGGATTTCAATCAAACTTCACAAGAATGATCCTTGGGTGACCCTCTCTCAGATTCCTTCAAAGAATTTGGATTGAATCAGAATAACCTGAGTTATCTGCCCTTGAATGTCAAAAATAGCTGGTTTTGACTTTAATTTTACTCTAAAATCCACAAATACATACCAATCAAGACAAAACTACAACAGAATGTTGGTGACTATAAGATCTTGCCAGGGTATAATTTTCAGCTCGATCTGAATTTTACATCATGAGTTATGTGCCCTTGAAATTGACAAAATTGCCATTTTCGGCTCTATTTGACTTTGTTTTCACTCTAGCAACTACAAATATTGACCAATCTAAACAATACTTGTACAGAATGTTGATGACCATAAGATCTTGCCTTGGTATAATTTTCAGCTTGATCTTAATGTAACATCATGAGTTATGTGCCCTTGATATTGACAAAATCACATTTTCGGCTCTATTTTGACATTGATTTTACCCTAGCAACTACAAATATTGACCAACCAAGACAAAACTGAGACAGAATGTTGTCGACTATAAGATCTTGCCTTGGTATAATTTTCAGCTTGATCTTAATTTTACATCATGAGTTATGTACCCTTGAAATTGACAAAATTGCCATTTTCAACTCTATTTTGACTTTGTTTTCACTCTAGCAACTACAAATGTAGACCAATCAGGACAAATCTGGAACAGAATGTTGATGACCATAAGATCTTGCCTTGGTATAATTTTCAGCTTGATCTGAATTTTACATCATGAGTTATGTGCCCTTGAAATTGACAAAATTGCCATTTTCGACTCTATTTTGACTTTGTTTTCACTTTAGCAACTACAAATATTAACCAATCAAGACAAAACTTGTACAGAATGTTGGTGACTATAAGATCTTGCCTTGGTGTAATTTTCAGCTTGATCTGAATTTTATATGAGTTATGTGCCCTCGTTATTGACAAAATTGCCATTTTTGGCTTTATTTTTACTTTTACAACAAATAGTATTAATTAATCAATACAGAACTTTCACAGAAATCTTACTGACCATACAATCTTACTTGCTAGTAATTTTCAGCTTGGTCATGTATTTGCTTGTTTGCGCAGCCTGAACCTTTGAAATTGCATTCAACAAGACAAACAATCAGGCCTGTGGAGCGCTTCCAGGCCGCCAGGACTGTCTAGTTTGCTGTTTTCGACCTTGTTTACACTCTAGAATCTACAAATATTAATCAATCAAGACAAAACTTAATCACAATGTTAAGGAGCATAAGATCTTGGATGAGTTTGATTTTCAGTCTGATCTGATCGATCAGAAAGTTGAAAGTTATGTGCCCTTGAATTTGACAAAATTGCCGTTTTCGGCCGTTTTCGACATTGTTTACTTTCTAGAATCTACAATTATTAATCAATCAAGACAAAACTTGGACGCAATATTGGGGACCATAAGATCTTGGATGAGTATGATTTTCAGTCTGATGTGATTAGAAAGACGAAAGTTATGTGCCCTTGAATTTGATGAAATTGCCATTTTTGGCTGTTGTCGACCTTGTTTACACTGTAGAATCTACAATTATTTAAAAAAAAAAAATGTTGGGCACCATAAGAGCTCGGATGAGTTTGATTTTCACAACGTTATTAACCATAAGTTCATATTAATTTTAGTCTTAAAGGCATAAATATCAATTGAATTGAACCTAAGTGTTGCTCATTATACTCCCGCAAACGAAGTTTGGAGAGGGTATACTGGAATCAGCCTGTCGGTCCAGTGGTTGGATGGTTGGTTGGATGGTTGGTTGGTCTGTCTCCAAAACTTTGTCCGGACAACTCCTCCTACACTTGTTGACCGATTTAGTTCATACTTGGCACAAGTGTTCATTGTGACCTGTAGATGTGCAAGACACAAATTTCACGAAAATCGGACCGATACTTTTTGAGTAATGTCCCCTGATTTGACCAAAAAAGGCTTGTCTGGATAACTCCTCCTACACTTGTGGACCAATTTAGTTCATACTTGGCACAAGTGTTCATTGTGACCTGTACATGTGCAAGACGCAAATTTCACAAAATTCTGACCGTTACTTTTTGAGTTATGGCTCCTGATTTGACCCAAAAATGCTTGTCCGGCCAACTCCTCATACAGTTACTGTCCGATTAGCTTCATACTTGGCACAGGTGTGCATTAGGACCTGTAGATGTGCAAGACGCAAATTTCACGAAAGTCGCACTGATAATTTCTGAGTTATGGCCCCTGATTTGACCCAAAAATGCTTGTCCGGCCAACTCCTCCTACAGTTACGGTCCGATTTGCTTCATACTTGGCACATGTCTGCAAAAGGACCTGTACATGTGCAAGACGCTTTTTTCACGAAAATCGGACCATTACTTTTTGAGTTATGGCCCCTGATTTGAACCCAAAATGCTTATCCGGATAACTCCTCCCACACTTACTGTCCGATTTGCTTCATACTTGGCATAGGTGTGCATTAGGACCTGTAGATGTGCATGACGCAAATTTCACAAAATTCTGACCGTTACTTTCTCAGTTATGGCCCTTGATTTTACCAAAAAATGCTTGTCCGGACAATCAACAAAAACGCTTGTCCGAACAAAGTTGGTGGCGGGGGTATTTTTATCACCTTCAGTGATAGATTTCTAGTATCATTTTGGTTCAGGTGAGCGATATAGGACCATCATGGTCCTCTTGTCTCTTAATTACTGTTGTATTGCTTAACCCTTTCCCAAACAAGACCTGGTTTTGACGTCCCTATTAGAAAAGGTTTGGAAAACATAGAAACAAAAGAAGAAACTGCTGATAACCAGCAGTTTCTCCTTTTGTCTCAATATTTTCTATGTCATATTTTACACAAATCCTTTCTTTCCTAACTTCCATTTTGTCATTTGTGGCAGTTTTTGAAGTGGATCACCCGAAAATTTTGTCATTTGGGAAAGGGTTAACCCTTTTCCAAACGGCAAATTTGTTTGGTGGTCGAAATTGAAAGATGCTGAAGGAGATAAAATGGATGTCAAAGATTGGATTCTTGCTAAGTATAGCACAGAAAATATTGAGGCAAAAGGAGAAAATGCTGATTATCAGCATTTTCTTCTTTTGTCTCAATTTTTTCCCAAGCCTTTTCTTTTAGGGACGTCTAAACCATGTCTTGTTTGGGAAAGGGTTAAGCTCAATTACTTGTATGATTCATAGCTTAGTTAAATAATGATGAATTGGGTTTTACCATGCAAACTCAGTTTTGATGGAAATAGGTATTATGTAAGCCCAATGGCATGTGTCTTTGATATTGCGACATGGAATAGATGCTAGATACCTAGAACAAGCCAAACAGTGATAGCGTCGTAAATAACAGTAGAAACGATCAACGCATAGATCTCTTTATTTGGATTCAAATCCAGACTTGGTCGTTTTCAATACTGAAATTTATCAAAAGTAGTTTGTTTTTAACCAATGAATAAAGTGTTGATATACATGTATTTATCTGTGTCTGATTGAGACATGCTAGGAACACATGGATGATTGCGCAAGCTGTTGTATATACAAATGAAAAATTGTTGAATGTTGTTGCATGCCAAATGGTTATCTAGTCGTTACAATTCACTCTAAAAGCTCATCTCCTTTGAAGTGTCCAGTATATTTGATTATTGTTGACCTTTTGACCACACTGTCCAGATGTGCTATGATTTACTGTAAATCAATCTGCCACATTCATTGTATATTGTAGTTCATATAGAGAGACAAATTGTTTATACAGGCTACCATACTTAAATAAGCCACATCTGGCTTTGGCTTCTGGCTTCTGTACTTCAATATAATGCTGCTTTTCAACAAAAACCTCGTAACTGCAGCTTGTATTAAGCTGCAGTTACGAGGTTTTTGTTGAAAGGTGACTTATGATATTCTTTGGGCTCTTTGTGGTATAATGGTTAGCTGCAACTTTAACAATGAAGTCTCCATCATAGTTAAACTGATCTTGACTTTCACTTTATTAATCTTTTCCAATCAATTAAGATCTTGTTTTGACGGCCACTACTATCTGCCCATTAATCTTAATTTGTATTATCAAACTAAAGAATATTGCAAGAAGGAAGAAATATTTATCTCCTCAATTGAGGCATAATGATTGTTGTTTATAGAATCTGGTCAGGCTGACTTCCTAGATTCATCCAAGCTTTAACCACAGACAAACATTAATTACTTTTGTACCTACCTGCTGGCTTTGATGAATTTCCATATAGAAAACCCTTTTCCCAAAGAAGATCCAGGATTTTTTCCAGGGGGGGTTCAAGCCCAAATGATTGCTTTAAATGTGCTAAATGTGTAATGTTATATAGTCAAAATGTGATTTTCGGCCAATGCCAGGGAGGGGGCGGGGGCTGGATCCGTTCCCCCCCCCCCTGGATCTGCCCTTGCTTGTCCTGTAAAGCAAATTGTATTTTGACAACATAATGTTATTATACAGCTGAAAGTCCTTTCTCAAAGTTCTGCAGCCGATCCAGGATTACTGTGAAAGGGGTTTCTAACATACATAAAGGGGGGGGGGGGGTGTTCGTTCTACCAGTATTATACAATTTTGACTGAATTCCTGCGTGAAAATGAAAATCTTGCTACAGTGGGGTGGGGGTTTGGGTCCTTTGAACCCCCCAATACCTCCCCCCCCCATCCCCTCTGGAACCGCCACTGAAGTTAAGTCTCCTGTATCAGATTTGACATTTCAGTAAATAAAGATGTAAGCATTCACAATACTGCAGAAGAAGGAAATGGTTTTGTCTGTGATAATGGGGTTTAACCCTTTCCCAAACAAGACCCGGTTTTGACGTCCCTAATAGAAAAGGCTTCGGAAAATATTGAAAAAGAGAAGAAACTGCTGATAACCAGCAGTTTCTCCTTTTGTCTCAATATTTTCAATGCCATATTTTACACAAATTCTATCTTTGATAGCATCCATTTTGTCATTTATGGCAGTTTTTGAAGTGGGCCACCCTAAAATTGTGTCGTTTGGGAAAGGGTTAATGATTCCTGCAAAACACTTCTGTTGACCCGTAATTGCTAGGTCCAGACTCCAGAGGAAAAGTTCTCTTTGTAAATAAGATGTTCAAAGTGAAGAAAGGATGCCAATAAATCCACTGCTTCATTTGTTATCAAAGCTTTCATGTTTTTCCTCAAAAATCGCCTATGTATATGATCTGGGACCTAGAAAAAGGGACCTTATTATGGTGTTTGAGAATAACATGGATCTAGATCAGCCTGTTCTTAGGCACAGTCTGATCTAGATCCATGTTGTTCTCTAGTAGGTCTAGATCAGCTTGTGCATTTGCTAGCCTTTCTCATTGATATTTTGTATTCATACAGAAAACTGACTAGATTCCATATTTTTACTACAATTCGTCGCATTATTATAATAGTGTACTAACTACCATTTACATGTTTTCGAGAAAATAAGCTTCAAAGTTTCCGAGGCTTGTAAAATCGTTAAATATCGTTCGATTTTGACAAGGAAAAGACCATTTTGTTCATCTTGTTTTTTTCTTTCCCTTGATATGTAAAAAGATCTGCAAAAACCTGTCAATTTTTTTTTATTTGGAAATATCGGTTTGGAGATAGAACAAATTAGTAAAAAAAATGCAAAGAAAGTTATTATTATATTGTTACGTGTGATTTAGAACACTTCATTTCTACAAATCAAAATTTCATTCAAAGCATTTAAAGGAAATTGTTCTAGGTCCAACACTAAATCTTGGTATGTGGTCATGCTGGTAGCTGAGTGGTAAGCGTATGTAACTTGTGACCTGGAGGTTTATCGTTTGATATCCCGATATAATGAAAAGTGGGTCGGTACTGGTGTAAAAAAGCCAGGAAAAACTTGCGTACATCCACTTTTATATACTGCTATGGCACGACTAAAGCTTTAAAAAGGTGTCAACTCTTTTCCAAACAGAACCTGGTTTCGACGTCACTGAGGGAATAGGCTTGGTAAAACATTAAGGCAAAAAAGCAAATTGCTAGTGACAAGCACTATCTCATTTTGATTCAATATTTTCTAGGTTATTACATACATATTTTCTTCCTTTACTATTGTCTATTTTGTCGTCTGCAACTCCTTTCAAATTGGGCAAAGAGGGACATCTTTCTTTTACATTACTTTTGTTGGGTTGATTCTGCATCAGGTTTTATTGCTGAAGTCTTCAACTGTTAACTGTTCTTCATTTCGTATTTGTTTGTGGAGAAGAAAGTAAAGTCGTCTTGCACAGGTGGTATGTGGTATATTAATGAAACCAATTTGTACACCTTGGTTGGTATTCATCTGCTAGATGAAGCAAGAAGGAGTTGTTGTATTTTTGTAATGTTCTGTAGAAAGTACAGCTCCTTAACGCACCCCTTGTTCGACGTTGAAGCTTTTAGAATTTGTACCTTTCCAGGATACTACTGATGTCATGTTGTTGTATAGGTCTCTGATAAGTAGCCAGTCGTTTTCACGAATCCCATCTTTGTAAAGTCTGTTTAGGAGAAATTTGTGGTGTACCACATCAAAGGCCTTTTGGGTGTCTAATGTTGTAAGCATCAGCATTTGTTTCTTCTCCTTGGTTTAAATTTGGCATTCAATACCAAGTAGGGAAGTGACAAGAGACGACTTTGCCTTAGTAAATCCAGTTATACGTACTGATTGGGTAGGTTCTAATTAGTGTATGTGACGTTCTTTCAGGATGTGTTCAAGGGGTTTGGTAGGTATTAGGGGCACTGTTATTCCTCTATAGTTTCCCGGGTTATCTAGGGGGCCTTCTTGTAAACTGGGTTGGGAATTCCGCTTTTTAGGCAGGGCGGTGTACTTTTCATGGACATGATTTGATTTATAATAAGTTTGAGACTGTCAATAATAATAGAGTCTGCAAGTTCAAATGTTCAGAGGTTAGGCCCATAGTATCTGGGGTTTTGTTGTTGCTAAGTTTGGTGCTAAGTTTGGATATGGCATACTCTATATCTGAAGAAGACACCTCATAAGATTGGTTTCGTGTGTGGTTACAATCTTGTAAAATTATTTTTTTCTTCACTATGATGTTATCGAGATGGTTGTTGTTAAGGTTCGGATGAGTGGCTAGAGTTCAGAAGTAGTCAGCCCATGCTTCTCTTATGTCTTCTGGGTGGTCAACTGTTTGTTCATTCACAGATAAGACATTAGTTTCTTGTGTTGACGATGTTCTTTGATTTCTTAGTAGTTTGTAGAAGGTTTTTGGGTCATGTTTTGAATCCATGATGATATTTCTCAACAATCTCTGTAAGTTAATCTAAGGTGGTGGTAAATTCTTCATTTGATGAATTTCCTCTGCATGGCATGTATATTCTAAGGTGATCCTTTCTGATCAATCCTCTAGTTCGACACATTTTGTTTTTTCAGTTTTTTCTGTATAGAATGGCGGTTCCACCGTAACCTCTTGGTACTTGGATAGGTGATTTAGGACTATTCATGTCTACTGACTTAGAGTGAGATTCAAAGACATCATTCATATGATTTAGAGTGTTTGATTCAAAATTAAAGAGCCAATGTTCTTGTTAGCATATAATATCACTGGTAGTTGTAAGAGTTTGTAGGTAGTGTTTATTTGTTTTGACATTCTTTATATTCAGAGTCATTAGAACGATTTTCTTTTCTTTTGGTCTGTCCGGTTCAATTTTGATGTCGCTCGTCCGTGTCACAAAAAATCCGATTCTGGGCTAGAAGATTCATGGTTTTCTGTAGATTTAAGGGGAGATTCCACTGTCACTGGTTGGTTAGTTTGTGTGTCTGTGTAGGAGGTGTTGGCAAACCTCACTTTTTTGGGAGTTGAGTGTCTGAGAGATTTTTTCTGCCGTATCCCTTTGTTGCATCTTGGTAATTGGGGGTCCGTTTGCAAGATCAAGTAATGAGGATATAACACCGCTTTGGCCATTATGCGGGTTTATTGCTTTCTTGATCCTTATGGGGGTAGTCTCAGTCCTGGGTTTGGCACTTTTTTGTGCCTGATTACGTCTGGGGTTATCCTTTGCAATTTCTCTAGATGGGAGGCTTTCATTTCAATGGGGGGGGGGGTATTAAATTTTTTTATCTATATAGTCTCTGATATTATTGTCGTTTGGTCGTTGATGAAAATGCTGGGTTGGGTCAGCTTTTTGTTGATTTCTGAGTAGGTTGTTTGTGTTCTCGAGATCTATGATCTTCTTCACGAGACTCTTAATAAAGGATGTTGCATGCCTTAGCTGCTCGGGGATGTCATTGTTTTCCTGTTTGTTTTTTTCTTTTGATTCGTTCTGGAGCCCTTGACTTTCGTGGGTAACATAGGCTTGTCTTGATATTGATTAGTTGTTTCTCTGGATATAAGTTTGTCTGGTTGGATTGGGTCAATTGAGAGGGGACCAGGAATGTGATTGTCTTTATATGTTTCGGTTGTTTGCTTCAGGTTTTTTTGGTCAATTGAACAGTTCAAAGTTTCTATATCATTATTTCCTTGATTGTCTAGATCTGGATACTCCCTTGGTAAGTTATCACTTGAGAGAGGGCTTAATGGATCACTAACATTTCCTAGGTGGTCTGGTGAATGTGGAATGACTGATAAAGTTAATTTGCAGCATGGAAGGCAGCTTTATAAGGCTGATTCATTATGAAAGTCTATCAGATTTTCATCTATATGTTCACACGAGAAATGGTACCACCGATTTCATACATCACACTGGATACCTTCAATGGTTACCATAAGATCACAGTGCATACAACTAGATAAAGTTTCTACTAGTGCAGGAGATGGTCCAGTGGGACTGGAAAGTATAATTTGATCCCTACCAGACCATGTTTGTTGTGAAAAATGTCACGTTTTGATTGGATGTTACGGAGATAGAACATCACATGTTGTAACATAAAAGGACTTAGAACAAAGTACTTCTAAATTTGTGTAGGTCACGTGACTCCACTATTCATTCTGATTGGGAAATTGACTTAGAACACAATGTTTTGGAACAAATTGTAAAAAAAGTGGAGTTAGAACAAGTTAATACTGAAAATCTCTTTAACTAGCCTTGATATTACAAATCTGATTTTACAGGGAGATGGATCTCTTTAAGACGATTCCAACGATATAAATATCTCAAATTTCCCAAAAATGGAGTTAGAACACTATTATAATAGTACGACGAATTGTAATTGGTTATAATCTTTAAAAAAAGTTGTAAAACCTACCTGTAGAGGAATAAGATCTGTCAATAGTTAGCAATCATGAAGAGCATGATTTCATGAAAGGTCAAATACTTGTAATTATCATGTTAATGATATCATTAAGTAAAATTTAATTTATGATCATGTATAAATCATGGTAAATTGTATTAATACATCATATAAATCTCAATTGACAGCAGTTCTTTTTGTCAGCAGGTGGTATTGAAATTTAAATTTCTGATTGGATTGTGGAGGATGTCTAGGAGTCAAATGAACTCTGATGTATTTTGCAGATGTCATGCATGCCAGGCTATGTTGGTTTGGTCTCTTGCACTATATGGACAGAAACACATGATTTACGGAAATTTCATACATGTTACCTTTTCCTCAAGTCCCGAGTTCGATTCCCAGGCATGGCAAGCATCATTTCTGACATTTGTCTCCCACCATAGTTGGATAGTTGTAAATCTATGTGGGCAAGCTGAACAATTTACTGAAGGTTTGCAAAGGATTTTGTGGTTGTTCTTGGGAGAGAAATAACATGAATCGATGGTTATATGCTGCAAGAGAACACTATGGGTTTAAAAAGATGTTGAACCCCATTTAACCCTTTCCCAAACAAGACCTTGTTTTGACGTCCCTAATAGAAAAGACTTGAGAAAACATTGAGACTAAAGAAGAAACTGCTGATAACCAGCAGTTTCTCCTTTTGTCTCAATATTTTCTGTGCCATATTTAATACAAATCCTATCTTTAACTCTTTCGCTGCCAAATTTTCTTAGAAAACAGACTCCTCAGTGCCAATTAAATTCCAGGAAATTCCAAAAATTATACTCTATATAAAGAAATTACTCTAAAATATTTATTTGTTGTTAGAGTGTAATGAAACTTTCAGGAAGTTAAGTTTATATGCTATGCTTAATAAATATGCTTTCAAATATGTGATTGTATGACCTTGACCTTGACCGTGACCTTGGCTGACCTTGAAAAATAGAAAAAAATGGTGTTTTTATGTAAAAAAAGTTATTTGGTATGGACAAATCTACTAAAAAATCAGTTTTAAGAAATATCTATCTAATACATTACCAAACTAATACTTATGAGTAAAACTAAACACTTTTTATACATTTATTACACACCAAGGGCTGCAAGATTATATAAAAAATACTGACAAAAAGCCTCTGAAATCACTTTGTGTAGACAGTGCACACCTTCAACCAGATAAAAGTACGGTTAAAATTTTGTACACACATCTAATCAAATGTTTAGAGAAGAAAATCAAAGTAGGAGAATATCTATTATCAAAATAGACGAGACTGGCATCTTTTTCATCATAGGTAGGTAAAGGGTTTTAGCTTAAAACATTATGTACAGGTGAGAACATGTGAGAATAGAATAAAGTATGGTATTTTACGAAATAAACATGAAAAATGTACAAATTGGTTAGTAAAAATTATAAACATACATTTTCTATCAATTTAAACTCCGATCCTGAGTCTGAATCGTTTGCAATCAATGTCAGAACATCATCCACAGTGAGGCGAGTCGCCATTTTGTTGGTCCTCACTGATCTGAGAATTTGTCGTCTAGAAACAGCTTCAAAATCATCGAAAATCCAGAAAATAATCTAATTTCCTGGTTGAATGCCGTAAACAAACTTATTTGCCGTAAATGAGTCAAAAGTCGTAAATAATCGATGCCGTAAAACATGTTAAAACATGTGTAAAGAAACGTGATCGTCAGGTCGCCGAAAGGCGACATTGGCAGTCTCCTAGTATGTCGCCAAAAGGCGACATTGGCAGCGAAAGAGTTAATAACAACCATTTTGTCACTTTTAACATTTTTTGAAGTGGATCACCCTAATATTTTGTCGTTTGGGAAAGGGTTAATCAAACATTTCTCTTTAAGGTAGTCCATCCCTAATGAGATTTCAATTTAGAAAAAATGGCACTTTCTACTGCCAAATGTGTACAATACTGCCTTTAAAAATCGGTAAACTTCCTTACTAAAAGCAAAATGTCAAGGAATTCATTTGGTTCCAAACCTTTTGCTTTGATTTAGTGGTCTGGGATAGATTATTCAAAGCCCCCATACAAAAAAGTCTAACCATGGTTTCAAATAAGAAAGGGTTTTGACAAAGAAAGAACTCCAAAGGAGTCATTAATTCGTTCTTGAGGCAATCTGTCATGACTTTCATTTAAATGAGGTAGATTACTCACTGTAAATCATGCCTGGTATTTCATTGATGGAGACCAACTCTTTGTTATGGAATTTATTACAAATATACTCAACTTTCTTACAAAAACTGTTAATTAATTTGAATTTGTATTATCAGCTTTAATGTTGCATTTCAAAATGGTGCAACTGGTGCACCAAACCACAATCATGTTCATAGCATAATCAAACCTCTGTCTAATCCTAATAAGTTACTAATGCATTCATTTGAAACAAATTCTCATTTGAACTTTTAGAAAGGCTTGCTTCAAGCATTCCAAATGCAAGCTGATCTTTCGAGATTGCCAAAGCTTGCCATATACACACTGAAGTAGATAGTTCAAGCCATCTGATCAAGCCATTACTGTTATTATGACTTATAATTTGAAATCAGTATTTCAATCAGAACTGTGAAGAAATGTGTTTGAAACATTTTCTGAAGCATATTTTTCAAAAATACCCCTGCAAAAAGTTCATTTAGAACAGTTCCAGAAGTGCCATTTAACATTCTAGAATGTTCTAGAACAGTTCTAGAACTAGAATTGCGTTCTTGAACTTTTTTTTCCGGGGTGGCAAAAGGTTGATTGTCAAACAAAATTTGAGAGTTAAACAAGAGAATTAGTTAATATTTCATTGTTCTGGTTACAATAGCACTTCAATAAAGCAAATAGTGCAGCCAATTTTACACAAGTGCTCAATAAAATGAAGCTAATATTTCACTTTACTGTGATCATATTCATAAACACTTTTCCAAAACAATAATCTGTTAAAATGTTTCAATTTAAGGCTGCTGCATGTAAAAGACAATTTGGATGTTTATAAAAATCAGGATTTGTATATGTTGTAAGATAGAAAATGTCTAGACAAAAGGAGATAATGCTTCTTATTAGCATTCTCTCTTTTTTCCTCAATGATTCCCCAAACTTATTCTCTCTTGGACATCAAAGCAGGGTTTGTTTGGGAAAGAGTTAATACTGTTTTATTTCTCTTTTATGTAAGTGAACCTTATTGCATTCAGTCTGAATTTTTCATACTTTACAAATGACAAGGAAATGATTTATAGAAAATGACTTCAACTGATACTTTGCAAATACAGTCAAGAACTCTTTCCATTACAACAGAAATTTAGATCTATTCCAATTGAAGATGTTATGCTGTAGTTAGGGAAAGTTATGTTCCACTGAAAGATGATAACTTTGTCTGAAGTTTAGAATGCTGAAAGGAAAATAATGACAATCCTGGTTACCACAATTCTAGTCTAGTCTGTGTGTTTGAAATCTTCACATTTTCACAGTAACTAGTGTACATTAATGAGTATTTCATGAAACTGATGTTGTCTTCTATAATTGTGCATATCTCTTAGGAAATGGCAAGAATTTGTATGAATTCTTAAAGAAAAAGAAAACTAAAGCTATTGGCCAAGTTTGTTCAACGAAATGACTGCTGTCATTTGGGACATGGTGGTTATTTTTGCGAATAATAGTCTGTATCTCTCAGTGGAATATGAAGAAATGTTCCATCTTGTCATTTACACAATGACAACTTCAGAAAGTGACCGCCAGAGGCCACAATTGTACTGTATCCCTCTACCAATCAATAGAAATTAAACCATTTCCCAAACAACCAGAACTTTGATTACTAGAAATTCTGATACTGAAGCCAATGGCAATAGATGTTGGTAAAATAATTGGAATTCTGCACAATATAGCACAAAAAATGTTGAGACAAAAGTGGTAAATGCTGATCATATTAATGACAATGGCCCTTGAAAGTAACCCATTCAACTTCAGGTCATGACACCTTGCATTGACAAACAACTACAACAACAGATAGGAAAATGGGAAACATATCCCACTTGGTCTATTCCCATTTCGGTCATTTCGTCTCTTTTGTGAATAGACAATAATATTATGACTAGCAATGAATGGGGCTATGTACTTGTCCCAACTAAATTCTTCAGGGGAACATTGAAATATGAAATCTGTTAGCAATGATGTAAAGATATCTCTGCAAGCAATAAACAATGATAGTAAAGTCCTTACAGGGCACTTCACAGTTTCTGTGTAAAGATGTGGACTATCTCAATTATAAGTACTTCATCCTTTCTTAAATGATAAAACTTTATAGACAGTTCCAATTAGACATATACTGCATAATGGCAAAATCTATTTTAGTAATTACAGAATTTATGTACATTATAGCTTAGAAAATATTGAGGGAAAAAGAAGAAAATGCTGATTATTAGCATTTTTCTTCTTTTGCCTCAATACTTTCCCAAATCTTTACCAAAGGGACTTTGTAACAAACAATTATTTTGGAGGGAAAGATAACATGTTTTTAAGCATATTTATCATGGAAGACATTGGCCCCCTCTTAATTATAGGCACTTGACACCACTTAGAAACTTAGCAGTTTTCCAGCACAGAATAGCAATTAAACTTCCCCCACACATGCTTTCAGAGATGATAATAGTTGCAATCCTTTTCCAAATGATTACATCCAAAGCCCTGCCTGAATTCACCTTTTCACTGTGACAAGTCCCTTTGGGTGTACAATATATAAAGTACTATAATTTATCCTCCGCTTCACAAATATAATATTTATGGTACCACATCATCTTTTAAATTTCGTTTAGGAAAGAGTTGATGGCATTTTCTTCATTTGCCTCATTGTTTGTCCCAATATTTTCATTTGAGGAACTTTAAAGTCAGATGTTTGGGAGAGAATAAAATTGCTATTTGCATTGCTAGAGTTACCTAGAGATTATTTGTCTCTGTAGTGTACAAAGTTGCAAAATAACAATACAAAATATTGCTTTTCAATGAAAACCTTGTAACTGCAGCTTGTGTTAAGCTGCAGTTACTAAGTTTTTGTTGAAAAGCAGCAAAAAGTTGATTGCTCCTTCTTGCCTACTTGTATTTCACTCAAATCTTTTGAAGTGATGGCAGGGGATTTATCAAAATCTGTTTTATGACAATTTGAGTGTTTTACAAAATCATTGTTATTTGTCAAACAGCTAGTGGTTTTAAATTTGGAGCCAAAGAGCCAACTTTTGTGAAAAAGGTCATTTTGTGGTAATTTTTAAGTTTTAATTGAGCAATTAAGATTTATTGCCAATACTCTGTTTTCATACTTTGAAATTGCAAAGTCATTAACTAAACTTATTGTAACACAACATAGATATGTTAGAGTTGTACATTGCATGAGATGGTGGGGATTATGGGGGGCATTGGTCTGATTTATGGGGGTTTTACGCTGTTTTTAACTGCTATGGTCATATTGCGGTGACTGGAGCACCTAACCATGGATTCCTGTAGTTTCTCATACCAGTACTTACCACAACACCCTAACCAAGCCTCCAGCTGTTTGCCCATCTAAGTTAACAATATCAAACCATTGGTGAGTGACATATTTGTCAGAAAGGATATTTGTCACGGCTGGGTATTGAGCCCTGGACCTCAGAAATGTCAGACTACCAGATGTGCTACCAATTGTGCTTTGGCTGCGACTGGGATTAGAGGGGGGGGGGGGGGGGGGGGAACATGCACTCAAAAACTAACATATTCATAATTAAGGCTTAATGCTGCCTGTTGAAAGCCTTTTAATGTATCCCATGTGTGATTTCATAATGTTTTGCAAATTGTTAAATTTAGCAGGATCATCATAATTTATATTGGAATTAATCATTTCTCCTTTGATGTGCTAATCCTCACTAGAATTTTCTGCAATTAAAACCAGAATTTTTTGACAGTGTGCAGCCCTTATTTTATTTTTTTCTTACTTCAAGTTCCTTATTGGGCCATGATGGAATGTAATCCAGGACTTGTATAGCAGAGGTTTAAGCACTTGACTATAATATCAACGAAAACCTCTTAACTGCAGCTTAAAACGAAGTTTTTGTTGAAAAGCAGTGAAATATAATAGCCTTAATTGCCTTAAAAACAATGGCCAAAATTGCCATCATTCTAGAAGAGTAACCAATAGTAAAGAACTCTGTGCAAATCCAATTCCATCTAACAGAATGTATCAACAAATTGTAAAGATAGTATGATTGATTGGTGTTTAGACAACCGACAATGTCCTCTAGGCCATGTAATGCAATCAGAGAGGTTTACCAGGAAATCTCTATACCCTTGTCCTGCTGACTATACATGTTGTTTCAAAGAAATTGCCCATTTTAGAGACATTTCAATCAGTTTGTTTCAAGTTTTTGCTACAATAACTTTACAGAAAGCAGACAGTGTAGGTTAAGATCAGACTGCACATCTGTGCAGGCTGATCTTAGTCTACACTGTCTGCCAAAACCTTTGTCACAACAGGAACATCATGAGAAGGGTATATCATTTCCCAAAGAACTTATGAATATTCTGAAACTGGTCTAAATGAAAAGGAAAAATGAATTGCAGGCAGCAAAAATGATTACAAAAAATGAAATTTAGCAGTCAATGACATGAAAGATATTGAGGGAAAACGAAGATGCAGGTCACCAGCCATTTCGTACTTTTTCCTCAATGTTTATATAAATCTCTCTGAGTCTTAGTTCCATCAGAACCATGGCTTGTTTTGGAAAAGTGTTAACTGTTATGTCTATCCCAAATACAAACAAATCTTGCCAGTCTGGTTTATTTGCTTGGAAAGTTTTTGGCCAAAATTGATCAGCCAGAAATCTGGCCTAGCTTTGAAGTTGTGGGATCTTTTGATGGTTTGAATACTTTATAATGAGCTTTTTGTCTTCTATAAACAAATAGTAGTCTCTGGAAATACTAGTCTATAGCAAACAAAAATCTAACAAATATGTAAAAGAGACCTGGGCCCAATGGTAAATTTAAGACTTTCATTAGCATTAACCAAATGATTAAATACCTGTTTTGGTTAAAATTTTCCTGTGTTAAAATAGGAAAACTTAACCCAAACAGGTATTTTACCATTTGGTTAAAAAATTAACCCTTGTATGTTAGAAAACCATTGTGGAAAATGAAGAATTTGCTTTTCACAAGCAATTTCTTCATTTTCCACAATGTTTTCCCAAGCATTTTCTTGTGAGGGAGTCAAAAGGCGTCAATTTGCAGTATTGGGTTGTATTGCTTGGTTATGAGTACTCAGGGTTAACAAGAAATTGATTGAGAGGTTGAACAGTAGCCAATTAGCAACATAAACTATTGATACCTGTTTACATGAAAGTAGCTTTGAAAATTCTCTCTTCATCTTAAACTTGAAACAAATCCCTTGACCAGACACTTTCTGGAAAAGATTTTCTCTTGTGATCCCAGAGTAAATGATACAGAGAATACCTTATAAAAACATTGAGATTAAAAGGAGAAAATGCTGGTGACCATTATTTTCTGATACCATCTCTATTAAAATTTTGCTGTTGAGTAAAAGAAAAAACTTCACATTACTAGCAGCAGCATTCATTTCCTTGTCATTGCTTCAGCACCAGTCCAGAACAATGGTGCCAGAGGGAAGATTAGCTTTTCTGATTTAGATCAGTCTACTGTCTATAGACTATGGTTCAACGCCTGAAAGAGTGCAATAACAATGTATCTGACTGAATAATATGGACATGTACAGCTGTATTGCTCTAGAAAAGTAAATATCTGATCTGTCTTGTACAATGAAAGATACTGATTATGTTTAACTGCATGCAAATGGGGGTAATTCTGATGCTTTTCAACAAAAATCTTGTAACTGCAGCTTGTTCGAATATGCAGTTAGGAGGTTTCTGTTGCAAAAGCGATGATATGCAAATATTCCCCCAATCCTCAGTGTATGTGCATCTTCTAAATGACTAAATTTGGCAAGGGATTTGATAACTACAAGATTGTCATCTTCAACCATGTTGTAAATGGCAATGAATTTATTGCAAAAAATAGACTTGGTTTACCGTTATGTTTTGATAAGTCACCTGAGTGTTGGTATAAAATCTTGTAACTATGGCTTGATCAAGCTGTAATAACGAGATTTTATACCAACACCTACAGAAATAATATTTGTTGTCCGAAATTTCATCAGTGTTTACTAGATAAAATCATTCCCTATTGAGTCAGAATATTGAAACTGGCCATTAGGGCTTTGAGATCAACATAGATACAGATCATGCTGAGCATACATTCAGTCTGGTCAGGATCCACACTGCTGTCTCTGCCAATAATGGATGGAGAAAACCTGTAGAGAACCTGACCCGACTGCATGTATCTGCACTCTGATCTAGATCTATGTTGGTCTTAAAACCATTACCACACATTAACACCTTTTGACACCACATAAGATAAAGGCTTTGGAAAACATTGTGAAAAATGAAGAAATTGCTTGACAAGCAATTTCTTCATTTTCCACAATGTTTTCTACCCAGAGAGTAAAAAATTTGGAAATTTTCATTCACTTGTAATTGTCGTCTGCAACATCTTTAAATTTGGACCATTGTAAAATTTTGTTGTCTGGTAATAAGTTAAAGCCAGAAGTGTCCCATTTCCATATCCAGTCTCAAATTGACTGAATATCTTATCTATAATTTTGTCAACGATGGGAAGGGGATTTTGCTAGCATTGCCAAGCTAAATTCATTATAATACTTACCATCAGTAAAATTGTAGGTCTAAATGAAAGTATTTGACTCAAATTTCAGTTGTTAAAGTCATAAAATGTTCCTTTTGTAAAGCCTTGACATTTTTGTGGTCTAGACGTTCAGGGGATGAATCTCCAAATATCTGACAAAAAAGTGGGAATTGAAATTGTCTGACATTTTAGTCAGTAATTTCTCTGGTAATATTACCTGATAGCAGAGGTTAATCCTGTCTCAAACATTAGACCTTGTTTTGACGTCCCTTATTATGAAAAACTTGGGAAAACACTGAGACGAGAGGAAAAATGCAGATTTTAACGAGCATTTCTCCTTTCGTCTCATCATTTTCTATGCATATAATTCTACAAACCATATTTTCATCAATATCAATTTTGTCACCTGCAGCAGTTTTGAAATCGGAACATTCAAATTTTTAAAGAGACAATATCTACAAGAACATCTTAAATACAATTTGATAGATCTATATTTAATACTTACATGATTGAAATGATTCAAGTTTTCATTTCACTGAAATTGTACGAGAAAGGGTATTAGAATAAAGCATAAAAATGCACAAAAATTCCAGTAAAGTTTAATTGGTATCTAATTGAATGGCAGAACCGGTATTACATGAATTTTTTATTGAGATTGTTCAAGTAATAATGCTTTAATGTAGTTAATGCTAAATTTCTTGGCAAGTTTTACTGCTGTTTTAGTGCTCGCGTTTGCCTGCCGGCAAGTCTCAGCAGGTGTTTGGAGTTTAGTCTGTTTATCGTCAAAGTCGTAAGAAAAGAACAAAAAATTGCTTGGAGCTAATGTTTCGAGTTCGTTTGACATTTTTTCTCTGTCCGTTTGCTTTCATAGCGTTGTAACTCCAGCTTTTAACAAAGCTGGAGTTACAATGCACTGGAAGCAAACATTGATACAATTGAAGAGAACATTGAAACATGGCATTAAAATGTTTGACAAACGAAAGAAACTTCTTTTCTTGAAGATCAATGACTTTCTTTGTGTGATGCCATTGCTTTGTCAAAATAGTTGAAATCTAGAGAATGATCCATAGAAATAGAATTGGGTGCCTTGGGCATGATGGTTCTTAAATGCAATATTTCATTTATTGCTCATCAAACCCTATTTTGTGGGTACTCATGGAATCATCTCTCTTGTTATGATTCAAATGAGTACCCACAACATAGGCTTTGGAATTGAAATAACAAATTAAGAATTGTATCATCACCTTTTATCCATGGTCGCTGCCATTGCACAGTTGGTAGGGCATCACACTCTCAATTGTGAGGTCCAAGTTTGATCCCAGGCGGCTGCAAATATTCTTTCAGACAAAATTGTCTTCCACCAATGGTTTCAATATCATTGACCTGTGTTGCTAACTTAAGTTGTTGTGGTAGTACGCACTAGTATGGGAAATGACAGGAATCCATGGTTAGGTGCTCCAGCCATTCGATATGACCATAGCTGTTGAAAAGCATGTTAAACCCCAATCAACCAACCAACCCCCTAATCTGTTGCTCTGCTTCATGCTAATGTCTATGTTTATCTATTTCCAGAAGGGTCAAGGTCAGGATGTGGAGATTGATCCCAAGTCACGACATCGTCACTCCGATCGGGACATACAGGGACAAAAACACCAAAATGTGCAAAAGATGACATCAAATTCTTCCTTCCCTGGCGCCCTAGGTGCAAACGGTAGGTATCAAAGATTCAGATGAGTACAGGTTAGAAGTTTAACCCTTTCCCAAACAACAAAATTTTAGGGTGATCCTCTTCAAAAACTGCCACAAATGAGAAAATGGAAGTTAGTAAAGATAAAATTTAGTAAAGATAAAATTTAGTAAAGATGAAAATTAGTAAAGATAAAATTTGTGAAAAATATGGCTTAGAAAATATTGAGACTAAAGGAGAAACTGCTGGTTATCAGCAGTTTCTTCTTTTGTTTCAATATTTTCTCAAGCTCTTTCTATTAGGGACGTCAAAACAAGGTCTTGTTTGGGAAAGGGTTAACAATAACTAAAGTGTTCGACCTACTACATGTATTTGGACCAATGAAATGGCAGTATATTTTACAATTTCGTTGCATAAACATGACTGTTGGCTAGTTTATGTGCTGTCTATACATAGCCACACCCTGTCCCAATGTACCGCTTGCAAACTGTACATAGTCAGATAGAGGCTATATAGTATATTCTACTCGACATTAACTTTCAATGCGCTGCGCGCATTTGAATGTTTATATCGTGTAGAATCTACTATATAGCCTCTATCTAATACTTGGTACAATATCATGAATTCTACTCAAGGTTTTAACATATTTAGCTTAATCATATAGAATCATGTTTTCAATATATCAATGGCAATTCATACAAAATTAAAGCTGTAGAGATAGATTTGTACAGTGGGTACATCAAAAATAAACAAAATTTGAGATTTACAGAAGAACAAATACAGACAATACATTTTTTGAGCCTTTGTTGCGACCCATCCTTTTATAATATGGTATAAAGTATGAGCTTTGATGAATTCTGTTTCTTTTAGCCAATGCAGCTTTAGTACCTATTAAACTAGCTCTTGTTTTCTATCTATAAAAAATTGATGTCAACTTTTCCAGCTATGCAGTCCCCGCGACACAGTAGCAGCGTGCTTCCAGACTTACTCCCCCCTCACACACCCCCACAACCACGATCTCCACCTACACAGAGCCAAAGGCCGCAGGACAAAACCACGTCCGATGAGGTAAGATGCACCGTCCGCGCAATAAATACTGGGCATGGATGTTTTAGATTGTGTTAGCGTCTTGAGCACCCTCTCTACTCAGAAAAAGATTGATGCTTGTAGAATGTTAAAGGTCTGCAAGAGCATAATAATTTATTCATAACTTTCTATGATAAATTTTCAAAATGCATCATGCTGGCATAATCCTTTTCATACTGAAGAAACAAGCAAATTATATAGAGTAAGGTCAGATCTTAAAAGTGCAGACTGATCTTGTTTGCAAACATATTCTGGAACCAGGATGAAAATGGTTAAAGCTAAATGAAAAGAATTTGTCAAATTGTGTCAGGGCCGCGGACTTAGCGCAGTTGGAAGAGCATCTGCCTCTCATTCGAGAGGTCCCGGGTTCGATACCCGGCCAGGGCAAATACCCTTTCTGACAAAATTGTCACCCACCAATAGGTTTGAAATTGTTAACCTAAATGGGCGAGCAGCTGGAGGCTCCGTAAGGGTATTATGGTAGTACTGGTTTGAGAAATAATAGGAATCAATGGTTAGGTGCTCCAGCCGCTGCAAAATGACCCTGGCAGTTGAAAACGGCATAAAACCCCCAACAAATTCAAACTCAAATTCAAATTTTGTGTCCAATGACCACATGTAGCCCAAAATGTTTGTTGTAATTATGCTGTCAGGAATCTTTCTTTCTACGATACAAGCATGTCTTAACTGAATTTAGTCTAACCATTATTAGATACACTTATAAGAAACAAAGACATGTGTGTAGAATGATAGTGATAAGTATTATTTGAAGTCTTACTATCAAGGATAGACTTCTCCATATTTTGTTTAGCTCTTACTCAAACAACAAAAGGCATTAACAGATTGCAAAAGTAATGCTTCTAAATATGCTCAGTGTATTTATAGTATGGAAAGTATTGGTAGAAAAATGATATTTTCTGCTTCTTCTTTCCTCTGAATCTTTCCATATCTATCTTGATTTAGAAAGTAGAAATCAGGGGCCAGTTTCATCAAAGATTTTAAGACATAATTGTTTTTGTCTTTTCAATGTCTTACTACAGGTCTATGATAAAAGGCGCATATTGCTCCATCAGTCAAGACCTATGTTATACCATCATTGTTTTAAGTTTTTCATGTGACATTGGCAAGTCAAAAATATGTCTCAAGAGTTATGAAAAAAACCGAGGCCCCTGCTTTTGTTTCTGGAAAGGTAAAAACAAAACAATGTTCTCATGCCCCCTGGTATACCAAAGAAATCTCGGACAATTAAGTCCCATCTAACATGAACTATTTCTGAATGTATCAGTCTTTGTATTTTGTCAAATTAACTTTTGCATTGCAAAGTTATTCCAGGTTAATTAATCTAGCTAATATCCAACTCAAATATTCATAAAGGCAGAATTAAAAGCTGGCGAAATTAGCTTTCCTGATAAAAAGTGGGTGGTTGGCTTATTAACGCAATGCTGAGTTAAGTACATCTGTCTTATTATTTGCATTTTCACTCTTGTTTATTCCAACTAGTTTACCCAATGAAGAATTTTTTATGCACAGTATCAAAGGGCAAATTGTTTTGCTGATGCCTTTATGTCTGTGAAAATTTGTTTGAGAAAACTGAGCAAAATCAGTGCCGACACACAGACTTTATTTGAAAAGATGACTAAGGGAGACAACTAGTGATATTTTACAAATATATAGGACAGAGTCTACTACCTTGATTATTAGTTATTTGAATATTGTGTATAAAATTTTCAGATGAGAACTCCAACAAATGATCAGGTTTGCAATCATGACCATGTCTATATTGTGAAAACATTTCTGTCTTGCTATACTGCACTCGAATATATACAAACTCTTTTTATCGTAGCAAGTATTTGGACTTATCATATTCTCTGTGTAATGGGATTTGGCCGTGGTAGGACTCAAAGTAAAAAAAAGAATGGAATTTCGTGACTATGCTGAAATTTTACTGCTCTGTCCATCTTTAAAAACTGTTTCTTGCTATTGCTTTTGATTTTGATGTGTTTGTGATAATCGAATATCTAGAATGAATTTTTATCAAATTTGGAAAAAGAATGAAAGAAAATTTAATATTATTTCAGAAAAATGTTGTTTATATTATTCTATGTTTTTCTGTCTGAATTTCTTGTACAGAAATTTGATGCTCCTTTTAAAAGTCCAAATACTCTCTGTATTGAAATGGCTGTCACATTTTCTACTACATTATATTATATTCTTCAACAGTGCAAATGACTGTATTCACATTTTAGTTATGATTTCTTTTCTAAGGTTGAATTAAAAACAACAATGTTTAATATAATAATGTCATTGGTATGGAAATCACAGTGTTGAGATTCTTCTTCTACTAAAAATTGCCAATGATGAACTAGGGTCAATAGACATTTACATAAGATTTGAAAACACATGGCAATAAACGAAAAACAAATTAGGGGCTTTGGAAAACATTGTGGAAAATGAAAAAAATTGCTTGTTACAAGCAATTTCTTCATTTCCTACAATGTTTTCTAAACAAAAACGATAAAAAATCTGAAATTTCATGCACTTGAAATTGTTGTCCGCAACATCTTTGAATTTGGAATGGTCAGAAATTTTGTCATCTGGTAATGGGTTAAATGTTTTTCTATCTTTATTTGGTATATAATTTCCGTTCATAATGAATTAAATTTCAATTTATATAAGATCTACCATTTTGTCAATATTTTGGTGTATGATATATGAACCTATATGTTTTCACAATAACTAGACATGGTAGAGAATCATACAAGCTACATTATACCAGATACCATCTCTCATTCTTCATCTTTCTTCTATAAACAATCTCGAAATTTTATGTCTTTAAATTAGGTCACTATCACGAAAAATACATACTTACGGTTTAAATGCAAAAGCAATATATTTGAGAGAATCATATTCAATCCTTTTTATGCCCCCTATCTAAAGACCATGGGCATGTTGTTTTACTCCTGTCTGTCAGTGTGTCCGTCTGTCTGAAAACTTAACATTGGCCATTTATGGGCATTAGTGATTCACAAACACATGCTGTTTCCAACAGAAAATCAAATTGCTCTATTTATGTCAGTCTGGGTAGAACTAGAAGGTTAATTTAGTTAGCCAAAGCAGACTCAAATGGTATTCTTACTACAAGTACCAGAATGAAGCAAGGTCATGTTTTTCTGCATCACAAATACTTGGTGTCCATTTATTGTATGACTTAACTATAACTCTGCATCCCTCATTCTCATATCATACAAGTAAAGGAGTCTAATTGATTACTAAATTCATTAACCATAGGTAAGTAAGGAACTAATGACGTTTCTAGAAGTTATAATTATTATTATCTGTTGGTCTTTGCTAGTATTAAAGAAAGCATAGGAGAACATGATCACCATGCTCTGTTTGTCTCTTATGGAGTTTGTCTGTTAAATGCTCTATCGAAGATAATCAGACATGCTGTTGGTTAGCAGAGCATTACTCCCATACATATAGTAAACATCAAATGTATATTTCTTGATCAAATTTAGTAAAAAAAACAACAAAAAATGTTTCTGATCAGACTTTCATTGGTTCTTTCAACAATCATCCTGTCTTGTAATAGTTAATCATGACGTGAAATAATTTTCTACTCTTATTTTCCCCTGGCAGCGGGATACAGAATGTAAAGTTGGAGGGTTGTTCCCCTGCCTTTCTGCCACACTGGAAACTCCTGTATGTCCAGTTTTGTACAGTCTGTCACACGAAAATATGCTAGGTCATTAAACAAATCGGTCATTTGATTGAAAAATCTGCCATTTTATACTCTATGATACATATTTTGGCCAGCATATAGTTCCCATAGTTTATTGTCTGTCAATAGAAATAATGATCTTGTGGTGGAAGTCAATTATGGAGCACAATATGAATTTGTCATCACTTATGTCATTAGCCATGACCAAACACAACTGAATATATGGATAAAATCAAATTTTGGCACACATGAGAGAATTTTCCATACTGCTTTTAGAAATGACCAATTAGTTCTTTACTAACCCAATGGATGTACAAATTCATGATGAGTATTGATAATGGTTAGCGAGCAGCTGAGGCTCAGTCAGGATGTTGTGGTAGTACTGGTATGAGAATCACAGGAATCCACAGTTAGGTGCTTCAGCCATAGATGGCCATAGCAGTTGAAAACCTTAATTAATCAAAACCATTGATGATGGGTATAAAAAAAACTTTAAGTTAGAATAGATGTTTTATAGAAACTTCAATAAGGAATAAGAAATATGAAGTTACAAATTTTAAAGGGTTACACTTGCAGTGAATTTCTGTATAAATTACCATGTTACAGCCAAGAATGCAAGTAAAAAGCATATTTTCCTGTGACAGGTGTTCCTTATCTTTTTACTCTCTTTCCTTTCTAGCTATTACATTTGAATAAATTGTTTTTGTTACTTGTAACTTGATGTTGTTCTTCATCCGCCATTCATAGAAATCAGCATCAAGATTTGAATCATTGCAGTCCTGCAGTGAATGTATTAGTTGAGAGGTCAATGCATATTCTGATTGAATGTGATAATGTCAGTCTAATTTGATATCCTTAGAAATATCTGAAAATTTGCTCTTGTATGAAATAGTTATCATTGTTTGCCAGTTAATCTTCTTTCTCAGAATAATCCTTGGTCATGATCAGAAATGGCAAGAAGATAAATTCATCAGCATAATACTTTGAATCATAAATGTCATTCTGCTGTGTTGTTTGCCTGGCGCTTTATTTTATCATGCTAAGTAGCTTGATCATACTCATAATACATAAGAAGTATGTGTTATTGCAGTGTTTACAGATAAAAGGAGGATTGCCATTATATTTGTTCAAGAATGTTCCATTAAAGTGCTTTCGAAATGATTGAATTGAGATTATGATTTAGTATGTATTTGAATTTTACAGGAAATAATTCATTTTGAGAGTGTTTGAAAAATATTAATGTTTCTTCAACAAATATTTTGGCTCTATTCAATTACTATCTTGACTCTAAGATAAGAAAACTCATGCTTGCAAATGAAATACTTTGTTCAAGAATGTATAAAGACAATCTGTCATGAAGTTAAAACAATATGTTGCAGTCATAGAAAGCTTTATAATCCAGGTTTTTGTTTTGTAACAATTAACTGATTATCTATTTTGCTCTTGTAGACCTTTGAAAGTTACATGTCATAGCCCTTTCCCAAACAGCAACAATCTAGACCAATTCAAAACTTGCTGCCCATGGTAGAATATTTGTTAAATGAGAAAGAATTTGTGTGCAATGCAGTACAGAAAATATTGGGACAAAAGGAGAAAATGCTGGAAACAGCATTTTCTACTTTTGTCTCAACATTTTTCCAAACTTCAACTTTTAAAGACTTCAAAATCAGGGCATGTTTGGGAGAGAGTTGATATATTCACATACACATTTATATATATTTTCTTTTGGTCATATAGCTTACTATATATACTTGTGCACATTTATCGCTATTGCCACTGCAACATATATCATGCAAGCATGCTTCCCTATGGTTTGCTTTATAAAGCTATTCCATGTATATTGTAACAAAAATAAAGAATTCTATAATATGTATATATATATACCCTTATTTTATTGATGAAAATATGAATTAATATTTCAAGATTATTAAGAAATGTGTAAACTTTATGATACACATGTGTAGTGGTATTTGTCTGAACTTGTTTTCGGAAAAGTAAAATTTAGAGTAAGATTGTATTTTACCAGTCCGGCTTTAGTTAGCATTTGTGGATAATCACTGACTTTACATGCATATTCTAGTTGTGAAATCTTAATAAGGAATTGTTGAAAATTTTGGTATATCATGGGGGCATGAAGCAGTGGTTAAGATGATGTTTCTAAATGTCCAATTTAAGAGATTTATCATTCAGCAAAGGATGGGTTGCAATAAGGGGGTCAAAAAATAGATTTTCTTTAAATTTTGTGGATTGATAGGTTTACATAATATCTTTAATTTGTATGTGTAAAAAATCTGGTTTCGGCTTATTTTCCGAGATATGGGTAAATGAAGTGGGTGGGGTAAGATGGACTGAAACATAGTAGGGGTAATTCTAAGTCACTTATCTTTCTTATTTTTAGCCCCAGATGCGTGAAAATATGTATGCGTGTCTTGTGATATATGCGTTAAACATTTATGGGCTTACATTAGATATTCCATGTATATACTTTCCGTAATATTCATTCTTCTTTCTTTCGCCAAATTTCGCTATTTTTTAACGACCAACTTTACCAAACTATCTCCACACGTTTTATTTGAAACACGATTTTTATGAAACTTTACAAATGTATTATCCAGATATTAATGTAACTTTATGTGAAATTTGAAAGAAAAGCATTTGCCCGTTGTTGAGATATTTGACCTTGACCTTCAAAATATCATCAATTCGGGAATGTCCGTTAAAACTACGCATTGTTGCGAAAATGGTTAGGGTTGAATGGCATGTGACAGCCAATTCATAAAAGAATGCATTTCACACACGATTGGGGTTTTTATTGTATGATTTTACCATTAAAATTGATATAATCAATATAATAAACTTGGTCACCTCTCAGAGTTACCCGGTCATTTCATCTAATGAAATCATTGATAGACAGATATTTGTTTAAGTCCTGTCATTTAACATTTTCTTTTTGTTGGTATTATATAACGTTATAAATATATTTAGCTTAAGTTAATTAATTGTAAGCACATTTGGTCATTTAGTTAAATCATTCACAATGCGTCTTCTTTATAACCACATAAGAAATACAATCTGAAAATGATTAGTTTTCTTCTAGCAATAATAATTCTTGTCCATCATGAGATGAGTGAAGGAATATAAACTCTTAGACAATTCAAGTTGCATATAAAGCTTTGGTAGTTCTAGCAATCTTAACATAATGCTTATATTTAATTTCACTCACCTGTGGTAGTAATATTAATCACAGCGCTTTCCGCGTAGACATGTTTCATGTGCAATATTTAGTTTGATAAGAAAACTGAGAAGCAAAAAGAATTTCTTTTCCCATTCTTCCGAATGGGTTGTACGATACAAAAAAGTAAATATTGCTACGAAACTCATTAGGAACAATAAAAATAAACCATTTTTCCAATCCTTATGAATAAAATTGGCGCTTTAACTATCACATTTTGGCATTTCTCGAGTTTTGAAGTCATTTTGAAGGTCAAGGTCAAATATCTCAACAACGGGCCAATGCTTTTCTTTCAAATTTCACACAAAGTTACATTAATATCTGGACAATATATCTGTAAAGTTTCATAGAAATCGGGTTTCAAATAAAACGTGTGGAGATAGTTTGGTAAAGTTGGTCGTTAAAAAATAGCGAAATTCTTCGAAAGAAAGAAGAATGAATATTACGGAAAAGATATACAGGGAATATCAAATGTAAGCCCATAAATGTTTAACGCATATATCACAAAACATGCATACAAATTTTCACGCATCTTGGGCTAATAATAAGAAAGATATGCGACTTAGAATAACCCCTACTGTGTTTCAGTCCATATTACCCCACCCACTTTATTTACCCATATCTCGGAAAATAAGCCGAAACCAGATTTTTTACACATACAAATTAAAGATATTATGTAACCCTATCAATCCACGAAATTTAAAGAAAATCTGTTTTTTGACCCCTTATTGCAACCCATCCTTTACATGAACAGAAGTAAAATTTAATGCTGTATAATCATCTATTTCTAACACTTTAATATTCTTTCATTTCAGTACCGACAAGCGGTCAGCAAACAGCCATCAATGCGTCACCAAAGATCGTTTTCAGCGTTTGGTTTTGGTGCGAGCCAGGGGTCCACGGTTGGGTCGGTGGGTTCAGGGTCGGGCCAGGGAAGGCGAGGATCACAGATCAATGTAAATGTTACTCCACAACAAACTCAGGAAACCTCCTCAGATACACCGGAGATAAGGAAGTACAAGAAACGATTCAACTCAGATATTCTCTGTGCTTCATTATGGGGTAGGTGTTCTTTTTTTGTAATCCAAAAACAAATTATTTATTAGCTCACCTGAGCACGAAGTGCTCAAGGTGAGCTATTGTGGTCACTTTTTGTCCGTCGTCCGTCTGTCCGTCTGTCTGTCTGTCCGTCTGTCCGTCCGTCCGTCCGTCCACAATTTCGTGTTTACACTCTAGCATCTACAAATATAAGCCAATCTTGACCAAACTTGGTCAAAACATGTATGGCCATAAGATCTCGGATGAGTTCGATTATGGGTCAGATCGAACTAGAAATGCAGGAGTTATCTGCCCTTGAATGCGAAAAATACTTAGTTTTGACATTGTTTACACTCTAGCATCTACAATTATTGATCAATCAAGACAAATCTTGGACATAACATTGCAGACCATAAGATCTCGGATGAGTTCGATTTTCAGTCTGATCTGACTGGAAAGACGAGAGTTATGTGCCCTTGAATTTGACAAAATTGCCAATTTTGGCTGTTTTTGACCTTGTTTACACTCTAGAATCTACAATTATTCATCAATCAAGACAAAACTTTGACACAATGTTTGAGACTATGAGATCTCGGATGAGTGTAATTTTCAGTCTGATCTGATCAGAAAGTAGAGAGTTACTTGCCCTTGAATTTGACAAAATTGTCATTTTTGGCTGTTTTCGACGATGTTTACACTCTAGAATCTACAATTATTGATCAATCAATCCAAAACTTGGACACAATATTGGAGATAATAAGATCTGAAATGAGTTTTATTTTCAGTCTTATCTGATCACCAGAAAGTTGAGAGTTATGAGCCCTTGAATTTGACAAAATTGCTGTTTTTGACTGTTTTCGACCTTATTTACACTCTAGAATCTACAATTTATGACCAATCAAGACAAATCTTGGACACAAGGTTGGAGACCATAAGATCTCAGATGAGATTGATTTTCAGTCTGATCTGACCAGAAAGATGAGTTTTGTGCCCTTGAATTTGATAAAATTGCCGATTTCGGCTGTTTTTGACATTGTTTACACTCTATAATCTACTATTATTTATCAATTAAGACAAAACTTGAACGCAATGTTTGAGACCATAAGATCTTGGATAATTTTGATTTTCAGTCCAATCTGACAAAAAGTGGAGAGTTATGTGCCCTTGAATTTGATCAAATTGCCGTTTTCGGCTGCTTTAGACCTTGTTTACACTCTAGAATCTACAACTATTGACCAATCAAGACAAATCTTGGACACAATGTTGGATATCATAAGATCTCGGTTGAGTTTGATTTTCAGCCTGATCTGACTAGGAAGTCAAGAGTAATGTGCCCTTGAATTTGACAAAATTGCTGTTTTCGGCTGTTTTCGTCCTTGTTTATACTCCAGAATCTACAATTATGTATCAAACAAGACAAATCTTGGGCACAATGTTGGGCAAGATAAAATCTTGGATGAGTTCGATTTTCAAAATGTTATTGACCATAAGTTCGTTTTCAGTCTAAAAGTCATAAATATTTTTTGAATTGAAGAAAAGTGTTGCTTATATCATTTGGGTTCAGGTGAGCGATATAGGACCATCATGGTCCTCTTGTTAGTAGACACTCCACATAAATCGTAATACAACACGAAAAAGGATTTAACTCTTGTATTAAAGAATACAGCATAAGTCTATTAAGATTCAAGCTTTTGAAGAGAATATACAGTATCAATGATACAAAATGGAGAAAAAATCTCAACTTGTTTTAGTGTGGTTTGCTCGCCATCGACTCTACCAGTTCTCGTAGTGGTATGTATTTGGTCTTAAAACTGTACGAAATAATTGCGTAAATGTGTCATGAATCATTTGACGCATAAGACCAGCATGGAAGTAGGTCACCTGGGCCCCGTTTTACTAACAATCTTACGACCATGTTTTTGTGCAAACTGTACCAAGACATCTGATTCTATGAGAAATCAGATTGGACCAATCAGGTTTGTTGTTACAAGTGATTATGCAAAAAATAATTGTGGGTTTGTTACTAAATATAGGCTGCTCTTTTACAGCCCATAAAGCTAATGATGAAGTAAAAGAGAATTTAACTATTGCTGGTTTTATCTTTTGCAAAACTTAAACATTAGAAATTTATATTGAAGTAGCATTATGTATAACAAACAAACACATCATGTATTTTACAGGAGTGAACTTACTTATTGGTACAGACAGTGGGTTGATGCTGCTAGATAGGAGTGGTCAGGGTAAAGGTATGTACTGTAATTATGCTCCCCGAAGGGAGAGCATATAGTCGCCGCTTCGTCTGTCCGTCCGTCCGTCATTCCGTCCGTCCGTCTGTCCGAATTGATTTCTCCATAACCCTCGGGCCAAATCAAATGAAACTTACCATGTGAACTCCCTATGACATAATTCCGATGTACTTTTCCCGGTTTATGGATTTGAGGCCTCATCATGGGAAAAGGGGAGTTAAGGTAAAATACAGTTTTTCTCTAATTTCTCCTAGTCTAATGGTCAGAATTTGATGAAATTTCATATTTGAGTAGTAAATCAGATGCCCTTGACAATAAATTATGTGAAATTTAGGTATAAAAATTATGTCATGCAAAAAGGGGGCTTAACATTTGTAAGCTTTATGTTAGCTCTGCATGGCATTCATTTATTGTGACAATGCCTTATTCGGGGAGCATTGTCCGTCTCTGACGGCTCTTGTTTTCATTACCAGGGGGCTGTATTCACTTATATTTCTAAATTTATTGTCAAAATCCAAATTACATTACAAGCCATCTATTGGACGAGACATATGTCTCGGCCAATCAGATGGATTGTTGTGTAATTTTATAGGTAGACTTTGAAATCGACTAGTTGGTGAACAGCATCCCAGGAACTCCCTCCCTAGCATGCCAAATTAGATAGCTTAGTCCTTTTCAATCCAGGGATGATGGGTTTGAATCTCGGCTTGGCCATTCTGATGTATGAGCAGCTTGTTGCTTGGATTGGATCTTGTATTAAGCAATCCACTATATAACACCAAAACAGTCAGCAACCCTGTAAATGTAATGTTAGCTTCCATAACAGAGAATTTCCTTTTTAAAAACTTTCCTCATTGAATATAGGTTTCTGCTAAAAGATTTATTCAATGTTCAAAAATATGAAGAAAAGCTAAAAAATGAAAAAGATTGTCATATCCTTAACCCTTTCCCAAATGACAAAATTTAAGGTGATCCACTTAAAAAACTGCCACAAATGACAAAATAGTAGTTATCAAAGATATAATTTGTGAAAAATATAACACAGAAAACATTGAGATAAAAGGAGAAAGTGCTAATTATCAGCACTTTCTTCTTTTGCCTCAATGTTTTCCCAAGCCTTTTTGATTAGGGACGTCAAAACCAGGTCTTGTTTGGGAAAGGGTTAACAGACTGGGTTACAAAATTGAATTATGGCATATATGAAATGACAACAAACTTTGGTCATCAAAGAGTGTTATATTTATAAACTTTTACTGTATCTATTTCAGTTTACTCATTAATTACCCGACGGAAGTTTACACAAATGGAAGTGCTAGAAAATCAGAATATCCTTGTTACAATCTCTGGGAAGAAAAACAAAATCCGAGTCTACTATCTGTCATGGTTAAAAAGTAAAATCTTCAAAACAGAAGGGGTAAGTCAGAGCTTCAAATTAGAGGGGGCGGAGGGGGGGGGGGGTTAATGGCTTTTCAAAATGCAATATTTCCTTTATAATTAGTCAAACCCCTTGTTGTGAGTACTTACTGGAATTGTCTCACGGAGACAATTCCAATGAGTACACACAACATAGGGTTAGAATTTGAAATAACAATATAAGAATGCCATTACCCTCTCTTGACCCATTACCACACAATGACTCTTTTTGACTCCCCACAAGATAATGGCTTCGGAAAACATTTTGGAAAATGAAAAAATTGCTTGAGACAAGCAATTTCTTCATTTCCTACAATGTTTTCAACATCAAAAGACCAAAAAATGCAAAATTTTATTCACTTGAAATTCTCGTCTGCAACATCTTTGAATTTGGACCACCCTAAAATTTGCCGTTTGGTAAAGCCAAAAGGGTTAACTGTTGCTCTGATAAGTTTTACCTGTTTACTCTGTGACAAAAGTATAAGTAAAATAGTAGAAGTTAAAGCTTTCAGGAATGTATGATATTATTTCCAATCTCAAATATCAAATTGAATTGAATACAATTTGGGTGAAAATAGAGTTGCACACGTCATCTTCATGTCTGCCAATTGGTAATGAATAAGACTATCACATATGAGGTTCTGAATTTGATCGCTGGTCCCCGCAAACTTCATTTCTGACATTTGTCTCCGAAAAAATGGTTGGATTATGACAGCAACCTGCTGAAGGCTCAGAAAGGATGTTATGATGGTGAGAGAAACAAGAGGAATCCATGGTTAACCCTTTCCCAAACATCAAAATTTTAGGGTGATCCACTTCAAAAACTGACGCAAATGACAACATGCAAGTTACTAAAGATAGAATTTGTGTGAAATATGGCAGAGAAAATATTGATACAAAAGAAGAAACTGCTGGTTATCAGCAGTTTCTTCTTTTGTTTCAATGTTTTCCCAAGCCCTTTTAATCAGGGACGTCAAAACCAGGTCTTGTTTGGGAAAGGGTTAAGTGCTCCAAACCATAGTGGTTGAAATAGGTGTTAAACCTCATAAAATCAATAAATTAATCAGTCAATTAGTCATTTCTGCAAAATTACTGTATAAATACCATGAGACTGAAAGTTCAAATGTCCATTTCTTGTGAAGGGTAGAGAAAAATCTTGTCTCAAGTCATTCTCTCTGATAACACCATCAATTTGGCCTGATTTATACAATTCATGTATTACTTCAATTTCAGAAGTTTCTTTTAGATATAAAGTTGTTAGAATAAGTAAGAAAAATGTTGTCATCATCATCTTGTGTAAGATTTTTCGTCGACATGGTAATATTTTGTTTTCAGAATGACAGAAGAAATGGCTGGGTGAATGTAGGAGAATTAGAAGGATGTGTTCATTTTAAAATAGGTCAGTACCAACTACTTAGTTTTTGCGTCATTACCAGTTTAACCTTTCCCAAACATTGACAGTTTTTGATGCCCATAAAGATAAAGGCTTTGGAAAACATTGTGGAAAATGAAGAAATTGCTTGTGACAAGCAATTTCTTCATTTCCCTCAATGTTTTCTACCTCAAAAGACCAAAAAATATGTAATTTTATTCACTTGAAATTGTCGTCTGCATCATTTTGAATTTGGAACAATCCAAAATTCTGCCGTTTGGTAATGGGTTAAAATAGGTAAGTAGGAACTACATAATTATTGCATCATTACCAGTTTCAATATAATCTTGGACTGAAAGTCACCAACTGGTATATCTTTGTGATGAGATTTTAATGGCCCTATATTGAAAGATGTTTTACATGTGTCTGTATGTCTATCAGTCTGTCTGTCAGTTGGAAAATTAACATTGACCATTTCCAGGGCATTCATGTTTCGTAAACACATCTTGTTAACTCAAATTTTGTCTTCAGATGATCAACGTAAATGAATTTAAGAATGAAAAAGACTGTGTGCTACAAGACTGTTATAGTTCAATGTGTTCAAAGATCGTAACTTTGAAGCATTTAGAGTTAAAATTATTGATGATTGAACAGTTTGTATTTCTTTATATTTGCAGTTAAATATGAAAAGATAAAGTTTTTAGTGATAGCTCTCAAAGAGAGTATAGAAATATATGCCTGGGCACCAAAACCTTACCATAAATTTATGGCTTTCAAGGTAAGTGGAATTACATTTCTTCTTTAACTTAGATTTGACTGTCTTCCGCCTGTACCATTTTTGACCGTTTTCATAATTGATAAGAGGAAAAATGTTTTGTATGATGTTTGCTTAGCTCTTTAGAAGCATCATTTGCTTACGGCAAGTTTTTGGAAACTGCTCTTTTGTTCAACTTAGTGTCCTGGCTTCCTGACTTCTTTACAGTAGCTTACAGATGACATGAATACTTATGACTTACAAATTTGTAAAAATCAATGTATCAATCCTTTTGTATATAAACAATTGCATACAAACAAATCACCGCTTTTCAACAAAGCACTCATAACTGCATCTTAAAACAAGCTGCAATTATAAGGTTTCTGTTGGAAAGTTTCAAAATGTAAAATCTTGTTCAGCTTGTGCATTATAAAGATTCGTACAATGTCGAAAGGAATTAAATGGTTTTGAGAACAAATAATTCAACATTCTTGAGATTTTATGATACTTATAACCAGGGAATGTAAAAGGAGAGTCAACCATCTTTGACCAATTCCCAAACATTGATGCTTTTTGACGCCTTCCAAGATAAAGGCTTTGAAGAACATTGTAGGAAATGAAGAAATGCTTGTGACAAGCAATTTCTTCATTTCCCACGATGTTTTCTACCTTATAAGACCAAAAAATATAAAATTATATACACTTGAAATTTTTGTCTGCATCATTTTGAATTCCGAACAATCCAAAATTTTGTTGTCTGGTAATGGGTAAACAATTGTTGTATTTCTGTATATTCCAGGCATTTGGAGAATTAGCTCAGCGACCTTTAATAGTTGACCTTACAGTAGAGGAAGGTCAGAGGTTAAAGGTCTTGTACGGGTCAAAGACGGGATTCCACGCAATAGATGTTGACACGGCATCAATATTTGATCTGTACATTCCACAACATGTAAGTGTAGAACCTCAGTTATCTGCATAAAGGTTGTTAAATCCAGTCCCAAACCACAAAATTATACGCTGATCCAATGTGAAAGCTGCTGCTGACGACAAAATGGATGTTTCTAAAGAAAGGAATCATGTACAAAATAGCTGACAAAACATTGAGACAAAACAAGAAAATGCTGATCATCAGCATTTTCCTCTTTTGTCTTGATGTTTTCCCAACACTTTTTTTTACTAAAGATGTGAAAACCAGGCCCTGTTTGCGAAGGGGTTAAATCCAGTCCTTCAAACCTCAAAATTATATGCTGGTCCAATTTGAAAGCTGTTGCAGACAACAAGAATAGTGTTATTTTGTGTGTGGAAAACATGTGCTTTAACTTTCAACTTCTTAAGAACCATTGGATGGATTTCAAACAAAATGATTTAATTGGCAGGAAGCATCCACGTGGGAAAACGCTCCAGATTTGTACAAAACATGGAATTATCTCCCTTTTGGGTCTAATGAACTTGCCATAAAACTCACATTTTTTCTACTCTTTGAATTCAGATGACTGATTATCTGTAGGTCTGATGTTTTTGTTATGCCCCCGATAGGGAGGCATCATAAATTTGACTTGTCCGTCCGTCCGTCTGTCCGTCCGTCTGTCCGTCCGTCCGTCTGTCTGTCCGTCCGTCCGTCATTCCGTCCAAAAACTTTAACATTGGCCATAACTTCCTTATTACTTAACATATTCGCTTCATACTTTACCACAACATTCCTTGGTACATTACCTTTCTGTAGGCACATACTTTGGTGACCTTGACCCCTGGATGACCTTGACCTTGAACATAGATTGGCCATAATTTAAAATCAAAGCGGTGTCGGGGGCATTGTCATCTTACAGTGACAGCTCTTGTTCTGTGTATTTTTCAGATACATGGCCCCATTTCTCCACACACTATAGTGATACTCCCCAACACTAATGGAATGTTACTCCTTCTATGTTATGACAGTAAGTATCTTATTTTGTTTATTATAATTGGACATCGAGTCGTGAGCTGTGACGAAAGGTTACGGTATATTCCAATACATGTAAATAGGGAGGAGTGCCTATTTTCCACTGAATAAAAGCGAACAATGACGGGTATTGCGTGCTGTCCGGGATGCCGTGTGAGTTCAGTAGCTGTATCCAGATAGTACTCCGTCGATTTATGATAGTGAGACGGGTTCTAGTCACATATTTTCATAATTCGAAATCCCTCTTCCCCCGTCAATTTAGACTCGCTGATCTTTGATCATTCACAGGTCGTTGTCAATCTATACAAACCAACAAAGGCAAATAACAGATTTTGAAAACATGTTATATAATTTGTTAATCATTTAACCATATGTTGTTATACCCATTAGAATTATCTCCTTGAGTTGAATTAGTATATTATGAAGGCCTAGATTAATATAACTATGAAAATGGTTTCTATTTTGCCAAGTGATGAACTAATTTGAAAGACCTGTAAAAAAAATCCTGGAAGTTCACAAAAAAAAACAATCACTGTGTGTTTATCACTTCACATTAAGTTTTATATGTGGACACAAATGGCAAGGTCACCAAGAACCAGAAGTATAACAGTTCATATGTAATACATATGTCTAGTGTAGTGTTATGTATAATACATATGTGTAGTGTAATGTTATATGTAATACATATGTGTGTTATCTCTGCAGATGAAGGAGTATATGTGGACACAAATGGCAAGGTCACCAAGAATGTAGTATTACAGTGGGGAGAACTGCCTACTTCTGTCGGTGAGTACTTATTGTCTGTCTGTTCGTACATCTTTATATATGACCCGTCGTGCTAAAAGGGACCTTATCAGAAGGACCTTATCAGAAAAATCAACAAATCCACATTTTGACAATCTTATCAGACTTGGCACAGGTCAACCAGATACAGTATGTGAAAAATGAGCATATAGTAAGATAGGGAAAACTCCAGATTTAGAAAATTACATACAAGTGAAAAGTGGCGGCCCTAGTCTGGCTTCGCGGACTGCACAGACTGACTAGGGTTGATATTTTTCACACTTCCTATGAGGTCCCTTTTAGCGTTATAGGTCACATTGGTTGTCTGTCTGTCAATCCATCTGTCTGTCTGCTAAATTTTGTGTTAGATACTTGACAAATCAATAGAATTCTGGGCAGCCAAAAATAGATGCTTTTCTTAGATCTTTCGTTTTGATGGTGCCGCATAAACAACAATTATATAGATCGGATTACTTGCTCAACAGTAATGTAGTCCACCCCTACTAAGATATAGGTGACATTGAAATTTTTGGTGCAATGTTGTTCATATTTGTTATGTATTTTCTAATTGGGTGTCGTTGCAAACATTCGGCAGTGAAACATTCCACCACAAAATGTTTATGACCTCGTCCGAATAATTTCAACATTGCTTATATCTCATTACGGATGGACAACCTTTAAAACATCTTGTATATTAATGTTTCACTACCTTAAAACACATGTCTGGTATATTTCAGCATATATTGGTACAGGACAAATCATGGGCTGGGGAAACAAGGCAATAGAGATTCGGGCGGCAGAGACGGGCCACCTGGACGGAGTCTTCATGCACAAGAAGGCTCAAAAATTAAAATTCCTGTGTGAGAGAAATGATAAGGTTAGATAACTCATTACTGAACCCAAAATTTTAAGGTGATGTGATTTTAAAGCTAATGCAGATGACATAATGAAAGTTGATAAAAATGTGATTTTGGGCCTACTTTTAAGAAAACCTGGTCTATATCTTTTGTACTATGGTTTTAGAGATACTAAGAGTCTTGATTTCACTCATGGATACAATTTTGAATGACTATATTATGCAAAAATACCATCTTTTCCAGCATAAATTCTATTGCCTTCAACAGCTTTCAATGTCAAGTTATTTTAGAATTATTGCTGTTTGGGAAAGGGTAAAATTGTTGGTTTTCAGATTATTGTCTGTTCTATTTCCAGGTATTTTTCTCATCAATGAGATCTGGTTCATCATGTCAAATCTATTTCATGACTTTAAGTCGTCCCGGACTTGCCAATTGGTGATTGGAGCAGTATTTAAAATACGGACCAATTAATAATGAGTGTAAATAACACCCACTTTGACTGTGAAACAACCGCAAAACAGCTGAATCATAGAGCCTTATTAGAGAGAAATGTGAAAGTGAAAGGATGAAAAGGAAATAAGAGTAACAGCACCGAAATCATGTATTACAGAATCTTAGGCATTATTAGAATGATAAGTGAAACTGCAAAGAACCAATGTCTAAACAAAGTTGCCGATCTGAGCCTTAACCCATTACCAAACAACAAAATTTTAGCCTAGTCAAAACTCATAGTTGTTGCAGACGACAATTTCCATTGAACAAAATTTAACATTTATTGGTCTTTCTTGGTAGAAAGCATTGTGGGAAATGAAGAAATTGCTTGTCACAAGCAATTTCTTCATGTTCCACAATGTTTGCCAAAGCCTTTATTTTGTGGGGCGTCCAAAAGTGTCAATGTGTGGGAAAGGGTTTTAATATTTAAGATCATAGGAAATGAGTAAAAAAAAATGAGAAAAAATGGATGATGAGGAACAAATATCTTTTTACTTTGCACATTGCTTTCAAATTCTCCAGCGTAAGGTTTTGTGAACCTAGAAATTGCTTTGTAAAGGATTATTAAAGCTTGCCAATGAATAAGTTCATAATATTTAAGAGGGAAGCACAGGGCTGTTGCTAGTAGATTTGAGATGGAATATGGAAAAGAGGCACTTATTACCATTTGAGACCAAAATAGATCCTGATTAGCCTTTACATGCGTGCAGTACGATCAAGAAGCATAGACCCTGATCAAAAACACGACAGGCTAATCTGAATTGATAACATATATTGCAATATGGGCTCTTTTTCAACATCCCATCCAAATTTATTATGTACGCAATACTTTTGTACCTACCCCTCTATATATTAAAGTGGGTGTTCTTACCAATATGAGATTGACCAATGAGGACTGCTGTTTCATGATTGTGGATTGTTTTGAACCAATCAGAAAGGATGTTATAAAGAAAACAGTCTTTCCTTGGAGTTCCAGAAAGAGACAATACAATTTGTAGCCATAGCAACAAACTGGTTGCTAGGCAACTGCTATGAAAGGTCATGGTAATTGACCTCATAGTAAAAAATCTCAGTGCATTTATGAAAATAGTATGATAGCATGATATTCATGAACAAATACATTCATTCCCGTTTATATCATCTTCATACATGTTTGTCAATTTTGACTAATTGTATAAATGTGTACGAAAGCCTCTCTTACAACCCGTCGTGCGTCTTTATAAATTGTGGGTATCTAAGAAAGGCTAAAGAATTGTCTGGTCAATTGTTTGCTACGTGCAGTCTGCGTCGTGGTTGCGTCCACCAAAATTGTATGTTGCACATGCGTGTATCGCACTATTATGCCTAATTTTTAGACGCAGACCGCATGCAGGAGCATGTGCGACCAGTTGTAAGAGAGGCTTGAAGAAAGTATGAAGTTTGTCAAATTTTGTAACAGAATTTTAAAGTAAAAAAAAAAAGAATTGACCATCTAAATTTAGTGTCTTAAAACTATGTCAATATCTGAATAGGCCAGTAGACTACAGATTGGTTGTTTTCATGCCTCTAAGTTTATGGAAAAATTATGGGCATTCTACTCTACCATTGCTTGTTCATCTGTGTGTCTGTCTGCTCATTGAGATAGACATAAAGACAGAGAGAGATTACCAGAGCCTTTAACTCATTACCACATGCCACTTTTTTATACCCCAGGAGATAAAAGCATTGAAAAACATGGTGAAAAATGAAGATGTTACTTGTGACACAGAATTTCTTCATTTCTAACAATGTTTTATACTCGGAAAAAAATTTAAAAAGATTTCATCATCTAGAATTGTCTGCAACATCTTTTTAATTTGGGCATGTCTTAAATTCTAACGTTTGGTAAATGGTATAACAAAGGGATTGATTGCAATCTAAATCTAATATTTTTGGATGGGAGACAAAAAAGCCTGCAGCTCTGTAAAACTATGACAAAGTAGTGTATGTTTTTGTGTAATATATGTAAAATATGCAAGTAAAAGACTGTGCAATAGGAGTGTGCTGGTATTATTGTTGAAAATAATACCAACAAAAATTATAGACTGAGGAATTAGTGCAAAAATATTGGTAGTGCATGAATGTCTAATAAACCTTTCATGGAATATTGCCTAAAACTTCATGTAACAAAGTGGTAAGAATAAGGCTTTTTCTCTTTTTACTGCTTTCAAAATGACAAGTTAATTAGAGTTAGAATGAATCATCAAAAATCACTCAAGAACTGATATGATGAGACGAAAAAAATATCAAACCAATGTATAGGAACAAGAATTCTTTTCATACCATAATTCTAAATAGAATAGGCAAATATTTGAAATGAAAAGACTTTACATCATATGCTATATAACATCATATGCTTTATGAAAGAAAGTTAAAAATGTCCTAGCATTTTCACGAATTACAGTTGTGAGACACTCTTTATCTTAAAGTCCAAAATCCATCAGGATTAACAAAAAAAGGGTGTTGGAAATGAAAAAAATATGAATATGGAATAATTGATATCCAATTTTGAACAATGCTTAACAGTGTAAATGCACTTCTCACTAGTTTTACACTAATTCCTCAACATAGAAATACATCAGTGTTGATATTCAGTGTATCCAATTTTTATACTTTCGTTTATTTTTCGACTTTTCGTCTCATTCCCCATGCCCCTAACATCCCTATCTTCCCAGAGCAACTGATTAGAGGGAGTAAGGACATTTTAACCCATTACTGCACAATGACGCCTCTTGATTACATAACAAGAAAAGGCTTGGAAAAACTTTGTGGAAAATGAAGAAATTGCTTGTGACAAGCAATTTCTTCATTTTCCACAATGTTTTCTAACCCAAAATGGAAATATCTTTAGAATTTCATCAACTCGAAATTGTCGTATGCAACATCTTTCAATTTGGACAAGCCAAAAATTTTGCCATTTGGGTTAAAATGTTTATTAAGATCAAAACCCTATGTTGTGGGTTCTCATTAGAATCATCTCTTCAAGATGATTCCTGTCATCCCCGGCCACGGCAAAGCTCCTGTCTGACAAAAATGTCAACCACCAATCGTTTGATATTGTTAACCTAGGTGGTCAAGCAGCTGGAGACTTGGTTAAGGTGTTGTGGTAGTTCTGGTGTGAGAAACAACAGGAATCCATGGTTATGATATGACTAGCAGTTGAAAACAGCGTAAAACCCCCAATGAACCAAATCAAGATGACTTCAATGAGTACCCACAACATAGGGGTTTGATTAACAATAAATCTTATTTTGTGTTAAACTGCCTTTTCCCGCTTTGATCTGTTAGCTGTGATCCCTATTTTATATGTAAATCATTCTCTTTTATATGTCACATTTAACTTAATTTTATTCTCTGAATCCATTATTGCCAAATGTATCTTATAGTAGTGTATGCATATAGACTGTCTATGTGTGTCTTTAATATAATTGTGAACTTGAAAAGGGGAATTTAGAAACACATATTTGGTCAAAGGCTTAAGTACTATTGTTCTTTTTATTCAGATAAAAATTGTAAATTGTTTCAGATTGGGAAGAATTGAAAAAAAAGATATATAAAAAATTAAAAACTTTTCAGATGGTCTTTATCACATTTAAATTAATTGGTACATTTCAACAGAAGTTAAATGAAAGAATATTACTACATCTGTTCTGGCCAATTATTTGATACTGCAATCATCTAAAAAAAATGTGCAAGCTTTATATGTGTTTCTTTGTACCTTATTTAGCTGTTGACGGCTTAAGTCCTCTCAGAGGACATTTGAAATGATGAAAATAACTAATCATGAATTGTAAATTTACTATAAGAAGGAACAGAACAACGGATAAGAGGCGGTGAAGACATTCTAAACTTGTTATTTCAATTCCCAAACCTATGTTGTGTGTACTCATTGGAATTGTCTCTACGAGACAATTCCTATGAGTACCCACAACATAGGGTTCAATGAACTTTGAAAGGTATTTTGCATTTTGAAAATTAATTACCCCCTCTTATCTGTATCTCTATCCTTAACCTAATACCTTTTAAGTTGCGCAAAGGTATTTCTAAGCTTTCAATAATTTGCAAGTAAAATTGACAAAATGAATACAAATTTATTAATGCCTAAATTATGATTTGTTTCATGTTAATGTTCAGTTTCGATCTGATGGCAAAGAGATACATGTGTAATTTTAGAAGAAGCTTACCGGTACATGCTCAGTGTTAGCTTTTAGATCCCTCAGACAAAACAAAGAAATGAATATTCTGAACAGTCTATCATATCAAAGAAAGAAAAATACCCGAAATACCTTTTCCTTCTTTATCAAGAAATACATATAATGTTGAACAACTGAAGGGGTTGATTCAGGATTTCTTTAACTCTTTCCTAAAAGGCAAAATCTTTAGGTGGTCCAATCTGAAAACTGCTGCAGACTACAAAAAGGATGTTGTTAAAGATAGAATTTGTATATAAGATAACACAGAAAATAATGAGACAATAGGAGAAACTGCTGGTTATCAGAAGTTTCTTCTTTTGTCTCAATGCTTTCACAAGCCATTTCTTCTAGGGATGCCCAAACTTGGTCTTGTTTGGGAAAGAGTTAAGGGGATGTGGAGGACCTTGACTTTCCTCAAGGGGGTTCTAACTAGAACAATTTCAACAAATTCTAATTGTCACTGACTAAATAATTGATACCTAATTAACCCTTTTCCAAACAAGAACTGGTTTTGACGTCCCTAATAGAAAAGGCTTGGGAAAATATTGAGACAAAAGAAGAAACTACTGATAACCAGCAGTTTCTCCTTTTGCCTCAATATTTTCTTGGCTAAATCACACACAAGTTTAATCTTTATTAACATCCATTTTGTCGTCTGCAGCAGCTTTTGAATTTGTTTTATCCACCACCCCATCCCCTCCCCTGGATCTACCAGTTTACTATGAACATTTGTCATCAGATTGAAAGTGGACATTAATGCAACTAGATCTGTAAGAAATAATTTCTGATATTTTTGTTTCTGTTCATTCATTAACGTCTAGTCATATTTTTCATTGATCTTTCTTTCCAAATGTAAGCTTTTCCCAAATGAAACCTGTTTATGACATCCATATTGGAAAAGGATTAGGAAAATATTGAGAGAAAAAAAGAGTTTGTTTATAAACAGCATATAAATATTCTTTTCCCTCAAAATTATCTATGCTTAAGTCTTTCCTAAAGGAGGCCCGGTATTAACTTGTCTAATAGAAATGCCTTGGGAAAAAGTTGAGGCAAAAGAAGAAAATGCTAACAACCAGCATTTTCTCTGTTTGCCTCAATATTTTCTAATCTTTAATTTACACTTATTCCATATGAATTTATGGCAAATTTGACATTACAGCAGCTTTTGAATTGGAACAGTCTAACATTTTGTTGTTTGAGAAAGTGTTAGACTTTAAAATATTATATTCCACACTAACTTTTTCGTCATCTGTGACTCATTATGAATTGAACCAGTCATAACTTTTTTCTTTTGGGAAAAGGGTCAAATAACTGTTTAACAATCTATTAGCTACAATGTATTATAAATTGTCTATAACAATGTCATACTTGTTGTAAGGCTACTTATTTCGTTTTAAAAAGAAATGATTTCAAAATGCATTGAGAGAAAAGAAGAAATTGTTGACAAACAGCAAGATCTTCTCTTACCTCAATGTCGTATCCTTAAGTCTTTCCCAAACAAGACCTGGTTTTAACGTCCCTAATAGAAATGGCCTGAGAAAAGATACAGACTAAAGGAGAAAATGCTGATTTTCGTTCAGCATTTTCTTTCGTAATCTCAATGTTTTCTTTCCCAAACCATTTCTAATAAGTACATCAAAATCGGGTCTTGTTTGGAAAATGGTTAATGTATTTCTTGAATTTTAGGTGAATACACAATCAATTTTTCATTTTTTAACCTTAACTTAGTAACAGTGTAATACAATGTGTAATAGATAAATACACCTTTTAACACAAATGAATATTTCGTTCAAATAAAGCTACTTAAGAGAGAGAGAAAAAAATGTTGTTTTGCTCATTATTTTTAAACGTTTCCCATACAATGATAAAATTTTAGACATTTGATAGAATTTGAAAATAATGATGTGGTAAAAAGAAGAAAATGCTAGGTACTTTTTTGTTGAACATTGCCCTGGTGTCGGTTTTGCAGTGTATTTGATTCTTTTGTTACTGTTGGACTGAAAACACAGTGGTCGGTGATTAGCTATCCTGACGCCGAAGCCTTATACCTTAGTCGGTAATGTCGGAGTCTGTCAATCCCCAACTCGGCCAGTATCCATTCTGACGTTTGACAAAAGTCATTCGTCTCTCACCAATGGGCATGAAAAGCTGGAGGCTCGGTTTGGATATTGTGGTAAAACTTGTGCGAGATATACAGTTGGGAGCTCCAGTGATATGACCATAGCAGTTGAAAACAGTGTTACACCAATGCCAAAGAATAGATATAATAAAAGGCCGCAGCCTTGGCTCAGTTGGTAGTGCATCTGCCTCTCATTTGAGATAACTGGGGTTGGATACCTGGCCGTGGCAAATACTCTTTCTGACAAAAATGTCACCCATCAATGGTTTGATATCTTGAACCTATGTAGGGGAGCAGCTGGAGGCTCGGTAAGGGTGTTTTGGTAGTAATCGTATGAGAAACAACGGGAATCCTTGGTTAGGTGCTCCAGCCGTCGTGATATGACCATAGCAGTTGATAGTGGCGTAAAACCCCAATAAACCAAACCAAAATATAAAATCCATGCCCTGACACTCCAGTCCTTCCGTTGATACTTTAACCCTTTCCCAAACGGCAAAATTTTAGGGTGATCCACTTCAAAAACTGCCATTAATGACAAAATAGATTTTATTAAAGATGTGATTTGTGTAAAATATGGCATAGAAAATATTGAGACAAAAGGAGAAACTGCTGGTTATCAGCAGTTTCTTCATTTGTTTCAATGTTTTCCCAAGCCTTTTCTATTAGGGACGTCAAAACCAGGTCTTGTTTGGGAAAGGGTTAACCAATCCCCTCTAAACAGTGATGCCTTTTGACGCCCTACAAAATAGAGGCTTTGGAAAACATTGTGGAAAATGAAGAAATTGCTTGTGACAAGCAATTTCTTCATTTCCCATGTTTTCTACACACAAAAATTTAAAACTCCAAGCACTTGATATTGTCGCCTGCAACACCTTTGAATTTGGACAAGTCTAAAATGTTGCTGCCTGAGCTTTGGTGAAACCGAGATCCTATCTGTATATGACGGTACAATGTTTTCTACTAAGAAAGATAAAAATTTCATTCTATTTGCCCATTACCAAACGACAAAATTTGAACCTGTTGAAATTCAAAGATGTTGCAGACGATAATTTCTAGTGAATGAAATTCGACACTTTTTGGTCATATTGGGTAGAAAACTTTGTGGGAAATGAAGAAATTGCTTGTCACAAGCAATTTCTTCATTTTCCACAATGTTTTCCAAAGCCATTATCTTGTGAAGACTCAAAAGGAGTCACTGTCTGGTAATGGGTTAAGTGTCGTCTGCAACACCTTTGAATTTGGACCAGTCATAATTACACAAATTACACAAATTACACAAAAATTGAGGCCAAAGGTGAAAGTGCTTTTAACCAGCATTTACTCCTTTTGCCTTAATTGTACGCAAGTGCTTTGTGAAAGGAACCTGGGAAGTGTGAAAAAATCTTTTTTCTCTAGAGTAATTTAATTCTCTGGAAGTAGCTTTTTCCTTTGACATCTCTGAGACCAATGCCAACTCTGGTCTGTTTTATGGAAATTTGGTTTAACCCTTTCCCAAACAAGACCGGGTTTTGACATCCCTGATAGAAAAGGCTTGGGAAAACATTGAAACAAAAGAAGAAACTGCTGATAACCAGCAGTTTCTCCTTTTGTCTCAATATTTTCTATGCCATATTTTACATAAATTCTACCTTTGATAACTTCAATTTCGTTATTTGTGGCAGTTTTGAAGTAGATCACCCAAACATTTTGCCGTTTGGGAAAGGGTTAATGGACTTCCCAGAATGGCCCTCTTAACGTAACGGGTCACAATGCTTTCTCTTTTTTGCCTCTAAGGACTTCTCATTCACCCTTTCCCAAACGGCCAATTTTTTGGGTGGTCCGATTTAAAACCTGCTGCAGACGACTATATGTGTCGTTGAAGATATTATTTGTGAAGAATATAGACTCTAGCCCAGAAAATATTGAGCCAAAACGAGAAAATGCTCATCAGCATTTTGTTCTTTTGTCTCTATGTTTCCCAAGCCTTTTCTATTGGGGACGTCAAAACTATGCCTGGTTTTGGAAAGGGTTAAATTTGATTTCACCCTATATAAGGGATTTCCCCAATGCAAATATGAGTGTTGTAAACCGTTTGGCAATACTTACCATTTTAAAATGGGCATATCCCCATTTTAAAATTGTTAATCCGATCGCCCCATTTTAAAATGGGAAGGTCGGAAAGTACGACACTGAACTAGCTATACTTTGTTACTTTAACCTTTTAATTCTTTTACGAAGAATAAAAGAAGGTCAAAAAAGATTTTTGTTCAATAAATACGATAGGAAAAACGAATATTAGAGCATAATTATCTCATTAAGCCTGTCGATCTATTGGGAAATTTCGACAGAACTCACTTGGTGTTTCAAGTTACCTAGCACAGCTACGAACGGCATAAGACATTTTATTTTATAAAAACTAACAAATTTCAAATGTATTTTATAGGCCTATGCACCTATCAATGTGTTCCCAGAATTTACTAATTGGTTTTAAGCACCTTACAAACGAAATCCTTTGATAAAAAAGGGAATTCAGGAATTTTAAACTTAGTTTTTCATGCTTGATAACAAGGAAACAAATAATTTAAGTTATAACTCGCTCTCAAACGGCAAAATTTTGTTCAATACGTAGGGTGCCTATTGAAGGAAGTTGCAGATGACAATTGCAATGAAATTTTGCAAGTTTGCAAAGTCTTCTTGACCAGTTATGGGCTATCAAACCGTATACTCAGAAATTGTGGGTATATACACCGGCTTGGCCAGATTTTTATGCTCCCCGAAAAAATTTCGGGGGAGCATATAGTCGCCATGCTGTCCGTTCGTCCGCCCGGCTGTCCGTGTGTCTGTCCGTCCGTCCACAGCCATATCTCAGCAACCCTTAGAACAAATTCAATGAAACTTCACATGGTTATTTCCTGGGATAATATCTAGGGACCTTTTGCTCCGTTTTTTAATTTGAGGCTGCGTCATGGAAAAAGGGGCCTTAGTGTAAAAATTAGTTTATCTCTAATTTCTCTTCATCTAATGGGCAAAATTTAATGAAATTTTGTACTTATGTAATAAATAGGATGTTCTAGACCATATTTTATAAATAATGTGTGTACAAAAAGGCTGTCGTGGGAAAAGGGGGCTTAATGTATGATAGTTTTTATTTTGTGACAAACACTTATTCGGGGAGCATTATCCGTCTTTGACGGCTCTTGTTGATATTTGATTTAAGTCATTTGTATCCCACCAATGGATGTGAATCATCGTTAAGTGAGAGAGCAGCTGGAGTCTTGAATTGGTTTTTGTGATTCTATTGGTGAGAGAACATTTCAATCCAAACTGACGTGTCGACTTAGGATGAGTCAATATTCCTGAAAAAATTGAAGTGTTTGTCAAGTCCCAACTTTGTCCCTTCATATACATTTTGATGTTTTAGTACACCCTTAATGAGATTCACATGGAAGATGCCAGAGGCTCAAAGGGATTAGGAAGAGATTAGAAGAGGTTTTATCCCAACTGTGTTGCCTCTTAAAATTAGGTCTTTATTCCAAACAAACATTTCAGATTGGCCTGATATTCACAGAAATGTCGGCCCAATGTCGTCTCTGTAACAGCAAATGCTATCCGTCCGATATCGGTTTTGATAATCGGCCTGATATCGGCTCCTATGATCTTCCCAATATCTACCCCTGTGATCAGTCCGATATCAGCCCTCAGTAACACCAACAGCTGCCTACCCAATATTGGCTTTCATGATCGGACCAATATCGACTGTCAAAATTGGGCGTATATCGGCTCTGTAACACCAAACGATATTTGCCCGATATCGACTTTCATGATCAGACCGATATCGGCTCCTTTGATCTTCCCAATATCGACTTCCATGATCAGTCCAATATTGGACTTGTACCACTAAAAGCTGGTTACTCAATATAGGCTTTCATGATTGGACCGATATTGTCTCCTATGATCGGCCTGATATCCTCTGTCAAAATCAGGGATATATATCAGCTCTGTAAGACCAAACGACATCTGCCGACATATGGTAGAATGATACATGTAGGCTTTGCCAACTAATCAAGAAATTGCTGATAATTGAATTAAGGTAGTCCAACCCTAATGAGATTCTTGCAACTTCAAAATTTTTCGAGCAACATTGTTAACGTTTGTTATGTAATCAGAATTTATATGTGTGACGTTGTAAACATTACTCTGCGAAAAGTTCCTCAGCCACATGTTAACAACATTACCAAAAAAATTCCAACATCCCGTGAATCTCATTTGAGATGGACTACCTTAGGAAGATGTTGGTAATGTCCGCTGTACTTTGTCAGATGAATGGCTGTATTCTGGTATTCTGCTTTGATCATGGCCTATGGCTTTGCCGATGTACGGTAGAATGATACATGTCGGCTTTTACAACTGAACAATAGATTGCTGATGACTGAATTAAGGTATTCCACTCATGCGACATTGTTAACATTGTTACCTAATCCAAACTTATACATGCGACATCATTAACATGCAGTGGTGGAGAATTCCACGGCTGAATGTTAACAACATTACCGGAATATTAATCTGATGTCGCGTGAATCTTATAAGGGATGGACTACCTTAAGAACATGTTGCAAATGTCGGCTGTACTTTGTCAGATGAATGGCTGTATTCTGGTATTCTACTTTAATGGATCATGGCTTTGCTGACATATGGTAGAATGATAAAAGTGTATGTCGTTTTTGCCAACTTACAAATAAATTGCTGAAAATAGAATTAAGGTAGTCCACCCATATGAGATTCATGCACCTTCAGAATTTTCAAGCGACATTGCTAAACTTTGTTACGTTATCCAAATTGATATGTGCGACATTGATATTTTTCCGCTCTGAAACGTTCCACAACTGCATGTTTACGATATTGCAGGAATAATTTCGATGTCACATGAATCTCATTTGGGATGGACTACCTAAGGAAGATGTTGGAAATGTCGGCTGTACTTTGTCAGATGAATGGCTGTATTCTGGTATTCTTCTTTGATGGCTTATGGCTCTGCCGATGTACAGTAGAATGATACAAGTTGGCTTTTACAACTGAACAATAGATTGCTGATGATTGAATTAAGGTACTCCACCCCTAAAGAGATTCATGCGACATTGTTAACATTGTTACCTAATCCAAACTTATACGTGCGACATCATTAACATGCAGTGGTGGAGAATTCCACGGCTGAATGTTAACAACATTACCGTAATACTAATCTGATGTCGCGTGAATCTTATAAGGGATGGACTACCTTAAGAACATGTTGCAAATATAGGCTGTACTTTGTCAGATGAATGGCTGTATTCTGGTATTCTACTTTAATGGATTATGGCTTTGCCGACATATGGTAGAATGATAAAAGTGTATGTCGTTTTTGCCAACTTGTAAATAGATTGCTGAAAAAAGAATTAAGGTAGTCCACCCCTTATGAGATTCATGCACCTTCAGAATTTTCAAGCGACATTGCTAAACTTAAATTGTAATTTTATCCAAATTGATATGTGCGACATTGATATTTTTCCGCTCTGAAACATTCCACAACTGCATGTTAACGACATTGCAGAAATAATTAAAGATGTCACATGAATCTCATTTGGGATGGACTACCTTAGGAAGATGTTGAAAATGTCGGCTGTACTTTGTCAGATGAATGGCTGTATTCTGGTATTCTTCTTTGATGGCTTATGGCTCTGCCGATGTACAGTAGAATGATACAAGTTGGCTTTTACAACTGAACAATAGATTGCTGATGATTGAATTAAGGTACTCCACCCCTAAAGAGATTCATGCGACATTGTTAACATTGTTACCTAATCCAAACTTATACGTGCTACATCATTAACATGCAGTGGTGGAGAATTCCACGGCTGAATGTTAACAACATTACCGTAATACTAATCTGATGTCGCGTGAATCTTATAAGGGATGGACTACCTTAAGAACATGTTGCAAATATAGGCTGTACTTTGTCAGATGAATGGCTGTATTCTGGTATTCTACTTTAATGGATTATGGCTTTGTCGACATATGGTAGAATGATAAAAGTGTATGTCGTTTTTGCCAACTTGTAAATAGATTGCTGAAAATAGAATTAAGGTAGTCCACCCCTTATGAGATTCATGCACCTTCTGAATTTTCAAGCGACATTGCTAAACTTAAATTGTAATTTTATCCAAATTGATATGTGCGACATTGATATTTTTCCGCTCTGAAACGTTCCACAACTGCATGTTTACGATATTGCAGGAATAATTTCGATGTCACATGAATCTCATTTGGGATGGACTACCTTAGGAAGATATTGGAAATGTCGGCTGTACTTTGTCAGATGAATGGCTGTATTCTGGTATTCTTCTTTGATGGCTTATGGCTCTGCCGATGTACAGTAGAATGATACAAGTTGGCTTTTACAATTGAACAATAGATTGCTGATGATTGAATTAAGGTACTCCACCCCTAAAGAGATTCATGCGACATTGTTAACATTGTTACCTAATCCAAACTTATAAGTGTGACATCATTAACATGCAGTGGTGGAGAATTCCACGGCTGAATGTTAACAACATTACCGCAATACTAATCTGATGTCGCGTGAATCTTATAAGGGATGGACTACTTTAAGAACATGTTGCAAATTTAGGCTGTACTTTGTCAGATGAATGGCTGTATTCTGGTATTCTACTTTAATGGATTATGGCTTTGCCGACATATGGTAGAATGATAAAAGTGTATGTCGTTTTTGCCAACTTGTAAATAGATTGCTGAATATAGAATTAAGGTAGTCCACCCCTTATGAGATTCATGCACCTTCAGAATTTTCAAGCGACATTGCTAAACTTTGTAATGTTATCCAAATTGATATGTGCGACATTGATATTTTTCCGCTCTGAAACGTTCCACAACTGCATGTTAACGACATTGCAGGATTAATTAAAGATGTCACATGAATCTCATTTGGGATGGACTACCTTAGGAAGATGTTGGAAATGTCGGCTGTACTTTTTCAGATGAATGGCTGTATTCTGGTATTCTTCTTTGATGGCTTATGGCTCTGCCGATGTACAGTAGAATGATACAAGTTGGCTTTTACAACTGAACAATAGATTGCTGATGATTGAATTAAGGTACTCCACCCCTAAAGAGATTCATGCGACATTGTTAACATTGTTACCTAATCCAAACTTATACGTGCTACATCATTAACATGCAGTGGTGGAGAATTCCACGGCTGAAAGTTAACAACATTACTTGAATACTAATCTGATTTTGCGTGAATCTTATAAGGGATGGACTACCTTAAGAACATGTTGGAAATGTCGGCTGTACTTTGTCAGATGAATGGCTGTATTCTGGTATTCTGCTTAAATGGATTATGGCTTTGCCGACATATGGTAGAATGATAAAAGTGTATGTCGTTTTTGCCAACTTACAAATAGATTGCTGAAAATAGAATTAAGGTAGTCCACCCCTTATAAGATTCATGCACCTTCAGAATTTTCAAGCGACGTTGTTAAACTTTGTTACGTTATCCGAATTGATATGTGCGACATTGATATTATTCCGCTGTTAAATTTTCCACAACTGCATGTTAAACGACATTGCAGGAATAATTTCGATGTCACATGAATCTCAATTGGGATGGACTACCTTAGGAAGATGTTGGTAATGTCTGCTGTACTTTGTCAGATGAATGGCTGCATTCTGGTATTCTGCTTTGATGGCTTATGGCTTTGCTCATGTATGGTAGAATGATTCATATCGGCTTTGCCAACTTAATAACAGATTGCTGATATCTGAATTAAGGTATTCCATCCCTAATGAGATTCATGCAACATCGTAAACATATGTTACCTAATACTTATTTGTGTGACGTCGTTAACATACGGTGGTGGAATGCTGCAATGCCGTATCTTAACCACATTGCTGGATTAATTCCGATGTCGCATGAATCTCATTAGGGATGGACTACCTTAAGAACATGTTGCAAATATAGGCTGTACTTTGTCAGATTAATGGCTCTATTCTGGTATTCTGCTTTGATGGCTTATGGCTTTGCCTAAATATGGTAGAATGATTCATGTCAGCTTTGCCAACTTATTAATAGATTGCTGATAATTGAATTAAGGTAGTCCATCCCTATTGGGAATCATGCGACATTGTTTTTTTTGGAGCGACATCGTTAAAATTTGTTACCTAATCCGAACTTATGCCTGCAACATCGTAAACATTTGGTGGTGGAACGTTCCACTGCCACATGGTTTTAACTAGCAGAATATATTGGCTGACACGCTTTCGATCATGAAAATATTCTGTTTTGTTGACCAATGCCTCTATCAATCAACGACATATAGGCCTACCGCCAACTAATCTAAGATAATATCTCTGATTCTACAAAAAATATGCCAGTACCACATCGCCGGGGCGTCGGAACATTTATCTGTAACCCCCTGAAGACTTGAAGCGACGCCTGCGCAGACACAAGGGCTGTGACATTAACTCCCGGACATGGAGTCCCGACTAACTTGACAAGGCATCTCAGACTAATTGCTGTAAATTCTCATTTCAATTATATGACAAAACCAACGACAAAAACATCACCTGCACATCCGAGTTCTTCTCTGACATTATAACACTCTATTGTAAAATCCATATATAGCGAGAGAGGAACTGCATTGGTTTTTATTTGAACAACAAAGACTCTATGTAATTATGCTTTGTGTATGTGCCACAGCGTCATGTGGCGTCAAGGTAATGTCAAATGACATCATCAATGATGTCACTAAACCGCCAATGTATCTCCTACGCCGAAAACTAGATCATGACAGAATTTCCACAAAATAACACATTTCGAATGTGCGTTTTCTAATTAATTGTGTTATAATGGAGATAATATTAAGTTTAGAGGTCTTTATTTGCCAAATAAAAACCTCTCTGCTCTGAACTACATGTTAAGGCAAATACATCGGCGCTGAGCACCTTGCTTTTTACCTACACATGTAGTCCGTCAGACATCGGTTTTTATTTGGCGATTAAAGACCTCTAAACTTGTTATTATTCATAACTAGTAATCGATCAACGAAAATCAACAGATCAAACAGTGGTATTTCTTTCTCGGATACAATAAAGTCAATAAAGAGTTGATGACTACTCATCGGCGATCAGGCAGAATATTGCTACAAGTCTAATAGCCAAACACAACTTTGTACACATCGCAAACATGTTTGACCCATTTAATTTTGTCTTAAGTTATTTTAGATCTGAGCTCAAGCTGCTGGCTTTAGAAAAACAGAAGATTAGGTATCCCCAAAATTAGATGTCGCTATAAAATGTTAAAGAAGAAGAATCTTTAGAATATTTAAATTATTAATCTAGGCATTTTAATTAAATGGAATTGGCCCATAGTAATTTAAAATTGCTAAAAAGTGAAACATGTACATATGAAAGTAAAAAGGAACAAAACGAATCCATACTTCAACCTACTGTCGAGATTTCGAATTGAAATAGTCCTTTAGCATAGAAAATATTGGTGGAAAAAGGAGAAAATACTATTTATCACCAGTTTCCAGAGGCGGATCAAGGATTTCTGTGAAGGGGTTCGTTTGTACACAAAGGGGGGTTCGTTTTACTAGTATCACACACTTTTGACTAAATTTCTGCATGAAAATAAAATAATCAGGCTTCATATGGGGGTTCGTTTGACCCCACCCCCAACACCCCACCCACCCCAACCTCCCGAACCACCTCTGGATCCGCCACTGGTTTCTCATTTGTTCTCTTTGTTTTGAAAAGATTTTCTCTGGCATAGATATTAAAATAAGTTATTTCACGGGAAAAGGTGTGCATCTTTAAATAGTCACAAAAGCGGCCGTGGCAACATAAGACTTCTTATCATATCACACCACCTCTTATTTCACATACAACTCGATTTTAAGCTTATTTGATAGTTTCCCCTTTTAAAAACATTACATTTGAAAAATGTAATAGGATACGATGTCATGATATTGTAGAAGGAACTACTTTGCCACGCCCCCTTCCCATTTCCAAATGGATCGAGCGGATTCGCAATACCTTGAAATTGGCAAACGGGAAGGTATTGCCAAACGGTTTACAACCACATGAGGACTGGTCACAAGGGTAGAGACTAAATACTAGTAGGCTCAAGTCGAAGATGCGCGCGCAATAACATAACAGCGGGAAAAACCCAACACTTTCTGTTAAGCGCCGCGAAAGACGACGAATCTGATTTTTTTCTTCTAAAATGTTGCCATGAGCAACGACCAATGACAATGAAATGTCTCAATAGTAAAATGACTGCCACCCGGTTGCGATAACGGTTAGTAGTCATTTCGTACCACAACCATTTCGTACCATAATTTCGACTTGAGCCTACTAGTATTTAGTCTCTACCGTTGAGTGTAATGGGTAGAGACTAAATACTAGTAGGCTCAAGTCGAAGATGCGCGCGCAATAACATAACAGCGGGAAAAACCCAACACTTTCTGTTAAGCGCCGCGAAAGACGACGAATCTGATTTTTTTCTTCTAAAATGTTGCCATGAGCAACGACCAATGACAATGAAATGTCTCAATAGTAAAATGACTGTCTAGGGGGAATAACTGCATGAACATTTCTGTGGCCGACTTCGATTGGGACGATCACTCGAATCATCCGTGACGTCATACAACAGGAAGTTGTGTACTGCGCATGTCACCAAGCGAACGCCTATAGCTCGTGATGCACAAGCCAACAAAATGGCGCCCATACGGTTTTACCAACAATTAAATGAGACTCATCGTTCGTTGATAAATTGCTACATTTCAATTAGAAAATAACACTATTTCCATGAATATTAACTTTCAGTCGCATTGACAAGGACATGTGAATATATTGAAATTAATTAAAGGTGTTTTGTGGTTTTTCAACCGGACTTAAAATTCGTTTGCTTCTTTGGACGCCATCTTGGAATGAAAGGGACCACGGGTGAGAGCGTGGTCCGACCAAGGCTTGGTTCAAAGGTCAAATGACGTCACTATAACCCGGGCTATCGGTGTTCGATTGGAACGATGGCTGAAATAGCTTGAGTGATCGTCCCAATCGAAGTCAGCCTGTATAATCTGTTTGGATATTTACCTCCCTTGTTGACTTATTTGAAACAGACTATAGATCAAACGTTAACAAAAAAGAGGAAAGAAAGAGAAAATAGAGACGAAATGCATGCGTGGTAGATTATTAATGAGAAAAAATGTCATTATTCTGATGTTTAAGGGAAGACACGTTAATTTTCTGCCCAAAACATTTTCCATAAGACATCGTGGGGGATTTCCATCGTGTCTACGTGACCTGAAGGAGGTCACCACCAGGTGGCGCGTTCATTCATTAGCGTAAATTTTCGTGACCGTAGAGTAACGTTTTATTTTGGATTTATTTTGATGCGAATAAGGAAACAACTTTCAGTTTGTCTCTCAAAACATGTAAGCATTTATACTTTTTCAAATACCATTCATGAAAACCGCCTTATTCTTCTAAATTCCACAAAAGGCGACTGTGTTTTTATCCACATTGAAAAATGGTCCGGTTAGGTCACGAAATTCACTGATGTGAAGAATAAACGCAACATTTTGACAATTTCTTAAAACATTTTCGTTTATTTACTTATTTAACAATTTTTCTAACCCATTCGAATGTACTGCCACTTGGCTGGATGTCCAAAACAAACTACTGAACCGCCGCTTTCGTACCCTAGACATTTCGTACCTTTCTTTATCTTTCTGAAAGAACCTCTCCTACACATCATTTTCAAAGTAAATTTCAATCCTTTACATCTAGGATAAGACTGGTTGATTTGAGATATATTATGAATGTGGCCCATTTCAGATTTCTGTAACGACAGGAATCCAGTTAGGGGTTCCATCTGATTATGACTACAGCAGTTGAAAACGGTGTTAAACCTAAAAAAATCGAAGCACTTATAGAAAATGTATGTTGTTTATCAATGTTTTCCCAAATTTTTTCTTTTAGGGATGTCGAAAACATATTTTGCGTATCAGAAAACGAGAAGTGCAATATAGATTAATTTAAGGCAAACATAAACATAAGCTTTTTAAACCTTTGTGCAAAACAAACCTGCGAAAAAACACTTTTTCTGTACGTGTTATCACACACTGGAACAATCTGCCTGAGGAGCTAATTAACTCAAAAACTGTAAATAGTTTTAAGAATATTTTAAATAAAGTGTGGAAACATATTCCAATTAAATTCCATCCTGAGTGCTATGGACCGGAAGCGGACATTCAGGATCGAAGAAGATACAGACGGGTCGTAGAGTCTACGGACTAATGTATAGACCTCGATGGAAAAGTAAAGTAAAGTAAACCGCAAAACATAATGGTGCGAAACAACCTATGAGTGCGAAATACCGATTTTCTGGAAGGTAAAGAATCTTATCCAAGCGATGGCCCACGATCGATCTGATATTCTCGGTGAAGGCTGTTATACTAGTTGATCATCATCCATTAAATTTTGTTAAATGGTAGAATTGCAAAGATAAACTCGATAATCACAGTTTGTTTACAACTAGCTGTGATATCGTAGCCACAAACTTGATGATGGGTATTGGTTTGTGCGAAACCCAGATCAAAATTCAAAAAGGTTTCGGTTACATAATTGCAACTCGGTGTTGTGCCTAGGCAGCGGCATCGCAGGATCCCCGTAAATTAATTCTCAATGTCCCTTAAAATCTAAGGCATTGCGGGATTTCGGGCGCTCTCAGAATTGAGCGATCTTTTATTTGCCGTAATTACTTACAAAGAAAACTCTATTCGATCGGCATTAATTTGTTATGATAGTATAATTCACGCATTGTATATTATTATGGGTACATCGCCACATTCAAAAGCTTGACTGTGATTGAAGATTTACTATTAAATTTAGCCGATTCTAACGTAAAATATTGTAAACTGATCGTGCACCTGCAAAAACTTGACTGTGATCGAAAATTTACGTAGTGATTCAGCCGATTTTAAGATAAAATATTGAGAACCTGTCTTAACCCTTTCCCAAACAAGACCTGGTTTTGACGTCCCTAACAGAATAGAATTGGGAAAACATTGAAACAAAAGAAGAAACTGCTGATAACCAGCAGTTTCTCCTTTTGTCTCAATATTTTCTTGGCCATATTTTACCCAAATTCTATCTTCAATAACTTCTGTTTTGTCATTTTTGGCAGTTTTTTAAGTGGATAACCCTATAATTTTGACGTTTGGGAAAGGGTTAAAGTTGTTAGCGACATAAATTGACCGATGACAATGTCTGAAAAGAACGATAGCAGACGATGTGAAATCGACGAACGGGCAATAAAGCACCCGATACTCAGTGTTGAATCTAGAGGGAGCCATGGCCAAATTGACCCCTTAAAATCCAAAATGACCCTCTTCAGAACCAAGCCTGGGCCCAAATGACACTCTTTGCCAATACATTATGAAGTATTTTGTGAATGAAAACATGCAAATAATGTCTTTATTGTGTCTAGAGACCTATTACCATATCTATAAATTCTTAATACATTCGCTAATTTCTCTCAGTATTTGAGTTGGATGACCCCCTTGACCAAGAGCTGTGGGCCTGTAGGGCCCCCTGGATGGCAAAGCTAGATTCATAGCTGGATACTGTGCTGTCTGCTGATCGAGACAGCCAAATGCACCAATCATCCCTCTCAGAGACGAATAAAACGCAAGGAACAAAAGTTCCACAAGAATTGGTTGGTAAAATGTCCATGGTTGAGCGAGACTGATGTCAACATGAAATGCAAAACTTGTTTAGAATTGTAACTAAAATAGTTGCCATTTTAGCTAGTCCCCCAAAATTTCCCAATGTCCCCTTGAAATTAAGGTAGGGGGACACCTGTGTCCCCCAAAAATTATGACCTAGGCACAACCCTGGCAACTACTTTACAACTGAATGGGCAAGCACTAATTGTCATTGACAGATTATCGGAAAACTGCCCCCTCGATAAGTTATTAACATATGGCACACTTTGATTGGTTGACTTGTCGATATTAGCCACACCATACACTTACCCAGGAGTTTCAATAACTTTTTGGCCACCTGGGCCAGAAGCTAAAGTAGCCGGGGGATTGTACTCAATTTCAGTCAAATAGGTGGGGAAAATCCCCGTCCCTCGCCTCTTAATGAAACCCCTGCTTACCTCATCTGTAAAAAGTCGATCTCGGAAATTGTCGAATTAACGCATCAGCGCATTTTGATTGTCAATCAAGGAAGGTGACAATATACAAGATAATTGCTAATTAAGTGAGTAAGGTTGCAATTTCACAATGATAAACAATAATGGCAGACGTAAATTATAAGCGTGTGATTGCAGGAAAATCGTGTTTTTTAGCGATTTTAGACCATTCATGCATGTGATGAAATCCTGCACTTGAATTCATGTTAGTCACGATTTTTTCATGTGAGTTGACAGGTATGACTTGAAATATATATTGTGGCCAAAACGTCCGTGGCCAAAACGTTCTGTCCAAAACGTCCTACATTCATAGCATTAATTTTCCAAATAGCGAAGAATATTCTCCAGGCCTCCTAGTGAAACCTTTAAAACCTTTAAAAACCTTTAATTTCAGAGTAAACCTTTAAAACCTTTAAATTTTCCCAGGAAACCTTTAAAAAGCCAAAATAGCCTATAATTCTAACTCAAAACCTTTATATTTGCTCTGACTGGTTGCTGTGCAAGTTCAAAGGAAGTAATACTTTTGTTCTGCATTTTCCCTTCTTTTAATTTTAGGTGAACGATTCAGATATCACCAGATGCCACCAAATCTTACCTAAATTTGCAAACTTTTCTCGGAGGAGACCCCCATACCCCCCTTATCAGACAGTTGCTAAAAAATGACTGGCTTTGACTGTGTTTTTTCCGACAAAAATGGCCTTTATTTACTCTTTATTTTTTCACATTTTACACTAAAAAGCCTTTATTTTCATATTTGGAGCCTTTAGAAAAACCTTTATTTTTGTTTTGGTCTGCTAGGAGGCTTGATTCTCTTACAATTTCAAAAGTTCAAAACAGCTGCATATTGTAGATTTTCAACAAAAAACCTTGTAACTAAAGCTTAGAACAAGCTGCAGTTACAAGGTTTTCATTGAAAAGTGACAATATGACATTTTGTTTCAGCTTCAGAAGTTGAAGAATCCGTGTTGAGATAGTTTGAGGGTCTAGGACTGGCGTTTAATGGGGCGAAAGGTGACCTGGCAACCGTTTGTGTTTGGAGGTGTTGCTTCTGTAACAGCCGAATGTTGTAAGTGATCAGTTAGTTACCCAGAACTCCAGATAAGAGGGGGGGGGGGGGGGGGGGGGGGGATCACGACTTTTTAAACTTCAATAATTCTGTTAATGTTCATCAAACCCTATAATGTGGGTACTCATTTGTATCGTCTCGTTGAGACGATTCAAATGAGTACCCACAACATAGGGTTTGGAATTGAAATAAGAAAGTTAGAATGTCTTCTCCCCCACTTATCTGCATCTTCGCAAGCCAAGGGTTACTACCTCCACTTTGTTCCTTACGAACCCTTGGCCGCTCGCCTCTATGGAAATCGAAAGTACCACCGTGCGATTTCATTGGACGCGATAACTTTTCCATTATCCAATCAAAACACACTAAACAAGCCCTCTTTGTCAAAACGAAAACGTCACGGCTGACGTCAAAATCGATATCCGTATTTGATGCATCGCCTAACACGTTTTAGTACGAGGCTTTTGATTGGCCAGAAATAGCAACTGCAAAGGGCCGCGACTCTTTATCGCCGAAAGGTGGCATGGTGGTACTTTCGATTTCAATAGAAGCGAGCGGCCAAGGGTTCGTAAGGAACAAAGTGGAGGTAGTAACCCTTGGCTTGCGAAGATGACTTATCTGTAGCCCTGGTTACCAATTGTTTTACCCTTTCCCAAAAGACAAAATTTTAGGGTGGTCCAATTTCAAAGCTGCTGCAGAAGACAAAATTAATGAACATTTCTGAGGGTAAAAAAATTATGTAATATAGCTTATAAAACATTGAAGCAAAAGGATAAAATGCTGCTATTGGATATGGCAGAGTTTCCCTAGTGCACAAAAATAATTAAATTGTGCATTTTGACACAGTTTTAACTTTAATGACTCCCTTAAAATTTGAAGAAACAATGATACAGTAGACAGTGATTGGGATTTTAGACATATTTTAACCCTTGTCATGCTGACTTTGATTTAAACAAATTGCCAATTAAAGAGACACTTTAATCGGTTTGTCTCAATTTTATGTCAAAATAATTGAGTAGAAAGCAGGAAGTGTAGGCTGCAGGGTTAATGGGGCAATGTTGCTTCCTCTTAGAAAATCAATATGACATTTTGAAAATTGATGTGACAATTTGAAAAATGGTGTAACAAATATTGGGTTAAATTGCTCCATTCTTGTATACAGCAAAATTCAATGGAGAAGGGCCCACGCATTGGCTAAAAACAATGTGACATTTTGGATTTCAATGCGACTATGCAGGGTTCTTCTTCAGGGCTGTTGCACAAAATTGTGCGTTTTGGCTCAGTTTTAATGTAAATGACCCTCTAAAAATGATCAAGCAGGACAATAAGAGACAATGTTACAATAGGCATGGCCCCTTAATTTGAAGACAAGGGGGGCAAAATGACCCCCTCTAGAAAAATTCCAGGGAAAACTCAGGACTATGGCTCAGGCCTTTCCCAGTCACCGAGTAGACATGGGCTAAATGCCAATCCCGGATAGGTCAGTTGGTAACGTCATTGTCTATCAATTCAGGGGTCATGAGTCCAGCCTGGACTTACATGTACTTATAGATTAAGGACATTAAAACCAGGGCTTGTCACAAGTTGTCAGCAGTTTCAGGGTCCCCAAAAACCCTCATATGGGGGTTTAGCACCCCCAAAATTGAATCTCTCACCCCCAATTTTTGGAGGCAGCCTTCTACAGGAGACAGGGTCCAAGTATTCTGTAAAATGACTGTTTTCACCCCCAGATTTAAAAGTCAGTGGGAACCCTGAGTTTGGGATAGGGCCAGGGGTGAATGTTTGATAATGGTTTGATAAACAAAAAGCTAAGACGTCATACTTTAGTACTTTATGATTATTAACTTTATTGAAATTAGAATCTTAGCCAAAATTAATCTGCCCAGCGTCATTTTTCCATCTATGAAAGGGTCCTTAACCCTTTCCCAAACGACAATATTTAAGGGTGATCCAAATTGAAAGCCGCAACAGACGACATAATACAAAGTCATGTAAAATTGAATTTGTGTACAATATAGCACAGAAAATATTGAGACAAAAGGAGAAAATGCTGATTATCAGCATTTTCTTCTTTTGCCTCAATGTTTTCCCAAGCCTATTTTAGTAGCAGTGTCAAAACCAGGTCTTGTTTGGGAAAGGGTTTAAGTGACCTGTTTCCAATGCCTAAAAATGACATTTTTCGCCAAATTTCTTTCGAAAAAAAAAAAAAAAATCTGAAATCGTAAGATATATATCTAGATAACAGCAGATTCAATTTACGCTATGAATTAAAAAGTCAGTAAGTTATGAAATCATGATATAAAAAATACCATCATTCAGCCCCATTTATCAAGATCTGACCGATCCTATTGTTATTTATGATTTATGACCTAGTATAATAAGCTCCATATTTTATATGGCCTATTTAACTGACTACAAGTTCAGTGTAACACTAAACAGTGTGGTATCAAATTACTATTTTGAATGGAAACTCCAATATTGTACACTAGAATGGCCTATATAACGATAGATCCTGTGTCAAAGTGCTTGACCTTTTTCCAAATATTGAACCCTTTCCCAAATGACAAAATTTTAGGGTGATCCACTTCAAAAACTGCCACAAATGACAAAGTGGATGTTATTTTAGATAGGATTTGTGTAAGATATGGCACAGAAAATATTGAGACTAAAGGAGAAATAATCCGAGTCTTCTCTGACGTAAATACACTCTATTTAATAGCGAAAAATCAAAATATCAAAGAGCGTATTTACGTCAGAGAAGACTCGGATTAAAGGAGAAACTGCTGGTTATCAGCAGTTTCTTCTTTTGTTTCAGTGTTTTTCAAAGTCTTTCCTATAAGGGACGTAAAACCAGGTCTTGTTTTGGAAAGGGTTAAACTCAACAAAATGAAATCAGCTGCAGACGACAAAATAGAAACAACTGAAAACAAAAAAATGGTGTCTTCTGCGTCATTGACAAAAAGATGTGAAATGTAAATAAACAGCATTTTGCAGGCCTCCTAGTGAAACCTTTAAAATTGTCGCATGCAACACATTTAGAATTGGAATGGTTCAAAATTTGGCATGGTTGAAGTCAAGAAGCAAGATCATTATAATTCTGCTAATGAAATTTTCTTGTGTGTTTTTGAATAAATGATGGATTCAGTCTCAGATTATAAAACTCAGATTAGTTTTTGGGAAGCAAATTTTGCAAAATTTGCTTTTCTTTGCAGCCGTGCTTCTCTGCACTTTAACATTCTCTGCATACCACACAACATCTTCCGGTCCTCCTCACTATAAATAGTTCTATCAAAAGCAAAAATTAATGAGGTAACAGTCATTCGAATGTTCATATGTAAGTCTGAAGTTATACATGTAGATATTGAATAGAGTGACTGAAAGTGAAACATTATATTAATTCTGTCTTTAAGCGAAGAAAAGACCGATGTAGTAATTTGCTTTATTATGGTTCAAAGATCAGTCCAATGATCTTCCTTGTAAATGGGTCAGTCAAGTTTACTGAACTATGAAATATATTCAAAGGCTCAAAGCTATAAATAGACAATTTACACACCGATAAACCGTAGCGTGTATACTATGTATTTACAACTGGTAGTACCTGACAAACCGCGTCCATTGATTGGTTAGTATACACATAAAGGTTGTCAACTTGTGCTAAAAATAGATTCAACATCACCAGCATGGAATCAAAGTATTCAAGGTATTCAAATGGATAATCAAAGTACATAATCAAAGTAATCTACTACTGGATAGGCCTACATTGTACATTATTAACAAATTTGCTTCCCAACAGTACTTTCAGTACTTTGATTATCTCATTACAGTGTTTTCCCACAAGGATTTCTGTGAATAATACAATACATGTACATCAAAGACACAGTGGAAAAACCACTGTAAGTCACTAGAGCTTATAAACTTGTTTAATGTTATGCATTATTAATGTAGTCCACCCCTTATTAGATTCACGCAACGCCAGAATTTTCATGCAACGCCAGAATTTTTCATGCAACATGGTTAACATTTGCAAAGTATCCGAAGTTCCCTATTCAGGCATCAGCATAAACATTCAGCAGTAGAACATTCCACCATCAAATGTTTATGATTTTGTCCGAATAATTCCGATGTCAAATCCCCTTAGAGATGGACTACATTAATAGATTTTAACCCTTCCATGTATCTTTAATGGATTCTTTCCTCTTTTCAGCTACCTTTCCAATTGACACCACAAAAACGCGGCTACAAATCCAGGGGCAGACAATCGATGCCAGATATACTCAGCTCAAATACCGTGGCATGCTCCATGCCTTTGTTAGAATAGTACAGGAAGAAGGCCCACAAGCTCTATACTCAGGGTGGGTGTCCGTCTGTCTGTATGTGTCTGTATGTATGTCTGTATGTGTGTATGAGTGTCTGTCTGTCTGTGTGTCTGTCTGTCCCTGTGTCTGTGTAATTTAAACATTCAATACTGTGGCATGCTTCATGCCTGGTAAGAATAGAACAAGATTAGTGTCTGTTTGTCTGCAAAACAGAAAGTTGAAAATCATTCAATATTAGTCATATTGTGGCAAGTATAACGTATTCATCTTTGATACTGTTGCAAAACATTTTGTGGACCAATCTTGCCATGTGGAAGCTGTTTGTTATATTAGTAAATGTTCTACTTTAGTTTATATGCATATTACTACAAGGAATAGTTTGGTTTGGTTTATTAGGGTTTTATGCCGTTTTCAACTACTATGGTCATATCGCGGCGGCTTGAGCACCTAACCATGGATTCCTGTCGTTTCTCATACCAGTACTATCACAGCACCCTTACCTAGCCTCCAGCTGCTCCCACACTTAGGTTCACGATATCAAGTCATTGATGGGTGACTTTTTTGTCAGAAAGGGTATTTGCTGTGGCTTGGTATCAAACAGGGACCTCTCGAATGAGAGGCATATGTGCTAACAACTGTGCCAAGGCCACAGCCCCACTACAAGGAATAGAAAGTTGGAAAAAATACCAGTGTTAATGAATGAAAAAATGTCAGAATTGTTTTAAACTTATAATATTGTGCTAATATTGTGCGCATATAATTACAGAATTGCCCCGGCAGTATTAAGACAAGCTACATATGGTACTATAAAGATTGGTGTATACCAGTTTATGAAACGATTGTTTGCTGAAAGTGAACAAGGTAAGAATCCTTTATTAAAAGATTAGCGCAATAATGCACATGTCAGAGGGGGTAATGTCTTTGTACAATTTCATTTATGATTCGTGAAATCCTATATTTTGGGTATCCATTGGAATTGTCTCATCTAGATGATTCAAATGAGTACCCACAACATAGGGTTGGGATTAAAATCCTCCCCCCTTACCTCTTGCTCTGTGAACATGTATAATTAATCATAAATGAATTCATGTGACTTACGTTAATTGTATTCAGTGCAAAACTGTTGTTTGGATGTTCTTTAAAAAATGCCAAGTTGTGTTAGAAGTCAGGTGCTGCAATACTAATACACCCTATTTTCTGTGACTGCCCAAAATGATGACGTATCCTGAATATATATCGTCAGTGATATTGCAAAACCTCGTAACTCCAGCTTGGTTTAAGCTGGAGTTACAAGGTTTTGCAATAACACCAAAGATTTAGTTATCCATCAATAACGAGACACTCAATCAGACATTTTGTTTGCAGATGTCTCTAGCAACCTAGATAATTAATTTGTTTTATTGACTTGCTTAGAAAAAGCAAAGATTTTTTTTTCAAAATCAAGTAAAAATAACTTTCTCTAAATTTATCTGTGGAATTTAACAGAAAAAAAATCAGCAGTTGCAGCTATTGTAGACCTGCTGCATTATGCTTGGACTTGCACTGATATTTATTTTTATGCCCCCGATAGGGAGGCATCATAAATTTGACTTGTCCGTCCGTCTGTCTGTCTGTCTGTCCGTCCGTCATTCCGTCCAAAAACTTTAACATTGGCCATAACTTCCTTATTACATAACATATTCGCTTCATACTTTACCACAACATTCCTTGGTACATTACCTTTCTGTAGGCACATACTTTGGTGACCTTGACCCCTGGATGACCTTGACCTTGAACATAGATTGGCCATAATTTAAAATCAAAGCGGTGTCGGGGGCATTGTCATCTTACAGTGACAGCTCTTGTCTTCTTTCGATTATAAGAAAGTATGTGTACCTTCAAAAAAACAAGGATAAATTGCAACCATAAAGGTCTATGGCATGTCGAATAAACGAATGAAGGATTTGGTTTTGTAAGTTGCAGTTATATTTTTAATCCTTGACAATGATTAGTTTCTTCTTCTCTTTAACCATTTCCCAAACGACAAAATTTTAGGGGGGTCCAATTTGAAAGCTGCTGCAAAACGACAAATAGTTGTGGATAAACACAGGATTTGTATATAATTTAGCACAGAAAATATTGAGACAAAAGGAGAAACTGCAGTTTCTCCTTTTGTCTCAATGTTTTCCAAAGCCATAGCTATTAGGCATGTCAAAACCAGGTTTTGTTTGGGAAAGGGTTAAAATATTATATTTCAGAGTAGTTTACAATTTTTCTCCTGTTACAACAATGATAATAATGTGTTTTATAATTGCAGATGAATCTCTCCCGGTCAATGTGTTCTGTGGAATTACCGCTGGTATTATATCTAGCTCCGTCGCTAATCCAACTGATGTTCTTAAGGTAACTAAAAAACTCATACATTCCTGCTTTCAGAGCTGGCCGCTGCCATAGTGTGGTTGGTAGTGCATCTGTCTCTCACTCGAGAGGTCCCAGTGTCCCAGGGTAACATGTCCCATGGGTAACATGTCCCCGGGGACACGTTACCCAGGGGACACTTTACTCTGTTACACCAGGATTGATCCTTATCCTCGGAAAATATCCTTTCTGACAAATTGTCACCCGACAATGGTTTGATAATTGTTAACCTATTTGGGTGAGCAGCTGGAGGCTCTGTTAAGATGTTGTAGTAGCACTGGTATGAGAAATGACAGGAAACCATGGTTAGGTGCTACAGCCGCCAGGATTCGACCATAGCAGTTGAAAATGTCATTAAACCCAAATAAATCAAATTCTTTCAAAGATACGGAGGTTAAAGTCTGATTATAAAAAATGTTGTTATCAAACCCTATGTTGTGGGTACTCATTGGAATTGTCTCATTGAGACAATTCAAATGAGTACCCACAACATGGGGTTTGGATTTGAAATAACATTTCAAGAATGTCTTTACCCTGTATTATCTGTAACAGATAAGGTTAAAAAGCACTCTAAATTTTGTATTTCAAAACTAAACCCTATGTTGTGGGTTCTCATTTGAATTGTGTCGATGAGACAATTCCAATGAGTACCCACAACATAGGGTTTGAAGAACTATTAATAAAATATTGCATTTTTAAAACCCATTATCCCTCTTCTTAACACCTGTAACTCTAGCCATATCAGACTTTTTGACATGCACGTCTTCTTCCTTACTAACAACAAAAAAAGGAAGAAGGGTATTTATTCATATAAATAGTAACATACAGTCACTATTTGATCAGCTGATTCCTGCCAAAAAATGAGACCTTGCCCATTTTGTAATAATGGGTTAGATTAAACAAAATGGAATTATCTGCAATAATAACGAGGGCTCTGCAAATTGTGACTGGTACATTTCACATGTGTATGAAGCCTACAAAATTCATATAAGTTTATAGCGTTGTTTTTAAACATCACCTGATGTTGCAGGCAGTATGCCTCTATATATCGTTGCTTTTCAACAAAAACCTCATATCTGCAGCTTAAAACAAGCTGCAGATACAAGGTTTTTGTTGAAAAACAGCGATATGCTTTTGAGTATTTCCTTATAAGGAAGTAGTTTGATGTTTTGTATTGATATATTGAATGTTTTATACTTTATAAAGTAATTGATGCATGAACTCTTCACTTAAACACACTCCCTTCCACTGACACTTTTTCTCTTCACCTCAAGAAAAATGTGATGGAAAGCATTGTTGAAAATGAAGAAATTGCTTGTGAAAAGCATTTTATTCATTTCCTACAATGTTTTCTATCCAGTAAGATGTACAATCTTATTCACTTGAACTTGTCATCTGCAACATTCTGACCAGTATAAATGCTGGTTAGGAAAGGGTTGAAATGGATGGGATTGACAATTTATGAGTAATAAGATAAGAATGATAATGTGCAAAAATAGATACATACATAAAAACGTAAATGCTATAAAAAAGGTATTTTATGGGGGGATCATTTATCCTTTTCTAAAGGTGGTCTCTGCTATGTCCAACTAAAATTTGATACACATATTAAGTATTAAAAAGAATGTAGGAATCATTGACATAAAAGAAGATAATGCTTGATGCCCATCTTTGGAAAACATATTGCAGGAAAAGGAGGTATTATTTTTCCAAAATATTTTCTGTCCATCATGAAATGGTTATATGCTAGAAGACTGCTTTGAATTCAGAACAGTATACAGGGGTGATAAAGTTCAGGATTAATCCTGAATTCCGGATTTAGCACTCCAGAATGGAGCATGTAATTCCATACATATTTGTGACAGAATAAAGTTTAACTGAGTTAAATCAGATGTTTGCCTTAGCTAAAGCATGTTTCTATAGATTACTTTTGATATTTGGGCATTTTAAGTTCTCTATTTTTGATTCAAGAACATATTGGTACCTTTTCAGGATTAGTTTCACCGAATTTCAGGATTCAGAATTTCTGGCTGTTATCACCCCTGAGTATAAAATTGGGTAGTCTCAGAAGTTGTTCAAGATTGAAGGAATTTTGATTGTTCCATTTTGAAATGTGATGCAGACAGCCAAATGAATGTTGATGAAGCGAGGATTAGCATGCTATGTAGCACAGAAAATATTGTGACAAAAGGCGAGAATACTGTTTTTCAGCATTTTCTCCTGTTGCCTGGATGTTTTCCCAAGCCCTTTTATTAAGTAGCCACGGCCTTAGCGCAGTTGGTAGCGCATCTGCCTCTCATTCGAGAGGTCCTGGGTTTGATACCTGGCCGCGGCAAATACCCTTTCTGACAAAATTGTCACCCACCAATGGGTTTGAAATCGTTATTCGAAGTGGGCGAGCAGCTGGAGGCTCGGTAACGGTGTTGTGGTAGAACTGGTTTGAGAAACAACAGGAATCCATGGGTAGGTGCTCCAGCCGCCGCAATATGATCCTGGCAGTTGGAAACGGCGTAAAACCCCAATAAACTCAAACCTTTAGTTTTATTAAGTCTTTGTAAAAATTAAAACCAGTCTAGATTGCTTCAAGCGTTACACTTCCCCTTTGGGAATGGATTTCAGGATTTCTGAAAAGTAATTGAATATTCATTACTTTTGTATTGATCTGTACAATTTAACCCTATCCCAAACGGCAAAAATTTAGGGTGATCCACTTCAAAAACTGCTACAAATGACAAAATTGATGTTATTAAAGATAGGATTTGTGTAAAATATGGCATAGAAAATATTGAGACAAAAGGAGAAACTGCTGGTTATCAGCAGTTTCTTCTTTTGTTTCAATGTTTTCCCAAGCCTTTTTAATTGGGGACGTCAAAACCAGTTCCTGTTTGGAAAAGGGTTAAGGGAAAACCAAAATCAATTTCTTTGAAAGAAAAATGAGATAAGCCTTTACTCAGTGTTACATTTCATACATAATGTTTTAGACCTTTCCCAAACAGAGAAATTTTAGACTGCTCCATACTGAAAGCTAGTACAGTGAACAAAGTTGTAAAGGTCGAAAGAAGAAATGCAGTAATATGTTATATTTTTCCAATTATTGGCCACAATCAAGACTGATTGCTTTGTTATATAGTCCTTTTTAGCATGATTAGACACCTTGATAATAAGGGTTAAGAATTTTATTTGAATTTTGGCCAGGATTGGTCTGTATTGTGATTTAAATAGGTCATTGTTGAGACATTGTTAACATTTTATAGTTCCACTGACCCAATAAAATTACAATGTATTTACTATTATATTTTGTGGGCTATATATACAAAACTATACAAGACGAACTGGTGGTACAGCGCCAAATTGTATCCTATCGATCAGGTCGGAAATCAAATTAGCCCAAAACAATTTTACGCAGTAAGAATATTAATTTTGAGTTGTTTTCCAGCAATGTTTCATTTTGAGAAACCCCCTACACATACAAGTTTGAGATATCCCATGTTTTCAACCTGCAACATGACAAACTCTTGTGGTCAAGAAATCGACGCATTTAGCCGGAATGAAAACATAGAAAACAAACAGTGTTGAGATAAACAAAGAACTATGTTGAAAAAAAATTGAATGAATAGCCATATCAATTAATTATAGCCTGAAATATCGCCAATCGAAGTCGGCTAAAATGTAGTAATGAACAGTGGCGGAACTGTTCGTTTCTCCATGTCCTTGTACAATTTACACCTCCAGTGATAAAGCTCCAATAACATACCATATTGTACGGCGCTTGCAGAGCGCCGAACAATTAGGGCTTAAAATAAGGGGATAATGGCTTTTCAAAATGCCTCAATATTTTCCATGCTATTATGCACACAAATTCAATTGTTATCAAGATCCGTTAATTGGTGGACCAATTTGACAGCTGCTGCAGACGACAAAACGGAATTTGTTGAAAATGGAATTAATGTATGATTTAGCACAGAAAATATTGAGACTAAAGGAGAAACTGCTTGTTATCAGCAGTTTCTCCTTTTGTCTCATTTTTTCCTAAGCCTATCCTTATAGGGACGTCAAAACAGGTCTTGTTTGAGAAAGGGCTAAAAATTATTAAGTGCTGCAGAGGATAATTCAAGCTTCAAAAGATCAATATCAGCTAGACATGTAGACTTAATACATCATGAATACCGTCTAGAGAGTAAAGATTTACATAATGTTCACCTTAAGGGGGAATGCTCCAGTTTTTCGGAACACTCGGTCATTACTGTAGTAAATGAAATGTTTCGTACCAATATGTTTCGCTACCATATTTTCAATAATAAAACACATCATTACAATTTACCATTTTCGACAGTAAAAGTGTATTTATTATGCGAAACTTATTTCCTCAATATGGAAATCGATTATTTAGAGCAAGACAGTTGTAAGTGTGTATGCAGTTACCACTGTTTTGCGTCATTTTATTCATGTGTAGCTGATAAAAATTGCTGTAATTCACTAATAAGTGTGCTGACCTATACATTTTCTTTTTGAATTATTACCAGGACATGTTGCTTAATACATTGAGGGAGTTTTATCAAATTCTATTATGTAGAACTTGAAATATTCCCACAAATATGCAAATTTTGACATAAAATACTCCAGTTTCGTTGATCTAACCAAACACTTGAACATGATGTTTTATACATTTACGCGTTTATAATTGCACATATTTTGGGTTTTCTGTTCTTATCAAATGTAAGACGTTACTTTAAATCCGTTTTCGGGACTTAACGATGATTATACAGCATTTCATTAGCATTTTAGTGACCTTGGACAGGTGCAAGAAATTGTGCATTTTTTCGATGTAGGGGTATGTGATACGAACGCCTATAAAATTCAAATAAGATCGCTGACCATCCATTTTTATTTTATTTTTCAGTTGTTAATAACATGTAATTTCAACATACAAAGTATGAATAAATTCTATTATTGGAAAAAAAATCTAGGAAACTGGAGCATTCCCCCTTAACCTTACTTTACTTTCAGAGGACAGATGTAAAATTATTAAAGTTTTCAAAAGGAAATATTGAACCCTCTTTTCTTGCTATGACTTTAACCCATTCCTACATAATGACACCTTTTGGTGCCCCACAAGATAAAGGTGTGGGAAAACATTGTGGTAAATGAATAAATTGCTAGTGACAAGCAATTTATTCATTTCCCACAACTTTTTCTATCCAAAAGACAAAACAAATCTTGAATTTTAGTGACTTAAATTTGTCGTCTGAAACACCTTTGAATTTGGGCCCGTCTAAAATTTTGCTGTCCGGAAATTGGGTAAACATTTCACCATAGACAGAATTGTGCATTATAAGTAAAGGGTGAAACAAAAACTTTCCCAAGTTAAACAACAACTTGTTCTGGAAAAGATTGATGTAATAATAATCAGAAAAAATAACAGAAAATCTTCCATGGCTTTCTGCCAAAGTCATTTTGTCCTATTTCTGGGAGAAAAGTTGCATTAGTGAAAATAGCGATGTGTTAGAACAAAACCGTTGTAAGTTTACATGGAAATGACATACTCTTACTGTAGCTCTGACTGAACAAATCTGAGAAATTATATCTCAGTATTGTTTGTTGTTTGTCAACTGAGAAAACTTAACCCTTTCCCAAACTGCAGGATTATAGGATTGGTCCAATTTACAGCTGTTGCAGACCACAAAACGAATGTTGGTGAAGATGTGAATTGTGTATAGTATAGCTCAGAAAATATTGAGACAAAAGGAGACACGGCTGGTTATTCTTCTTTTTTCTCATTCTTTTCCTAAGCCTATCTTCGTAGCGATGTCAAAACAAAGGTTAACCCATTACCAGACAACAAAGGATTTAGACCAAAAAGATGTTGTACACAACAATTCCATAAAAATGAAAATGTATATTTTTTGTCTTGATGGGTAGAATACATTGTGGGAAATGAAGAAATTGCTTGTCATAGTGTTTACCTAAGTCTTTATCTTGAGGGTTGTCAAAAGGTGTCATTTTGGTAATGGGTTAAATGTGAGAAATGGTCAATATTTTGGAATTAATTTATGAATAGGCAGTTTTCACCAATTTGTAGCGGCGGCCTTGGCGCAGTTAATTGGTAGTGCATCTGCCTCTCATTCGAGAGGCCCCGGGTTTGATACCCGGCCGCGGCAAATACCCTTTCTGACAAAAATGTCACCCATCAATGGTTTGATATTTTGAACCTATGTGGAGGAGCAGCTGGAGGCTCGGTAAGGGTGTTGTGGTGTGAGAAACGACAGGAATCCATAGTTAGGTGCTCCAGTCGCCGCGATATGACCATAGGAGTTGAAAACGGCGTAAAACCCCAATGAACAAACAAACATCACCAATTTGTAAATGTTTGTGCATGTATTTTATAGACATTTTGTTGATAGAATACATTGAAATAAAAGGAAACAATAATTATTAATTAGGTATTGAATGTGACAGTTGTTTTTGTGGCCTTGGGACAAATATGACAGATTTTAATATAATCACTTCCCTAACCCTTTACTGGAAGTAAGATTGATTGATAAAACATTACCCCTGTGAAAAAGTTCAAGAACACATTTCTAGTTCTAGAATCTTCTAGATCGTTAAATGACACTTCTAGAACTGTTCTAGAACAGTTCTAGAAGTGCCATTTAACTTTCTAGAACAGTTCTTGAACTTAAATGAACTTTTCGTGGGGGAAGTCCTTTGTCTACTCAAATATTGAGGTCATAATGAATATAGCTAGCAGTTTCATATTTTCCCTCAATATTTTCTGTGCAATGAGAAATCAAGGGGGCTTTCAAAATAATTTCAATATTGTTGTCTATAGCAGCTTTAAAAGTTGATGGGTTCTGAAATTGTTTCGTTGGGCAACAGGCCTGTTGGGAGAATCCTTTATGTCGCAATTATTATACCCCCCACAACAAAGTTATGGGGGGGGGGGGGTTATACTGGAATCAGGATGTCCGTTTGTCCGTCCGTCTGTCCCTCTGTCCGTCCGTCTGTCCATCCATCCGTGGACATAATCTTGTGTCCTCTTCTCCTCCCACAGTTTTTGACCAATTTTTCTGAAATTCTATCAGGATGTTTCCTATCATATGAAGTTGTGCACCTGCAATTTTCATCTTGATCCAGTCATTAGTTTTAGAGTTATGCCACTTTGAACTTTTTAATGCGGGGGGGGGGGGGGGGGGGGGGAAGTCAAAATTTACAATTTTGTTTCCGTGTTCTAACTTGAGAACCTTGACCTAGGATCATGAAACTTTACACAGTTGTTGCCCATGACCCAAGCAGATGCTCTATTGTTTTGGGGTCAACAAGGTCAAAGGTCAAGGTCACAGTTGGACTTTGTTGAAAATCTGTTTCCATGCTCTAAGTCAAGAACCTTTTGACCGATAGAACTTTTTCAGTGACTAGGCCCTAGTGGGGGGTATTCGTCGGCTTTGCGACAGTTCTAGTTGAAAATGTGTGGAAAATTCCCCCTGTAGACTAATCATTCTACTGTTATTATTAAATCTGGCTAATCTTAGTTTTAAATTCTCTTAAACTTTTAATATTTTGATTAATGAACATATTAGCCACACAACACATTGTAGTAAATCCGAGACATTGTAATACAATAGATTAATCCAAAAAAGTTAATCCAGTTTTGTTAAATTATAGTATTTATTAACCCTTTCCCAAACAACAACACAAGATGACAGAGGGGGTCCAACTTTAAAGCTGCTGCAGATGACAAAATGGATGTTTCTAATGGTACAATTTGCGAAAGTTATAGCATAGAAAACATTTAGACAAAGGAAGAAAAGGCTGGTCATCAGCATCTTTTTCTTTTGCCGTAATGATTTTTCAAGTCAATTCTGTTTAAGACGTTTGTCTGGGAAATGGTTTTTGTGACAGGACTATAGTCTGTTTCTAATTTCTTCTGCCTAGTTTCTCTCTGTTTTGTATGTTGTAAATAGATACCAAACTTTGCAGTTTTCTTTCGTTGTGACAGTAAATGTAGGATTTCTACAGATTCTGGGAACTTTAATAAATTCAGTCCTAACTTTAGAACCTGTATTTTACACTATTTTAGAAAACTTAAAGATGTATATCATTGGTGTTTTATGCAAAACCTCATAACTCCAGCTGGATTGAAGCAGGAGTTATGAGGTTTTGCAATAACACTGAGGTTTTGCAATAACACTGATGACATGTAAACATTGAAGGTTTATTATACTGTCACCATCTGGTTTTCCTTATGAGACACTTTTGTCTTTGATTTCATTGTGTGCGATTCCCCACTCTTTATCTCAGGCTTGTAGCAGAGAATGGTCTATATAAACCATTCTTTAAATAGCTGCTGGCTCACCAACAGTTTGCTTTAGGTCAAATCTAACAACCTTCAAACACACACTTCTTAAGGCTGATGCCAAAACCACTCGGCTACGAAAGTGGTTCCAAACAATTAACCCACTGACACACATTGGCGCTTTTTGATGCTCACAAGATAAATGCTTTGGAAAACATTGTGGGAAATGGAGAAATTGCTTGTGACAAGCAATTTCTTTATTTTTCACAATGTTTTTACCCCATAAGACCAAAAATTGTAAAATTTTGTTTACTTGAAGTTGTCGTCTGCAAGACTTTGAATTTAGACTGTCACAAGAGCAAAATTTTGTCGTTTGGTAATGGGTTAAAATAATATTTTATCTCTTCTATTTGCAGGTGCGAATGCAGGCAAAATCCACCATGAAGGACAATGAGGGGATGTTGTCAGCGTTTAGAGATATATTTCATAAAGAAGGGCTGCCTGGACTATGGAGGGTAAATAATGAATAATGATTAATCCTTTCAAAAACAAGACCTGGCCTCGCTTTCTCGAAAAAACTTAAAAGTACGTTCTCTGACTCAAATCTGAGCACCGTGCTCAAATCACACGAAATACATGTGAATTTCAATTGAATACCAATCAATGTTGATTGGTATTCAATTGAAGTTGAGCATGTACTCATGAGTATGTACTTAAGTTTTTTTTCGAGAAACCAGGGCCTGGTTTTAGTGTCCCCAACACTTAAGGAAAACATTGAGGCAAAAGACGAAAATTTTCACGCTTTGCCTCAAATGCTTAGCATTTCATGTTCAAATCACATAATGAAGAAGTTAATTGTATTTCTTTGTAAAAAAAATGTTACTTTTTCAGAGTTGAGCAACTTTGTTCATTCAAACATGTAATTATTGCTACAAATTGTAACATCGTTAATTTACCCTCTTTAATCAAAATCATAATAATGTTTTAAAGTTGGCCGGTTTGAGGAAAACATTAGATATTTGTCATAACCCTTAACCAAATATTTTTGTTATTTTCTCGATTTTCAGTGTTTTCTTCTGTTTATGTGCCGAGCCTGGGAATCTTAGTCATTTATGTCAGAATCTAATGAAACCATGGACTTTAACCCTTTCTCAAACAAGACCTGGTTTTGACGTCCCTATTAGAAAAGGTTTGGGAAAACATTGAGACAAAAGAAGAAAATGCTGATAATCAGCATTTTCTCCTTTTGCCTCAATATTTTCTTTGCCATATTTTACACAAATTTTTTGAATCTTTAAAAACTTTCATTTTGTGGAATCACGTGGATCAAGTGGATCACGCTAAAATTATGCTGTTTGGGGAAGGGTTAACCCTGGCTTGGTCAATATCCTGTCTGATATTTGACAATGCATTTGTCTCCCGCCAATGTACAAGGAACTTCTAAGTGAGATGAGCAGCTGGTGGCTGGGATTAGATGATGTGTTTGTACTGGTATGAGAAATACAAGGAGAACATGGTCAGGTTAACCAGCCAATGCAATATAACTAGAAAATACTACTTTAACACATTACCAACCACTTTTTAACGCCTCACAAGATAATGGCTTTAGAAACAATGTGGAAAATGAAGAAATTGCTTGTGACAAGCAATTTCTTCATTTCCAGCAATGCTTTCTGTCCGAAAGGACAAAAAGAAAAAAAATCACGCTTGAAATTGTTGTCTGTAACATCTTTGTATTTGGAAAATTAAAAAAAATTGTTGTCTGATAATGGGTCAATTCATTATTTGTTTTATTATACAGGGTGTAGCACCGACTGCACAACGAGCAGCTGTAGTAGTAGGGGTAGAGTTACCTGCGTACGATGTTGTCAAGAAATATTTCCTCAGTAAAGGTGTCGGAGACACAAAACTCAACCATTTCATGTAAGTATTTTTGTACTTTGTAAGTAGTTTGTAGACCAATGTGTTAACAGATTCTGGGAATAAAGTGTTTATTAAGTGTATCTTTTAGTAAATATCAAGGTCAAATTTATTTATAAACTCTGTCAGCTGAGTTAAGACAATAAGCTTATAGTATTAGAAAGTCTGTTCAATTCTGGAACAGCATATTTATCTAAAATAAAAAAAAATATTCTTAACAATGTGATTTAATGCTGAAATGGAAACAATTTTGTATCATGATATAACATACAAATCAGGATATGGGAAAAAAACCTTAACAGCATTTGAGTACAACATGGATTCAGATCAGCCTGTGCATACACACAAGCTGATCAAGGTGCATGCTGATCTTTAATAGATTCCTTATTACTTGCTTCAAGTCTTAGAAAAGAGTAGTGTCTTGATCCAAAAGTATATACCAGTAGGCATGAGTGTATCATGCGACACCACAAACACCGTTTGCTATATCCCTGTTCATACTTCATTTACTTTCATGTTTCAGGTCTAGTTTTCTGGCGGGTATGGCAGGAGCGATGGCATCAACCCCTATAGATGTTGTTAAGGTATGTAACCATGGCAACACAAACTTGTTACTCCGCTAATTAGCCGCATCATTCAATCATCCTCATTGTTAAACACTCAATCTCTGGATTTTGTGAAATAAGTATTTTGATCATAAAGTCTCCAAAGACAAAGTTTGCAGACATGCATCATCTTCTATCATTCCCAAACAACAAAATAAAGACTGGTCGAAATTCAAAGGCATTGCAGACAACAAAGTAAATGTTACTATAAGCAGAATATTAGCTTACAAAGCTTACAGAGGGAAAAGGAGAAACTGCTGAAATAACAAATTTGTGACAATTCTATGGATTCATGGTCAAGGTGTGCTCTGGTTCAAATTTTTTCTAATATCAGAAAATGTTATATCAAACAGAGCTAAAGATAAGAGGAAGTGAAGGGTTTTCAAAACTCAATATTTGATCAATTGTTTATCAAACCCTATGTTGTGGGTACACATTGGAATCGTCTCACCGAGACGATTCCAATGAGTACCCACAACATTAGGTTTGAAATTGAAATAACAAAGTTAGAATGTCTTCACCCCCACTTATGCATATTTGCCTGATCAAAGCTTAGTTTACAAGTTCAGAGATTGAGTCATTCTGCACCTTGCTAAGCTTCTATGATTATTACACTGCCATAATTATACCCTTGATTATAGAGCTTTGCTAGGAAATACATTATTTTGCACCATTTTATAGTACACCATTAATATGTTTTAGAGATAACTGGCGCAACATAACTTGGGTGTTTGAATATATGTTTTGTATTTTGGTAGGACCACATCATGTACATTACAATGTAAGATTTCAATATGATGAAAATAATGACCGTTCCCAATTGACTTTGTTAATGTTTGAATACTCTATGTAGGCTTATAAAAGTAAGATTTTGTACACTAGGTTGACTGTCAAGCATTTTAGGATATGTTTTGTAAAGCAAGGTGCAGCCTCATTTTCATATGAACAATGTCAAAGGATTTTGGCTGTTTATACAACATTTTTAAGTAAGTCAAGCTCAACCTCTTGTCAAATTCAAGAACTTGATCAATGGAGCAGGGAAACAATGTTTTTTTCCCACATAACTAGTGTATGCTGTATGCGAAGTTTTTGTAAAACAATTTGCTTATCTACATGTATGTACACTAGGTCATTGATCGCAGTACGTTGGCAATATTCTGTTTTTGAATCCAAAAGTTGAATTTTAATGATGCATGCTAAAAATCCTTTGAATTGGTGCTTAATGTATCACCTGCTCAAAACTCTTCATTTTGATTGTTAAGATAGGATTTAAGGTAGAAGAAATTTGACTTGTTAATTTTTGAATCGTTATTGAATTTGCTACCTTACCATTTTTGCATGGTAAACCTTTGTTTTGTTTTTGGTTGGATGTTATACTTCTTTGAAGGTGTAAGGATCCAGAAATCCAGCAAGTTTGACGAGACGAAAATAATGGGATTTATCGAGAGACAACCCACGAAAAATCGGAGAGTGTCGATGCGCAGGATTACGCATCCTGTGTCTTTTGATGCATCATTCTGATTAGTGGGCGTGCAAAATTGACGTGTAAATACCCGTAACATTGTCATGTTATTCTACTGTTGTATTTTATAAAGTAAACTACAGTGAATTAATGAAAGATATTTCAAGTTTGAACATCATGTTGATATCTGCATCCAGGAATCTTAATACATGATTGATCCTCAATGGTTTATCTACACTTTGCATCAGAGAGATGTTTAAGTTCTTTTCATCATCCTAAGTAAAGGTTGTGTTTGTGAGTTGTTGGAAAATGCTTGATTCCAGCCAATGGTACAAGCAGTATGGAAAGAATATGGCTGTCTAATGTATCGTAAACATCAAAGTCAGCAGGAGAACTTGAATTGTTACTCTTTGTATGAATACAAAGAAGTTCAACTTTGATGCAGTAAAGCATAAACTTTTCCATCTATAAACCTAGAAGGCTTTAGAAAAAGATGCAGATATCACTATGCTATTCACTTGAATCATAAAAGAAGCTTTATTTTCCCATATTACTCTAGAGAATTAAATGAAAAAAAAATGAAACATGTTAACTTTACAAAAATATGGAGGCTATTTCCAGTTGGTTCTTTCTATACGTCTAAAAAGTCTGTATTCAAAAGATTTTTCTGAGAGAAGAAAATGGCTTAGTTGTGTACTAAATGTCAAATATTAAACCAAAAAACTATTACACAATTCGTTTTTATAGCTGATCTAAGCACAAAGTGCTCAAGGTGAGCTTTTGTGATCTCTCTTTGTCTGTTGTTTGTCCTTTTGTCCATCTATCTGTACATCATTCTGTCCCCAATTTGGTGTTTACACTCAAGTATCCAGAAACATTAGTCTATAATAGACAATCTTGACCAAACCTTTTGAAAACAAGTATGTTCATAAGTTCTCAGTTGAGTTCAATTATGAAACAGATCAAACCAGAAAACATAATTTATTATGCCCTTGAATGTCAAAAAAGGCCATTTTTAGCTCCACTGGCCTTTCAGGCCAGCGGGCTATTGTCATGGCTGTGTGTCCGGCGTGCGTGCGTGCGTCCGTAAACTTTTTCTTTAAAAATCTTCTTCTCAAAAACTACTGAATGGATTTCAACCAAACTTCACAGGAATGATCTTTTGGTGACCCTCTCTCAGATTCCTTCAAAGAATATGGATTGAACCAGAATAACCTGAGTTATCTGCCCTTGAATGTCAAAAATAGCAGGTTTTGACTTTAGTTTTCTTCTAAAGTCTACAAATATTGAACAATCAAGACAAAACTTTGGCAGAATGATGCTGACTACAAGATCTTGCCTTGGAAAAATTTTCAGATTGATCTGAATTTTATATCATGAGTTATGTGCCCTTGAAATTGACAGAATTGCCATTTTCGGCTGTATTTTGACTTTGTTTTCTCTCTAGCAACTACAAATATTGACTAAACAGGACAAAACTTTGACAGAATGATGCTGACTATAAGATCTTGCCTTGGTACAATTTTCAGCTTGATCTGAATTTTATAGCATGAGTTATATGCCCTTGAAATTGCCAAAAATTGTCATTTTCGGCTCTATTTTGCTGGTTTTGACTTTATTTTTACTCTAAAATCTACAATTATTGACTAATCACGACAAAACTTGGACAGAATATATATAAGCATTATATGCTGCCTGGGTATAATTTTCAGCTTGATCGGAAACTTACATCATGAGTTATGTGCCCTTGAATTTGACAAAATTGCCATTTTCGACTTTGTTTTCACTCTAATAACCACAAATGTTAACCAATCAAGATGATACGTGGAAAGAATCTTGTTGACAACAAGATCTTGCTTATGTTTAATTTTCAACATGATCACACTGTTACAATCTGAGTTATTTGCCCTTGAAATTGACAAAATTTCAGTTTTCGACACTTTTTCCATTCTTGAAGCCACAAAATTAATATTGACTAATAAAGACAAAATTTGAACAGAATGATAGTGACCATAAGATCTTGCATGTGTTTAATTTTCAATTTGATTTTAAATATACATACTGAATTATGTGTCCTTTAATTTGGCAAAATCACAGTTTTCAATTTTATTATCGCTTTAACATCCCTAAAATAGTAGTCAATCAATTACTTTCTTTTTGCATTGACCACATGATTGCTGCTTTTGACTTTGTTTTTGCTGTAAGAACCACAAGTATTCAAAAATCTAGTCAAAACTTTGATTTGATATTAAAAGAAATTCAGGCCTGTGGAGCGACTCAAGACCTTCAGGTCTTTCTAGTTAGCATGACTATTCATAGCATGGGGGGGGGCTATTCTGTTTCCCTGGCATCGGTATTGACGCAATGCTTCAGTTTTTAACACAGATTGAGATTGGTTTTGCTGAGTTGTGTGCTATTGAACCCAACACATTTTTTACCATGTTTTACCTAAGCTGAATATTTAATTCATTGTGATTTACACTTGTTACTGCATTACTGGTCAAGATTTTTACTAAAAAGTGCAAAGGCAATTAAGGTGAGCGATCCATGGCCATAAAAGCTCTCTTGTTTATGAAATTTACTAGAACATTATATAGATTATGACATTAAAAGGTTTTTTTTGCAACACAAATCAAGATTAGAATTACATGAATCATTTGAAATTCTTCGTTTCTGTCATATGTTACATCTTTGTTGTCTAATTTTCTATTTTTGTTCACAGACTCGGCTGATGAATCAACGTAAACTAAAGGCGTCTGTGATGGTAAATGGCACAGTTCCTGCTATATATACATCCTCATTTCACTGCCTCACTCATGTACGTATAAATTATATTTATGAAGTAATAGACTGTTAAAAACATTATAAGGAATATTATGTTGTATTTAGGGATGGGAACGAATACTCGATTAATCGAGTACTCGATCGAACGTCCGAGTATCGATTACCAATATCACTATTCGAGTAATCGGAAAGAAAAAATATTATCAGCAGAAAATTGAAAATTCGTTTCCAAACTCAACTTGTTGAAAATATCGATCCCTCTTTTCCAACACTGTACCGTGCAAAGGGTAGAGTATGTAACACCTGGTCATCCGTCGATTATCTAATCCCTCGATACTGTCCTAATTTGCAATCAAGTGCCAACAGTCATTGTTCTGACTGTCAAACATTATCATAAATTTTCGCACCTTCGCCACTCTTTACTCTGATTTCGGGCGATGCATTTTAATTGGACGTCCGTAAGATTTACCTTAGAGTTGATTGGTTAATGCTATATTCGATCAGCTGATTATTGGATTACTGCCAAGATTTCATTCTATTGCTATTTGTTTCTCGAAGAAGAAGCATCTCATTCGCGATTACCCACAAATAAATTCAAGAAAGTTTAACAATGTCTCCCACTAAGTCTTATGTATATCTCATAACATGCGTAAATATTACGAACGCTTTGGAGATAAAAAGTTACAACAACCTTGCGGATTTTTTTAATTTTCATGAGTTTAATGGAAAGATTTTGACACTTTCTGTAATTCTCACCACATATCTAACAATTGCCCATTTTTCTCAAATACAGTAATGATCAAATGTCATATAAAGAGATATTTATACGGAAGATATGCTGCATAACTCGCTTATGAACTTGCTGGAAAATACCGATACTAGATCTCTATAACCAAAAGAAAACGTTTCTATCCGAGTACTCGAGTACTCGATCGGAAGGGTGACCGAGTACTCGATTAGTAAAATTGGTACTCGTTACCATCCCTAGTTGTATTGTAATACAATAGATTAGTTATTATACCCCAGTATAGCGAATGTTTTTGAGGGTATACTGGAATCAGCCTGTATGTAGTCTGTCTGTCCATCTGTCTGTCCATGTGCAAAATACGTGCCTGGAGCATATCTTTGACAGAAAATAAAGTTGCTATAATTGAAGTTCCTGTTGTATATTTCAGACTGTGAGAACAGAAGGGTTTTTAGCTCTCTATAAAGGATTTATACCCAACTGGTTACGACTAGGACCCTGGAATGTTATTGTATCCTTTTGATTCCACAACTTGAAATATATTAGTTATATGTTTTATGTATTGCAAATTCAAAATATGTACTATATTATTGTTTTTCAACAAAAACTTTGTAGCTGCAGCTTATTTAAAGCTGCAGTTACAAGGTTTTTGTTCAAAAGCAGATATATGTTGAAAGCTAGTTCATGTAACTCTTAGTCTTACATATATGGGGATAATATATCCAAACCTATAAGGAAACTTTTACTTTTAAAACTAATAGCTACAGGAAATGGAATTGGCTGACAAAAAAGATGAATGGCTATCATCGGTTTTAAAAAAAAACCCCAAAGATATCTTCTTGGAAAGAATTGTAAAGCATCATGAAAACCTAAGAGGACTGCTATTCTTGCAGACCCTTTATTTTCTTTAGAAATACCCCGTTAGAATCTGAAATAAATATCTCCAAAAGTATCTTTGTGAGATTGATAACATTTCATTTGTTTTACTGTACTGCTGTCCGCAGGCTGTAAAAGCATGATTTGGTATAGAAGAAATATGCTTTAAGATGTAATGCAAGAGTTGCAGGGGCCAGTTTCATCAAAACATTTAACCCATTACTGCATGATGACGCCTTTTGACTCCCCAACAAGAAAAAGGCTTTTGAAAACATTGTGACAAGCAATTACTTCATTTCCTACAATGTTTTCTACCCTGCAACATCTTTGAAATTGGAATGGTCCAAAATTTTGTCGTCTGGTAATGGGTTAAGATACATTTATATTTTTGTCACATAACACAAGTCTTACTATATTTTTGACATGCTTTTCTTGTCCTAAACTTGTCATAAGACAAAATATGTCTTAAATGTTTCAATGAAAGTGGCTTATGGTTCCTTTCCATCCACTGTAGTCTTTCGGATGAGACTTTGAAACTAGACTTGGTCCCCTTTTAGCCATGGCTGATCACTTAGAGGGCAGTCCCTTGAATTAATTAGTATGATATACAGTCATGTAATAATATGCTACAAATAGTAGCTATATCTTTTGTTCACTGCGTTTTTCTTAACCCTGTGTGTAGTTTTTCATGACGTATGAACAACTAAAGAAGATGGGATGAGCACATCACACCATTATAGAGTCATCGAGAAGTTTTATATAGCTTATCCAGCCATCACCCACTACACAGCTTATAGATGCCATGATGTGTGTGAAATTGTGCCGGAATGAATGGTTGATCTACTGATTTGTGGAACTTAGAACATGGAAGAAACATCGGAACTTTAATACATAGAAAACTCTGAGGCAAGAGGAGAAAATGCTGGTTACCAGCATTTTGTCCTTTTGCCTCAATGTTTTTCCCAAGTGTCTCGAGTGAAGAGTGAAGAACATGTCTCATAGATGCTATGGTAGTTAAATTGTTGATGAATGAATGAGAGGTAGATCAACTGATCAGGGAAGAACTGGAAGAAACATAAAATTTAGGCAAAGAAAACTCTGAGGCAAAAAGGAGAAAATGCTGGTCACCAGCACTTTCTCTTTTTGCTACATTGTTTTCAAGCCTTCGATTTCTAGAGACAAACCAACAATTGAATTAAATTAACCCTTTCTCATACCAACCCCATATCACATATCAAGACATTGGCAAGCATGAAGAGAAATTGACTCAACATTGTCTCTTCTTTCATCTCCATGCTTTGAATTAACCCTTTCCTGAACGACAAATTTTTAGGGTGGTCCAATTCAAAAACTGCTGAAGACAGCAAAATGGATGTTGATTATGATTAAATTAATGTATGATATAGCATAGAAAACATCGAGACAAAAGGAGAAACTGCTGGTTATCAGCAGTTTCTTCTTTTGTTTCAATGTTTTCCTAAGCCTTTTCTATTAGGGACGTCAAAACCAGGTCTTCTTTGGGAAAGGGTTAAGGATTTTGTACAGTTTGCTAAGCTGATATTGCCATCTGGAAGTCCTTCCAATTATCAGAAAGCCAAAAGTTTGTCATTATGCTCCCGGAAAAAATTTCGGGGGAGCATATAGTCGCCATGCTGTCCGTCCGTCCGTCTGTCCGTCCATCCGTCCGTCCGTCCGTCCACAGCCAGATCTCAGCAACCCTTGGACGAAATTCAATGAAACTTCACATGTGAACTCCCTGGGATAATCCCTAGGGACCTTTTTCTCCGTTTCTTGATTTGAGGCTGCGTCATGGAAAAAGGGGCCTTAATGTAAAAAATAGTTTTTCTCTAATTTCTCTTTATCTAATGGGCAGAATTTAATGAAATTTTGTACTTATGTGACAAATGAGATGTTCTACACCATATTCTATAAATAATGTGTGTACAAAAAATCCGTCATGGAAAAAGGGGGCTTAATGTATGATAGTTTTTATTTTGTGACAAGCATTTATTCGGGGAGCATAATCTGTCTATGACGGCTCTTGTTTTGGAAAGGTAACTTTATAGGTACTATCACAAATTTTAACCAACTTTATTTTACATGCATGTGAAAACTTTGTGAAAACTTTTACTGAGAATAGAATAGCTTAGTGGAATAAAATAATGTTATGAACTTCCAGTTTATCCACTATAATGTTAAATTTTCAACCCTGTGTAAGCCGTAGCAGTTTGAACTGTCTGTCTGGAGTTAATACTTTACCAGACGAAACATTTTTAGACTTGTCTAAATTCAAAGGTGTTGACAACAATTTCGAGTGAATGAAATTTTAAATTTTTGGCTATTTTTTGGATAGAAGACATTGTGGGAAATGAAGAAATTGCTTGTCTCAAGCAATTTCTTCATTTTCCACATTGTTTTCCAGGGATGTTATCTTAAGGGTGTCAAAAGGCGTCACTGTGCGGTAATGGGTTAATATTTGGTGCAATTACTAGAATGTCCGTATTTGATTTATGTTGAATAATGACTCTTTTTTATCGCTTTCCCAAACAACAAAAATATACTCTTCTGTTATCAGCATTTTCTTCTTTTGCAGTAGTATTTTCCTTAGCTACAAGAAATTCCTACTAGGGACGTCAAAACCAGGTGTTGTTTGGGAAAGGGTTTAAGTAATGTGATGATTTGAAATCCTGCTAGCAATTTATATACTGTTTGTTAACTATCATAGACAATGAAATTTTTTGTGACACTATGGATGGCTCAGAAATTATGATGGGTAAAGGAGATGCTGGTGACCAGCATTTTCTTTTGTTGAGAGAGGTTTGTTTGAATGACCAGTAATTGACCAAACGCCGACTGTCAATCAAAAACATCGATTAGCCAATGGACGATCACAAAAATGTTATGCCCCAATTGTTCATAATTGCACGTGGTTTTGTATCGATTTATCGACTGACAATCAAAACAATCGACATACCAATGGCAAAGAATTTTGTGCTAACAATAGACTAGGTTCACAGTCATGTTTTGATAAACCGCGTCGGTGTTGTTATAAAATCTCGTAACTACGGCTTAAATAAAGCCGTAGTTACGAGATTTTATAACAACAACTACGAAATACTACTTTGTTTGTCCGAATTTAAGTCATGATTAACTGGATAAAATCGTTCCCTATTACCGACCACATGCACATTGTTTGCCTTAAATTCTATGTTGGGCGGAGCGATCTGTCGATTGGCGTTTGGTCAATTTGATACTTTTGTTAACAGCTGAATTTTGAACTATTTGATGAAAATAAAGTTAAAGTGTTGAAAATAGCACAAAAATGTTGAGGCAAAAGGATAGATAGCCGATTATCAGCAATTTCCATTTTAGCCTCAATGTTCTCCGAAGCATTTTCTATGTGCGATGTCAAAGCCAGGTCTTGTTTGGGTATGATCCATTTTCTCAGAATTTGGTTTATTTGGATTTCCCAGAATATCCATGTAAGCATGACGGGTCACAGAAATTAATGTTGTCATTCAGCTAAGAAATTTTTTGTATGAATTGAGCAAGATTATTTTGATCAAAATTTATTTTTGTAAGCTTTATTATAATGAAAAGTTTGTTTTGTATTTCAAAGTAGGGATATCATCTTCGTTGTCTTTTGATCTTCTACTAAGTCTAAGATTCTAGAAGCACTCATAAATTTAGAAAGTTCTAAACTCTTTTCAAAAAAAAATATCCAAGGACTTAGGTTTAAGAAGAAAATGTGGAAAACTCAGGGAAAAGGAGTGCTGATAAGCAGCATATAGTCCTTTTCTCTCAGTATTCTGTGTCACAACACATTTTAAATTTTTGCAAAACATTTTGATTTCAGCCATCCTTAAATATGACTGGGAAAGGATCATCCTCTTACCAGTCAGCTAAATTTCAGACTAGTCCAAATTCAAGCTGTTGGAGATGACAATTTCAAGTGAATGAAATTTTACATTTCGTCGGTGTAAATGCAAAACCTCGTATGGTTGGTTGGTGCGATTTTCAAAGAACACATTTGTATGCCCTGTGTAGACTATTCCCGCAGGTTTTGAGATATTTTGGCTGATCAGCATTATTGACACATTATTTGTGAACAATTATGTCCAAATTTCAAGTAAGAAATTTCAGTTTGGGAAAAGTTACTTCCCTTTTCTCCCTCCCCTCTAAATTTTTCCAAAACCGAGATACGAGGTTTTGCATTTACAACGACGATTTGTTGTCTGCCATGATAGAAAACATTGTGGGAAATGAAGAAATTGTTTGTCACAAGCAATTTCTTCATTTTCCACATTATTTTCCATATTCTTTATCTTATGGGGGTTGAGAGGTATCATTATGTGGGAATGGGTTAAAATGATACATTATCTACATATTGTTTTCAGTAAAGGGTTTAAAAGATGGTTTTTGTTTCAGGGCTAAATTGTGTAGGAAAAGGATAAAGCACTTAAAATTTCTCAAACAAGCATTTGTTTTGAATGCTACAGAATGATTGTCTGAAAAGCTTTGAAGGAAGAGGAGAAAATGCTATTGAGAAGCCTTGTTTCCTTTTCCCTCATTGCAGTATCTTTCCATTCAGACTTGCCCAAATATTAGAAGCTTGGGAAAGTGTTACCCTTTACTAAACAGAAAATTTGACTGTTCCAATTTCAAAGCTACTGCAAACAACAAACGGCTGCTTATAAATATAAAATGTGTGTACAATTTAGCACAGAAAAGATTGGGACAAATAGAGAAAAGACTGGTTATTGGCATTTTCTTCTTTTGTCTCAATATTTTCCCCCAGCCTTTTGTATCTGGTCGGTCGTCATCGTTTAAGAAAGGGTTATGACAAGGTTTTGAACATTTTAGCTTGTACATAGCTTCAGCAATTTTTGCTCAACCCATTTACATCCTAGAGATTTTAGTAATTTTGATTTCCTTTTCTAAGATTTTTACACGTATCAACAGGTAGTTAACTTTGGGTTTTTGTGTCGTATTAAATTTCGAGATCTCTGAAAACATCAAGGTCTGGTTTTGAGGTCCCTTTCAAATGGAAGAATCCAAAATTTTGCTGTCTGGTAATGGGCTAATGAATCCTAGGATTGTTACAAAAGCTGTTTGTACATTCTCATTGTAATATTTCTTCTCTTTTTAATTTATTTTTTACTTGTATAAAATGTCACAAGTTAATGCCTACAAAATTATGTTATTAAATTGAAAAGGATATTATATTCCACCTTTGTTGTATATTTTCTTATATGCAGCCCTGTCCATCATTTCGGAAAAATTGCTACTTTTCTTTGAAAACCTCATAGCGGAGACCAGATAGACTCGGTAACATTGCAGTTTGTCGATCCAGGGGTCGTGAGTTCAAACCCAGCTTGGCCTGTTTCCATACCGACATTTGACAAAAGTCATTTGTCTCCAATTGGTGCAAATCATCTTTGTGAGAGAGCAGCTGGAGGCTCTGTTAAGACATTGTGGTAGCACTGGTGAGAGAAATACCAAGAATCCATGTTAGGTGCTCCAGCTGCGCAATATGACATAGCAGTTGAAAGAGGCGTTAAACCCCAATAAATTGAATCGAAAACCTCACAAATATAGCTGTAATTGTAATTACAAGATTTTTGAAGAAAAGCAAGAATTTAGCAAATTCTTTCCACTAAACCAATACATGTCCACTAAAATAATATGACTTTATTGGATAAACCCTTTTCTAATCAAGACCTGGCCCCGGTTTCTCGAAAAAACTTAAGTACGTTCTCGTTCTCAAATTTGAGCACCGTGCTCAAAATGCACGAAATCCGCGTGAACTTCAATCGAATACCCTTCAACGTTGGAGAGTATTCCTTTGAAGTTGAGCATGTTCTCATGAGAATATACTCAAGTTTTTTCGAGAAACCGGGGCCTGGTTTTCCTTATATACTGGCCAAAAGTCCTAACCGGCCAAATAATTGTCAAATTTTGATTTGTAATAAAGGAAAAGCTCAAAAAGCTTTAAATCTTAATAGAGCTCGGGCTAATACTCTTTCAACAATTCAAAGTACACAAACCGTTAGCTGCAACCCAGACCAAGAAAAAAATTGGAAAACATTGTCAATTCTGTGTGACTTTTGACTACAGGAGAAGCAGAAAGAATGGGATGAACGGTAAAATGGTGTTTAAATTCAACCGGCAAAACATTTTTTCAAGCGAATATGCTCAAATATGGTCTGGTATGGAAAAACGATGCAACAAAGTGATTTTTTACACATATCCTACATTTTGTAGCTCGCCGTGAATCATCAGTCTATATTTAATGCGTTTTCGAAGAAAAACGTGTTTTAGATGTTGTCTTTAAGAACCGTTTTTCTGCATACATGACCTCTTTCAGTTTCTTTTACCGTCATATGCTGCACACAATTGTCAAACATTTTCAATTTTTTTCTTAGCCTATGTTGTAGCTAACAATCCATCAGACCAAAAGCACTATATTGACAATATTCTGAGCTCTGTGTGAATTTAGAGCTTTTTGAGCTTTTCCCATGTTGCGCTTTTATTTCAATAAATCGACGGTAACTTTTCGCCAAAATCATCCAGAAAGTTCTGTAAAAATTCACATAGCAAATTTCATGAAAATCCAATCACCACAGAAAAAATTATCTTTGTTTTTTAGGTGGCCGGTTAGAAGTTTTGACTAGTATAGAAAGAGCTTGGGAAAAATTGAGGAAATCAGGGTGTTACAAGGAACTTCTGCATTTCCCACTATTTTATGCAAACTTTTATTTTGTGGGGTGTCAAAGCGTCGTGTAGAAATGGTTTAAATGTACTTGCAACACTTTTACTTATGAGAAATCCAGCTCCATTTAAGGCAATTAAACCCTTTCCCAATAAAGACCTGGTTTTGATGGCTCAAGGAAAATAGAATTTGAAAACATTGAGACAAAAGAAGATTTGGTTTATTGGGGTTTTACGCCATTTTCAACTACTAAGGTCATATAGCAGTGGCTGGAGCACCTAACCAGTTGTTTCTCATACCAGTACTACCACAACACCCTTACCAAGCCTCCAGCTGCTCCCCCACATAGGTTCACAATACCAAACCATTGATGGGTGACACTTTTGTAAGGGTATTTGCCATGGCCGGGTATCGAACCTGGGAACCCTCAAATGAGAAGCAGATGCACAATTCTTATTCTTTCTTATTCTTTTAATGAAAATGAAAATACTGCATTAAACAGTGATATCATACATTGCACAATATGTCACAAATAAAGCAATAATTTAGGTATAAACATTCTTACTACAAACATTACAATGTACATGATTATACATACACAGAATAATCTCTTGATCAAGAGTATAAAGACACATTGGTAGATAGGAAAATACAAGGCTACCAACATTGTATGCACAATTTCTAAACAGTTCTAAATAGCATAACTACAATGTATTATGTATCTCTAATTTCTAATGCTTGTAATAGGTATGTACATAATTTAGTTGCTTGATTCCTATTTTCAGGGTTTAGTAGAAGTTTGAGCAAGTCTATTTCTTTCTCTTTGCAAATATTTGTTTTATCAATGCCAAACTCTTGTAACAAATCATCCCTTATTCTATCATATTTTGAGCAGAACAGTATAAAGTGAGATTCATTCTCTACTTCATTACAAAATTTACATGTCCTTTCATCACGTGGAGTTTTAGGTCTTGTATATCTGCCTCTTTCTATATTTAAAGGGCGACGGTAACAGATGGTCTAATTGCAAAAAATGAAATTTTTTGAAAAAATATGCAAAACTCTTGTGTTGACCACCTGGGGATGGTTAATAATATGCGATTCAGACAGAGAATGAGCCGAAATTACAAGACAGATAGCTGAATTTAGGGAGAATCCAAGCCTAAATTCAACCCCATCACTGATGGGGTTAGAATTATTTTTAAATTGTTGCGCATGCGCATACAGCGCGGACCATGATTCAAACGAGATTCATACTTAAATTTCAATATGACGTCATCATGTATGTTGTGACGTCATTTAAGAAAGTCACATGTCCTACTGTTTTGACCTACTTTCGACATCGCTTCATGAATTTGGTATCAAATTGCGAAAAAATGAGTCGTTGCTTCAATAGTTTCTCGTAATCATTTAATCAGGTCATATAAAGCTTAAAAAGTGTATTTGTATTTGACAATTTTTGGGTCCAAATCTGGGAAATAGTAGCTTTAAGTCGTGAGCACTCAATCTAAATTTAGTTATTATAGAGTTATATTTCTGTTTTAGATTTAAATTCAAATAATTTGGCAAATTACCATCAAAATACAAAATAGAGGAGAATAATTTCAGCTTACTATCATCTTTAGATTTTAATATTTCCAGTTTACATTCAGTTTGTTTAAAGTAGTATTCATTCAACTTTTCATTTATTGTTTTACAGTCTACGGACATTAGATCAAATTTAATGCCTGTCGATTTCAAAGTTTTATCCAAGCAAGAGTACCATGACTTGCTTCCATTCAGATGTAGGGTTTTATCAGTTTGAAATGCCTTTGACAAAAGCCTGTCGTTGGGTAAAGTTCTTAATCTTTCGAAGTATTTAAGCATAAGTTTAATAATAAACAACGTAATTGGGGAACGACCCATCTCTAGACGACTTGCGAAATTCGAGGAATTCCGACGTATTCCAAGAACAGACTTACAAAATTTATGTTGCAGTTTTTCAGGTGGAAGGAGGTCAACATTATCTAAATTAATTGTATAGTCCATAATCCATACCTCGCTTCCATAAGTGAGAATAGGTCTAATTAGAGAATCAAATAGTTTTGAACTTAGCTTGGTAGGAAACTGGGAAAAGTTTGTAAGTTTTTTCTTCAACGAAAACATGGCCTTCATGGCTTTATTATATAGATCTTCTGCAGCATGTTTCAAATTACCATTATAGAAAAATGTTATGCCCAGATACTTGTATGAATCGGTTACCTCAACCCTATTATTCTTGTATGTAAAGTGGTAATTTTCATAATTATGCTTGACTTTATTAAAAATAACAATCTTTGTCTTTTTTAAGTTGACATCTAATCTCCATTTATTACAGTACTGTTCTAATTTAGTTAAACAATTTTGTAAACCTGTGCTTGTTTCAGACAACAGGAGTAGATCATCAGCAAAGAGGAGATGATTTAAAGGTACATCACCTAGGAAGACTGGGTCATTTTTAGATTGATTGCTTACATAGGATCCTAAATCGTTTATGTAAATGTTAAAAAGTGTAGGACTCAAACTATCACCCTGTTTTACCCCTTTGTTATTATCAATTGGTTGTGATATGTAATTATCTTTGCGGATACAAAATGTGGTAGTCGAATACATATGCTTGATAATGTTTAATATTTTACCGCTCATGCCCAGGTTATCAAGCTTCAGAAATAGGCCTTCTCTCCACACCGAATCAAATGCTTTTGAGAAGTCGACAAAGCATGCATACATAGGTTTCTTCAACTTATGAAGATATCTATTTATTAAAGTTTTTACTATAAATATTTGGTCTGTTGTTCTATAGTTTGTTCTGAAGCCTGCTTGATTATCTTCTAAAATTTCATTCACGCTCAAAAAGTTTGAGACTCTTTTTTGTATGAGCTTTGTAAAAAGTTTACCTAAGCAGCTACATACACTTATTCCTCTATAATTCTCACAATCATACACTGACCCTCCTTTATGTATAACAGATAAAAATGATATATTCCAAACAGTTGGAAATTTTCCTGAGTTTAGGATTTTATTGAATAGCTTGACTAGTGGTAAAATAAGGATATCTTTACCATACTTTAAAAATTCATTCAAGATCAAATCTATTCCAGCAGCTTTAGAATTCCTCAGAGACTTTAGTGCATTTTTTATTTCTTTGCACGAAAAAGGTTTATTCAATTCAACATCCTGATATTGAGGTTCACAAGTATTATGGTCTGGTCTTTGATCCGTGGGGGGTTTTAGGTCATTTTCGTTATAATTTAACAAGGTCTTGAAATATGTCTGCCAGTCCTGTATGTTAATGGGGTTATTTTCTTTAAATTCAAGGTTTTTAACTTTATCAAGTGTTTTCCAAAAGGCTCTGGAATCCTTTTTAGCTCACCTGAGCACGAAGTGCTCAAGGTGAGCTATTGTGGTCGCTTTTTGTCCGTCGTCCGTCCGTCTGTCCGTCCGTCTGTCCGTCCGTCTGTCCGTCCGTCCGTTCACAATTTCTTTAAACATCTTCTCCTCCTATATCAATGGGCCAATTTTTACCAAACTTGGCAGGAATGTTCCTTGGGTGACCCTTCTCAAAACTTGTTCGCGGATTTTTGATTCGTCAAAAAATGTGGGCGTGGCAGGGCAGGGCTTATCAGACTAAGAGAAATCATAAGAAAATTCTTTAAAAATCAACCATTGGGTCAATTTGAACCAAACTTGGCAGGAATGTGCCTTGAGTCACTCTTCTCAAAATTTATTCACAATTTTTTAGATTTGTCAAAAAATGTGGCTGTGGCAGGGAGAAAGGGGCTTATCGGCTTAGAGAAAGCATAAGAAAATTCTTTAAAAATCAACCATTGGGCCCAATTGAACCAGACTTTGCAGGAATGTTCCTTGAGTCACTCTTTACAAAATTTGTTCACAAAATTTTACATTTCTCAAAAAATGTGGCTGTGGCAGGGAGAAAGGGGCTTATCGGACTTAAAGAAATCAGAAGAAAATTCTTTAAAAATCAACCATTGGGCCCAATTGAAGCAGACATGGTAGGAATGTGGCTTGAGTCACTCTTTACAAAATTTGTTTACAAATTTTTACATTTGTCAAAAAACGTGGCCGTGGCAGGGAGAAAGGGGCTTATCAGACTTAGAGAAATCAGAAGAAAATTTCTTTAAAAATCAACCATTGGGCCCAATTGAAGCAGACATGGTAGGAATGTGGCTTGAGTCACTGTTTTCGAATTTATTCACAATTTTTTACATTTGTCAAAAAATATGGCCGTGGCAGGGAGAAAGGGGCTTATCAGACTAAGAAAAATCATAAGAAAATTCTTTAAAAATCAACCATTGGGCCCAATTGAACTAGACTTTGCAGGAATGTTCCTTGAGTCACTCTTTACAAAAATTGTTCACAAATTTTTACATTTGTCAAAAAATGTGGCCGTGGCAGGGAGAAAGGGGCTTATCGGACTTAAAGAAATCAGAAGAAAATTCTTTAAAAATCAACCATTGGGCCCAATTGAAGCAGACTTGGTAGGAATGTGCCTTGAGTCACTGTTTTCGAATTTATTCACAATCTTTTACATTTGTCAAAAAATATGGCCGTGGCAGGGGGAAAGGGGCTTATCAAACTTAGAGAAATCATAAGAAAATTCTTTAAAAATCAACCATAGGGCCCAATTGAACCAGACTTTTCAGGAACTTTCCTTAAGTCACTCTTTTCAAAATTTGTTCACAAATTTTTACATTTGTCAAAAAATGTGGCAGTGGCAGGGAGAAAGGGGCTTATCGGACTTAGATAAATCAGAAGAAAATTCTTTACTTTTGATGAAGTTGATTTTCAGTCTGATCTGACCAGAAAGATGAGAGTTATGTGCCCTTGAATTTGATAAATTTCATTGTCCGGTCTTATCAGATTCGCCATTTTGTATATAACACTTCCGTCAGGTGGAAAACATAGACATATGAAAGGGAATAATTGAATTTTCATTCAAAAAGAAGGAATAACTTCTGCATTGGGAATTTTCTTTCCAGATTTTGGGAAAAAATTACCCTATTTGGCATTGGGAACGGGTCCTTTTTACGGACCCGTCCGAAGAAGGAGAAAAAACCCTGGAATGACATGACCTGGTTCAAATGGATGTGCATACTTGATTGATACCGATCTGTAAGCTAGGATGCTAAATAAATTCTACATAGGGTTTGGATATGAATAATAAAAAAAGGAAAGGCTTTCCTATTTCTCTTATCTATTTCTCTTATCTGTTGCTCTGGCCCCATGTTTATCTTATGTAAACAGATAAGAAGGGATTAACCTAGCTTATCAGATGGAGATCTTTCTTCACAACAAACTTTACAGGATCGATTGGAACAAAATTATTACTTAATTGTTTCCTAACAGAAAGTCCTTAGAAGTTTCATGTCTTTGAATTTGACAAAATTGCCATTATCACTCTTGTCATATTGATTCAGGTGAGCGATTTAGGACCATCATGGTCCTCTTGTCATTCATATCTGACAGTTGATTCATTAAGCTATCAATAAAATTCTTCTTTTTTACTTTGATTAGTTTATTATATCTCTTTCTTAATGCGAAAAAATTTTGCTTTAAATGATGCGCTACCAACTGCGCCATGGCTGCGGCCAGACAAAAGAAAATGCTGATTACAAGCTTTTTTAGCTCCACTGGCCTTTCCGGCCAGCGGGCTATTGTCATGGCGGTGTGTCCACCGGTCGTGCGTCCGTCCGTCCGTCCGTCCGTCCGTAAACTTTTTCTTCAAAAATCTTCTTCTCAGAAACTGCTGGATGGATTTCAATTAAACTTCACAGGAATGATCCTTGGGTGACCCTCTCTCAGATTCCTCGAAATAATTCAGATTGAACTGGAAAGTCTGGAGTTATCTGCCCTTGAATATCAAAAAAAGCTGGTTTTGACTTTATTTTTACTCTTAAATCTACAAATATTAACCAATCAAGACAAAACTTGGACAGAATATATATAAGCATGATATCCTGCCTGGGTATAATTTTCAGCTTGATCGGAATTTTACATCATGAGTTATGTGCCCTTGAATTTGACAAATTTGCCATTTTCGACTTTGTTTTCACTCTAACAACCATAATAGTTAACCAATCAAGATGATATTTGGACAGAATCTTGTTGACAACAAGATCTTGCTTTTGTGTAATTTTCAGGATGATTGCATTGCTACAATCTGAGTTATGTGCCCTAGAAATTGACAAAATTTCAGTTTTTGACACTTTTTTCACTTTTGTGGCCACATATATAGAATAATACCGACGACATTGGGGCAGACCACAAGATCTTGCTCAAGTTTAATATTTAGCTTGATTATTGTGGTGTTCAAGACAAATTATCAAGTCAAAATCATAGTTTTAGATCAGAATGTCTCTTTATTTTCATTACCACCATTTTACAGGCACAATCGCAACTTCTTGAACTAATTATCATAAAGAAAAACAACTCTTACTGAACTTTAAATTGCTCATATCAAAAGTTACTTTCTTTAGTCTACCACAATTATTTACTCACATACTGACTCGTGTGCCCTTGAATATGGCATAATGACAGTTTTCAACTTTATCATCACTCTAAAAATCCCCAAAATATTGGTCAATCATTTACCTTCTTTTCGCTTTGACCACATGATTGCTTCTTTTTACTTTGTTTCTGCTCTAAGAATCACAAGAATTTGAAATAAATTTGTCAATTTTTTTTTAGTAAACCACAGGAAATTCAGGCCTGTGGAGCGACTCAAGACCTTCAGGTCTTTCTAGTTTCCTTATGCCTCAATATTTTTTGTACACATTCCTCTTTATCAACATGCATTTTGTTGTCTGCAGCAGCTTTCCAATAGGAACACCCCAATATTTTGATGTTTGAGAAAGTGTTAAGATGTCTGCAGCAATTGACCAAACGCCAATAGATAGATCACTCCGCCAAATGTAGAATCTAAGACAAACACCGGAGAGCATTGGCATGTCAATTGTTTTGAGCGTCAGTCGATAGATCGATACAAAATCACCTGCAACAAAGAATTTAAGACAAACAATAGGGGGGCATTTTTCTGATCGTCCATTGGCTTATCGATGGTTTTGATTAACAGCTGGCGTTTAGTAATTGGTCAATTTGTCTGCGCATATACGCCCGAGAGGGGCTTGTCAGTAAAATTGGGCATTTTTTTTTTCAATTCAAGGACAGATAATTCAAACATGAAATGTTATCAAAATTTTGTTTGCACAACCAGACACCATAAAAATTCATTGTGGCTAGTTTGATCAAATTCTGGTTGAAACTGTAGGAGTTGCGCACACAAGAAAATGGGCATTTTTGAGAAAATGGGTATTTTTCCTTAAATTCAAGGGCGGATAATTCAAGAACGAAAGCAGTTACATGTATCTAAATTCGGTAAATGATGTGCACAACTAGACACCATGGAGATTCATTGTGGCAAGTTTGATGAAATTCTGATCAAAACTGTAGGAGGAGTTGCGCACACAAGAAAATGGGCATTTTTTTAAGTTCAAGGGCAGATAATTCAAGAACGAAAAAGAGTTATCTGAATTCCGCAAGTGGCATCCACAACTAGACACCATAGAGATTCATTGTGGCAAGTTTGATGAAATTCTGATCAAAACTGTAGGAGGAGTTGCGCACACAAGAAAATGGGCATTTTTTTAAATTCAATGGCAGATAATTCCAGATCAAAAAAAATTATCTGAATTCCAAAAGTGGCGTGCACAACTAGACACCATGGAGATTCATTGTGGCAAGTTTGATCAAATTTCGATCAAAACTGTAGGAGGAATTGCGCACACAAGAAATTGCTAACGGACGGATGGACAGACGGCAGATAATTTAAACATCAAATGTTAGCAAAATTTTGTTTGCATAACCAGACACTATAAAGATTCATTGTGGCTAGTTTGATTAAATTCTGTTTGAAACTGTAGGAGTTTGCACACGAGAAAATGGGCATTTTTGAGAAAATGGGTATTTTCCCTTAAATTCAAGGGCAGATAATTCAAGAACGAAAACAGTTATTTTAATTCCGTTAACGGTGTGCACAACTAGACACCATGGAGATTCATTTTGGCAAGCTTGATCAAATTCCAATAAAAATAGTAGGAGGAATTGCACACACAAGAAAATGGGCATTTTAATTCAAGGGCAGATAATTAAAAAAATGCAGAGTTATCTGAATTCCGTAAGTGGTTTGCACAACTAGACACCATGGAGATTCATTGTGGTAAGTTTGATCAAATTGCGATCAAAACTGTAGGAGGAGTTGCGCACACAAGAAAATGCTAACAGACAGACGGACAAACGGATGGACAGACAGACAGACAACTAGGGCTATAACATAATACGACCCTTTGGGCGTATAAAAATTTGTGAATCTTGAGCTGTACAGACTCTAGTTCTCTTACCTAAGGATAATTATTAGAATTATGAAACACACAAGTCATTTTGATTTTGAGGATTTTTATTACAATTACATGTAACAGATAATTGCCTGCAGAATGAGAAAGTTGTTCTTAAAATGTAACCCTTTCCCAGATGATTATTCAGACTAGTCCAATGTCAAAGCAATTGCAGGTAGCAAGATATGTTTATAAATTGGAAGCACAGAAGGGATTTGTGTATATCTCTTCTTTAAATGTTATCCAAGTCATCCAAAATAAGACTGTTTGTGAATGGGTTGAAAATGCAACTGCTACACCAATAAATTGTTATTAGCATAACTAAAAACACTTTAATCCTATCCAAAATGACAAAATTGTTGATCTGTTCAAATAACTGAAACATTAAGGCTTGAGATATGGTTTTGACATCACTAGAGGCCTGGTCACCTACGATTCCGCATCCATATCATGTGGAACAGACAGATATCATTTAAGAGAAGTTATGTACCAAATTTCAGCTTTGTAAGTCAAATACTTTTGGAGAAATGGCAAAACGTTAAGTTTTCGAACAGACAGACGGACGGACATGAGTAAAACAATATGCCCCTGATCTCTCGATACAGGGGCTTAATGAAAAAATTGCTTGTGACAAACAATTTCTTCAGATTCCACAATGTTTTTTAACACAAAATGGAAAGATTTCTAAATTTTCATGAACTTAACCCATTACCACACAGTGACCCCTTTAGACTCCCCACAAGATAATGGCTGTGGAAAACATTGTGGTAAATGAAGAAATTGCTTGTGACAAGCAATTTCTTCATTTTCCACAATGTTTTCTACGTAAAAAGAGCAAAAAAGTCAAAATTTCATTCACTTGAAATTTTCGTCTGCATCACTTTTCAAATTGAAACAGTCCAAAATTTTGCCGTCTGGAAATGGGTTAAAATGGTCGCCTGGAACTTCTTTCATATTGGAGCAGTCAAAAGATTTCACTGTTTGGAAAAGGAATTATCTATAGATCTAATTTGATGTCATATAAAAATTTGTGAAAACATGATCTATTAACAATGAATAAATAAAGTAACATATTGATGCTTTTTAACGAAAAACTTGTAACTGTAGCTTGTTTTAAGCTGCAGTTACGAGGTTTTCGTTGAAAAGCGATGATATTCCTAATGATCCACTTCATCAATTTTTCAATTTCTTCTTTTTCGGATCGTTTTTAATTTTCTCCTGATATTCCAGCATCAAAGTTTGTTGTGTTTCCGGATTTGCCGGACAATATTTACTGAACTCCATCGTAAACTCTCCTTTACCCTGCGTCTGTGATCGCAACTCGCCCGCAAAACCAAACATCTTGTTTAATGGAACCTGCAATAAATAAATCAGAAATCTGTAAGTACAGAAATGTCAATTCAATTAACTGGTCAAGAGTCACTTTGTCTCTGCCATAAAATATATATTTCCCCAGCACAATACATGCACTTATAGAAATTACACAGAAAAGCAGGGACAATTACTTTTGTAAAATAATTCTTCCTGTATTTTTTACAAAAGTTGTGTCGCGCCCATCTACATGTCCTAATGAGCACTCCTATTGACAAGATTATATCACAGTGTATAATCATGTGACTCAGAATTTCCGATAATCGTCAATATCTTTTTTAATACTTAACCAATTTGAATTCGATTTGAAGCAGAGAATGTGGGAAAATGCCAGGAATATGCTGGACGTGTTGGATTTTTGAAAAATCAACTGATAAAAAAGTTATTGAAGATAAACCAAAATTTTGGTTTATCTTCAATAACCTTTTTATCAGTTGATATTTCAAAAATCAACCACGTCCATCTAATGCGTGACATCTGTCCACATTCTCTGCTTCAAATTCAATTCAAATCTGTCCAGTATTAACAAAATTATTGAAGATTTTCTGAAATTGTTGCATCACGTGATAATCCACCATGTATGTGGACTCAACCAACCCCCCATCCCTTTCCCCGCCAGCCCCCACCCTAACCCACAGGCTGATTTCAGAATACATAACTTAACTTTTTGTAGGGATATAACAATATAGATTAGACTTTTTGCATTTTAGTTTTGTCATAGAGGGCAGTTTACAACAAAGATTTTGATTTGATTTTACTGGGGTTTTACGCCGTTTTAAACATCTATGGTCATATCGCGGCGGCTGGAACACCTTACCGTGGGTTCCTGGTATTTCTCGCACCAGTACAACCACAACATCCAAACCGAGCCTCCAGCTGCTCTCTAACATAGATGATTCACACCCATTGGTGAGAGACAATTGACTTTTGTCAAATGTCAGAATGGATACTGGCCGAGCCGGGGTTCGAACTCGAGACCCCTGGATTGACAGACTCCGTCGTAACCGACTGAGCTATCCGGGCTTGGCATTTACAACAAAGAAACAAGAGCTTTATCCGTTAGATGTTTAGAACAAAACTATTTTAGACTGACAGAAACAGAGAATCTTGAATCAATTCATCGTACCTCACACTGTACGGTTGTATAACCCTCCTGTCCATCTGTCCCTAAAAACACCGCATCTCTCAGTGTCAACGTGGACATAACAATGGATTGAAACTCGGACGGGAAGTTAACTTCTACATTCATAATAGGTTCTAGTAGCTGCCACATTCCCAACTCATATACTGTAAAGCAAGAATATAAATGATTAACCCTTGTCATGCTAAATTTAACCCATTACTGCACAGTGACGCCCTTTGACACCTTCACAAGAAAAGGCCTAAGAAAACATTGTGGAAAATGAAGAAATTGCTTGTGACAAGCAATTTCTTCATTTCCCACAATATTTTCTACACAAAAAGACCAAAAATGTAAATTTTTAATTCAGTTTTAATTGTCTGCAACATCTTTGAATTTAGAGCACCCCAAAATTTTGCTGTTTGGGAAAGGGTTAAGAAGCAGGCAGTATAGAATAAGGCCAGACTGCATGTATGTGCAGACTGGTCTTGTTCTATTCTGCCTGCCAAAGGGAACAGACTATTCCCGGATCAGCATGACCAGGCTTAATATTGACAGCTGCTGAAGAGATGAAAATGAATGGCTAAAGGATGTGTGTAAAATATATAACAGAAAATATTGAGGCAAAATATTGATGGATCAGGCCTGGTTTAAATGCTATGGTCATATCGCGGCAGCTGGAGACCAAGCCATGGGCTCCTTGAATTACTCTCATCAGTACTACCACAATATAAACTCCTTGCCTCAAGCTGCTCCCTTACTCACATGATTTACAGCAATTGGTGAGAGACAAATAACTTTTGTCAAAAGTCAGAAAGGATGTTGGCCAAACTCACGACTTCTTGATAGACAGACATTACTACCTGAGCTATCTGGGCTAGCCTTGGGGCAAAAGGATAAAATACTAATTATCAGCATTTTCTTCTTTTCCCTGAATGTTTTCCCAAGCATTTTCTAATAGATGTATCCAAATATAATATTGTATAGAAAAGGATTAAAGTAAATACAAGCTAGAAATCTTATCACTTAAAGTCATAAAATACCTCCGCCACTGCATTTGTCCAGACAAGCGTTTTTTTTTTTTTTTAAACAAAGGGCACTAACTAAAACAAAGTAACAAAAAGTATGCAAGGCAGAGTTATGCTCTTTGTAAACTACACTTCTCATTAATGAGATCTATCTACCCATGCAGTTTCATGATCATAGCTACTTTACTTTCAGAGATATGCTGAAGCCATGTATTTTGTACATAGACAGACAGATGGACAGACAGACTGATTCCAGTATACCCCCTAAAACATTCCTTTTGCCAGGGTATAATAAAACATTTGTTTTGCGGGGGTATAAGTACCTCCATCTATCATTACAAGGGGATAAAATATCTCAGAAATATTTTACCTTGTTTCATTGCACCTCTAGCAGCCTGCTGGAAAGCCCAGTCACTGGAGTCTACTTCATGGTTCGCACCTGTCACATAATAGAGGAATACAGTTGTAAAACATGGCTTAAACAATTCACAAACAGCAAAATTACCTAGACGACAGAATAGATGCTCAAAAACGATGGATTTGTGTAAAATATTGAGGCAAAAGGAGAAAATGCTGATTATCAGCTTTTTCTTCTTTTACCTCAATGTTCACAAGCCTTTACTGTTACGGACATCAAAACCAGGTCTTGTTTGGAAAAGGGTTAAGGAAACTGATTAACCCTTTCCCAAGAATTGAAGAATACCAATATGAAGGCTGCTGCAAACAATAAAATGGATCTTAAAAACTTTAGAATTTGCACACATTTTGGGGAAAAAAATCTCAGCAGTACAAGAGTTTATTTGCCCATTCCATTTCCAACATAATGACACTTTTTACGCACCACAAGCTATTGACTTTGAAAATATTGTGGAAAATAAAGAAATTGCTAGTCATACACAGATCTTTTCAGACTGAAAGATCTGCAGCATCTTTCAATTCTAGAGCACTTCATTATTTTGACTACTTAATAGACAGATTTTGTGCTAAAGATAGACTTTGTTTATCGTTATATATTCATAAACCATCAGCATTGTTATAAAATCTAAACAAGAGGGCCAGAATGGCCCTATATCGCTCACCTGAAAGAAGTTTAAGACACGCCCACTTTTTTTGATGAATCAAAAATTTGCAAACAAATTTTGAAAAGGGTCACTCAAGGAACATCGTTGCCAAATTTGTTTCAAATTGACCCTATGCTTGATTTTTAAAGAACTTTCTTATGATTTCTCTAAGTCTGATAACCCACACCCTGCCATGCCCACTTTTTTGACCAATACAAAATTTGCCAACATATTTTGAAAAGGGTCACTCAAGGAACATTTCTGTAAAGTTTGCTTCAAATTGGGCCAATGATTTTGATTTGATTTTTAAAGAATTTTCTTAGGATTTCTGTAAGATTGATAAGCCACGCCCAATTTTTTCTGACGAATAAAAAATTTGAGAAAAAATTTTGAAAAGAGTCACCCAAAGAACATTTCTGCCAAGTGTGGTTCAAATTGGGCCAATGGTTGATTGTTAAAGAATTTTCTTATGATTTCTCCAATTCCGGTAAATGCTGACTTGTCACGCCCACAATTTTGGATGAATAAAAAATCTGCGAACAAATCTTAAGAAAGGTCACCCAAGGAACATTCCTGCCAAATTTGGTTTTAATTGGCCCTATGGTTAAGGAGAAGAAGATTTTTGAAGAATTTTTTAACCATTTCTCTTGGTTAGATAAGCCCCGCCCTGCCACACCCACATTTTTTGACGAAACTATAAATTTATGAACAAATGTTGAAGAGGGTCACTCAAGGAACAATTCTGCCAAGTTTGCTTCAAATTGGCCCATTGGTTGATTTTTAAAGAATTTTCTTAGGATTTCTCTAAGGCTGATAAGCCCCTTCCTCCCTGCCACGCCCTCATTTTTTGACAAATGTAAAAATTTGTGAATCAATTTTGAAAAGAGAGACTCAAAGAACATTCCTGCAAAGTCTGCTTCAAATAGGCCCAATGGTTAATTTTTAAAGAATTTTTTTATGATTTCTCTAAGTCTGATAAGCCCCTTTCTCCCTGCCACGGCCACAATTTTTTACAAATGAAAATATTTGTGAACAAATCTTAAAAAGAATGACTTAAGGCACATCCCTGCAAAATCTGGTTCAAATTGGCCCAATGGTTGATTTTTAAAGAATTTTCTTAATATTTTTCTAAGTCTGATATTAAGCCCCTTTCTCCCTGCCACGGCCACGTTTTTTGACGAATCAAAAATCTGAGAACAAGTTTTGAGAAGGGTCACTCAAGGAACAATTCTACCAAGTTTTGGTTCAAATTGGAATAATGGTTGATTTTTAAAGAATTTTCTTAGGATTTCTCTGAGTGCGATAAGCCCCGCCCTGCCACGCCCACATTTTTTGACGAATCAAAAATCCGCGAACAAGTTTTGAGAAGGGTCACTCAAGGAACATTCCTGCCAAGTTTGGTCAAAATTGGCCAGTTAGTTTTGGAGAAGAAGATATTTGAAGAAATTGTTGACGGACGGACAGACGGACAGACGGACGGACGGACAGACGGACGACGGACGGTGAGTGACCACAATAGCTCCCCTCGAGCACTTCGTGCTCAGGTGAGCTAACAAACAAGAGCTGTCACTGTAAGATGACAATGCCCCCGACACCGCTTTGATCGTCATAAGGTCAAGGTCATCCAGGGGTCAAGGTCACCAAAGTATGTGCCTACAGAAAGGTAATGTACCAAGGAATGTTGTGGTAAAGTATGAAGGGAATATGTTAAGTAATAAGGAAGTTATGGCCAATGTTAAAGTTTTTGGACGGAATGACGGACGGACGGACGGACAGACAGACGGACGGACAGACAGACGGACGGACGGACAAGTCAAATTTATGATGCCTCCCTATCGGGGGCATAAAAAAGTACCTCTTAGCAATATCATAAGCAAAGCAAATATTAAGTTTTGTCAAATTTGGCTCTGCGGTTATTGAGAAATTGCTTCTGGCAGATTTCGTGTAATTTCTCTTTTTCTGTTGCCATGGCAACCAGAGTTGGGTTTTTTTTTATACATTGCAATTCTGTTAGCAATTTTTTAAATGTGACCTCCTAAGGAATATTTCTGCCTAGTTTGGTGGAAATTAGCCTGTTAGTTTAGGAGAAGATATCATTCAAGGATGTCATTGAGATTTGGTGGAAAATCTCCTTTTCTGTTGCCATGGCTACCAGAGCTTTTAAAGGATTTCAATTCTCTTAGCAATTTTTAAAAGGAACCTCCTCAGAAATTTTTCTGCCAAGTTTGGTTGAAAATGGCCAAGTAGTTTAGGAGATGTTGTTCAAAGAAATTATTGAGAATTTCTCCTTTTCTGGTGCCATGGAAACCAGAGTGTTTAGTCAATTTCAAATTTCAATTCTTAAAGAGGACCTCCTAAGAAATATTTTTGCCAAGTTCAGTTGAAATTGGCCTGGTAGTTTAGGAGGAGATGTCGTTCAAAGATAGTATTGAGATTCAGTCAAATTTCTCCTTTTCTGTTGCCATGGCAACCAGAGTTTTTTATGGATTTCAATTCTTTTAGCAATTCCGAAAGGGGGTCATCTAAGGAACATTCCTGCCAAGTTTGGTTGAAATTGGCCAGGTAGTTTAGGAGATGTCGTTCAATGATAGTATTGAGATTCATTCAAATTTCTCCTTTTCTGTTGCCATGACAGAGTTTTTTATGGATTTCATTTTTTTTAGCAATTCTGAAAGGGGGTCACCTAAGGAACATTCCTGTTAAGTTTGATTGAAATTGACCCAGTAGTTTAGGAGATGTCATTCAAAGATAGTATTGAGATTCATTCAAATTTCTCCTTTTCAGTTGCCATGGCAACCAGAGTTTTTTATGGATTTCAATTCTTTTAGCAATTCTGAAAGGGGGTCACCTAATAAACATTCTTGCCAAGTTTGGTTGAAATTGACCCAGTAGTTTAGGAGGAGATGTCATTCAAAGATAGTATTGAGATTGGGTCAAATTTCTCCTTTTCTGTTGCCATGGCAACCAGAGTTTTACATGGATTTCTGTTCTTTTAGCAATTCTGAAAGAGGGTCAACTTAGGAACATTCCTGCCAAGTTTGGTTGAAATTGACCCAGTAGTTTAGGAGGAGATGTCGTTCAAAGATAGTTTTGAGATTCAGTCAAATTTCTCCTTTTCTGTTGCCATGGCAACCAGAGTTTTTCGTGGATTTCAATTCTTTTAGCAATTCTGAAAGGGGGTCACCTAAGGAACATTCCTGCCAAGTTTGGTTGAAATTGGCCAAGTAGTTTAGGAGGAGATGTCATTTAAAGAAATTGTTGACGGACGACGGACAACGCACGACGGACGGACGCCGGACAAAAGGTGATCACAATAGCTCACTTGAGAACCATGTGCTCAGGTGAGCTAAAAACTACAACTTCAATCAAGCTGTAGTTGAGAGGTTTAGAATAACACCAACAAAATACTTTTGTTTGACCAAAATCATGTCACAATATACTTGATATAATTGAACCCTATTGGATAAAACAAACTCACCATCAACAAGTGTAAACTCTATACCAGATACTTTGTTACCCACTAATGGACCTTCTTCACATGTTTCTCTGTAACCCTGGAAAAACATTAAAATACATCAGTAAAGGCTTTGGAAAACATTGTAGGAAATGAAGAAATTGCTTGTCACAAGCATTTTCTTCATTTCCTACAATGTTTTCTACCCATAAACACCCTAAAAAGTAAGATTTATTCACTGGGAATGGTCCAATTACACATCCAGGAATTCGGACCAGTCTAAAATCTTGCTTTTTGGTAATTTAAGTTCAGAAAGGATTTAAATTCCACTGAAATTAATGTCACGGTAATGAATCTTTCCTTAGAGGCTGATATTATGGTCACAAAATCATGTGCAAAATTTCAGAGCAATAGCATCAACAGAAACAGAGATATGACAGTAGTATGTAAAACCGTATCCAAAGCATTACACCGACACTAACACTCGGGTGACTGGAATAGCCCTTCTAGTCTACCAACACTTGTGCTAAAATGATTCATTTATCAGTTCTTGACATGAAATGCCTCAAAATCCTCAATATTTGGTAACAATTTTGAAGCAATTTATCTGTGGGATACTTTTGCACATATAGGGGCATTAAGGCGATTCACTTGAGCCTTAGTGCCCTAGAGATTAGTGACTTGGGAAGAAAACTACAATTATAAGGCAGTTTTGAGGCAAAGACAGATTAATCTATATATAAATATAAGGATTTCTACAAACCTTTTCAATACCAGGTTTAAAATGTTTTGGTACATTTGTCCCTGTTGAGGTGTCTTTAAACTTTAAGGCAGTATTCTCCTCTGGTCCTAATGGCTGCAATGATAAACATAAATAGGGAATCATTTTATCAAGTGAACCGTTATGTAATTAACCCTTTCCCAAATGGCAAAATTTTAGGGTGACCCACTTCAATAACTGCCGCAAATTAGAAAATAGATGTTATTAAAATAGGATTTGTGTAAAATATGGCACAGAAAATATTGAGACAAAAGGAGAAACTGCTGGTTATCAGCAGTTTCTTCTATTGTGTCAATGTTTTCCCAAGCCTTTTCTATAAGGGACCTCAAACCCAGGTCTTGTTTGGGAAAGGGTTAAGGACAAACAATAGTATTTCCTCTATATAAAAACTTGTAGCTAAACAACTTCAACGATTTATCCATATATACATGCAAATCCAGAGTATTTTTAAAAGTACAAAATTTATTATCAGACTGCCAGTAAAACATCTCACCAGTGTTCAATCTAGAGGGGGGGGATCAGAGCAAACATAGCAACAGATAATGTATAAGAATTCTAAATGTTATTCTAAATCCAAACCCTATGTTGTGGGTACTCATTAAAGCGTCTCCATGAGACGATTCCAATGAGAACATACAACATAAGGTTTGATGATTATCTAATTAAATATTGCATTTTGAAAAGCCATTACCCCCTCTTATATGTAGATCTGGCAAAAATGGCCAACTAAAATCTAAAATCCAAAATGACCTTATTCAGAACAAAGCCAGGGATGAAATACAGCAACTTTATAGGACATTAAAATCCTTTTTTTAATGAAAAAAAGTGTCTGATTGTTTTTAAAATTTTCACCATTTATTCTCTTCAACATAGCAATATCCTTTTGATTTACCTGTAAGTTTCTGAATCTTCAAAGTTATGTACACTTCTGCTCTGAAACTTATTTCCCAGAATTAAACTCTTTGGTCAAAGGCTGTGTGCATTTCCATACCACTTCAAAGCAAAGCTAGAACACTGGCTGTTTGAACAGACTATTAGAGTACTTTTTTGCATTATGCTTTTGTCCTCTGAGACAGCTTTCAAATTGGACAACCCTACTCTTTTTTTTAAAATGTGACCCGTCACGCTAAAAGGGACCTTATCGGATGTCTAAAAAATATCGACCCTAGTCAGTCCGCACAGCCAGACTAGGGCCGACACTTTTCACTTTTATATAATTTTCTAAATCCGGAATGTTTTCCCTATCTTACTATATGTTCATTTTTTACATACAGTATCTGGTTGACCTGTGCTGGGTCTGACAAGTTTGCCAAAATTTGGATTTTTTGAGTTCGGATAAGGTCCCTTTTAACGTGATGGGTCACAAATGGTTAAGGCAATAAGGACAAATTGAGCTTAAGAGATACATGGACAGATAAACAGCTATTCCAACAAAGCCCTACACGAAACACCTACCTCACACATTCCTACAACTCTACCATGGTTTAATAAGCAATGAACTACAGTAGAACATGATTAATTTTTATTCCTACAAGCACCTACCTCACACATTCCTACAACTCTGCCATATTCTCCACGACCACCAGACTGTCTCTTGTGTAAATAGTCAAACTACATGGTTAAAGAAACAATAAACTACAGTAGAACATAGTTTATTCCTACAAACACCTACCTCACACATTCCTACAACTCTGCCATATTCTCCACGACCACCTGACTGTCTCTTATGTAAATAGTCAAACTACATGGTTAAATTAACAATAAACTACAGTAGAACATGGTTTATTCCTACAAACACCCACCTCACACATTCCTACAACTCTGCCATATTCTCCACGACCACCTGACTGTCTCTTGTGTAAATAGTCAAACTACTTGATGGTTAAATAAACAATAAACTACAGTAGAACATGGTTTATTCCTACAAACACCCACCTCACACATTCCTACAACTCTACCATATTCTCCACGACCACCTGACTGTCTCTTGTGTAAATAGTCAAACTACATGATGGTTAAATAAACAATAAACTACAGTAGAACATGGTTTATTCCTACAAACACCTACCTCACACATTCCTACAACTCTGCCATATTCTCCACGTCCACCTGACTGTCTCTTGTGTAAATAGTCAGACTACATGATGGTTAAATAAACAATAAACAACAGTAGAACATGGTTTATTCCTACAAACACCTACCTCACACATTCCTACAACTCTGCCATATTCTCCACGACCACCTGACTGTCTCTTGTGTAAATAGTCAGACTACATGATGGTTAAATAAACAATAAACTACAGTAGAACATGGTTTATTCCTACAAGCACCTACCTCACACATTCCTACAACTCTGCCATATTCTCCACGACCACCTGACTGTCTCTTGTGTAAATAGTCAGACTACATGATGGTTAAATAAACAATAAACTACAGTAGAACATGGTTTATTCCTACAAACACCTACCTCACACATTCCTACAACTCTGCCATATTCTCCACAACCACCAGACTGTCTCCTGTGTAAATAGTCAAACTACATGATGGTTAAATAAACAATAAACTACAGCAGAACATGGTTTATTCCTACAAACACCTACCTCACACATTCCTACAACTCTGCCATATTCTCCACAACCACCAGACTGTCTCTTTTGTAAATAGTCAAACTACATGGTTAAATAAACAATAAACTACAGTAGAACATGGTTTATTCCTACAAACACCTACCTCACACATTCCTACAACTCTACCATATTCTCCACGACCCCCAGACTGTCTCTTGTGTAAATAGTCAAACTACATGGTTAAACAAGAGGGCCAGAATGGCCCTATATCGCTCACCTGAAAGAAGTTTAAGACACGCCCACTTTTTTTGACGAATCAAAAATTTGCAAACAAATTTTGAAAAGGGTCACTCAAGGAACATCGTTGCCAAATTTGTTTCAAATTGACCCTATGCTTGATTTTTAAAGAATTTTCTTATGATTTCTCTAAGTCTGATAAGCCACGCCCTTCCATGCCCACTTTTTTGACCAATACAAAATTTGCCAACACATTTTGAAAAGGGTCACTCAAGGAACATTTCTGTAAAGTTTGCTTCAAATTGGGCCAATGGTTGATTTTTAAAGAATTTTCTTAGGATTTCTGTAAGTCTGATAAGCCACGCCCAATTTTTTCTGACGAATAAAAAATTTGAGAAAAAGTTTTGAAAAGAGTCACCCAAGGAACATTTCTGCCAAGTGTGGTTCAAATTGGGCCAATGGTTGATTTTTAAATAATTTTCTTATGATTTCTCCAAGTCCGGTAAATGCTGACCTGCCACGCTCACAGTTTTGGATGAATAAAAAATCCGCGAACAAATCTTAAGAAGGATCACCCAAGGAAAATTCCTGCCAAATTTGGTTTAAATTGGCCCTATGGTTAAGGAGAAAAACATTTTTGAAGAATTTTTTAACAATTTCTCTTGGTCAGATAAGCCCCGCACTGCCACACCCACATTTTTTGACGAAACTATAAATTTATGAACAAATGTTGAAGAGGGTCACTCAAGGAACAATTCTGCCAAGTTTGGTTCAAATTGGCCCATTGGTTGATTTTTAAAGAATTTTCTTAGGATTTCTCTAAGGCTGATAAGCCCCTTCCTCCCTGCCACGCCCTCATTTTTTGACAAATGTAAAAATTTGTGAATCAATTTTGAAAAGAGAGACTCAAAGAACATTCCTGCAAAGTCTGCTTCAAATAGGCCCCAATGGTTAATTTTTAAAGAATTTTCTTATGATTTCTCTAAGTCTGATAAGCCCCTTTCTCCCTGCCACGGCCATAATTTTTTACAAATGAAAATATTTGTGGACAAATTTTAAAAAGAATGGCTTAAGGCACATCCCTGCAAAGTCTGGTTCAAATTGGCCCAATGGTTGATTTTTAAAGAATTTTCTTATGATTTTTCTAAGTCTGATAAGCCCCTTTCTCCCTGCCACGGCCACATTTTTTGACGAATCAAAAATCTGAGAACAAGTTTTGAGAAGGGTCACTCAAGGAACAATTCTGCCAAGTTTGGTTCAAATTGGAACAATGGTTGATTTTTAAAGAATTTTCTTAGGATTTCTCTAATTGCGATAAGCCCCTTCCTCCCTGCCACGCCCTCATTTTTTGACAAATGTAAAAATTTGTGAATCAATTTTGAAAAGAGAGACTCAAAGAACATTCCTGCAAAGTCTGCTTCAAATAGGCCCAATGGTTAATTTTTAAAGATTTCTCTAAGTGCGATAAGCCCCGCCCTGCCACGCCCACATTTTTTGATGAATCAAAAATCCGCGAACAAGTTTTGAGAAGGGTCACTCAAGGAACATTCCTGCGAAGTTTGGTCAAAATTGGCCTGTTAGTTTTGGAGAAGAAGATGTTTGAAGAAATTGTTGACGGATGGACAGACGGACAGACAGACGGACGGTGAGTGATCACAATAGCTCCCCTCGAGCACTTCGTGCTCAGGTGAGCTAATAAACAATAAACTGCAGTAGAACATGGTTTGTTCCTACAAGCACCTACCTCACACATTCCTACAACTCTGCCATATTCTCCACGACCACCTGACTGTCTCTTGTGTAAATAGTCAAACTACATGGTTAAATAAACAATAAACTGCAGTAGAACATGGTTTATTCCTACAAACACCTACCTCACACATTCCTACAACTCTACCATGGTTTAATAAACAATAAACTACAGTAGAACATGGTTTATTCCTACAAACACCTACCTCACACATTCCTACAACTCTACCATGGTTTAATAAACAATAAACTGCAGTAGAACATGGTTTGTTCCTACAAGCACCTACCTCACACATTCCTACAACTCTGCCATATTCTCCACGACCACCTGACTGTCTCTTGTGTAAATAGTCAAACTACATGGTTAAATAAACAATAAACTACAGTAGAACATGGTTTATTCCTACAAACACCTACCTCACACATTCCTACAACTCTGCCATATTCTCCACGACCACCTGACTGTCTCTTGTGTAAATAGTCAGACTACATGATGGTTAAATAAACAATAAACTACAGTAGAACATGGTTTATTCCTACAAGCACCTACCTCACACATTCCTACAACTCTGCCATATTCTCCACGACCACCTGACTGTCTCTTGTGTAAATAGTCAAACCTACATGGTTAAATTAACAATAAACTACAGTAGAACATGGTTTATTCCTACAAACACCCACCTCACACATTCCTACAACTCTGCCATATTCTCCACGACCCCCTGACTGTCTCTTGTGTAAATAGTCAAACCTACATGGTTAAATTAACAATAAACTACAGTAGAACATGGTTTATTCCTACAAACACCTACCTCACACATTCCTACAACTCTGCCATATTCTCCACGTCCACCAGACTGTCTCTTGTGTAAATAGTCAGACTACATGGTTAAATTAACAATAAACTACAGTAGAACATGGTTTATTCCTACAAACACCTACCTCACACATTCCTACAACTCTGCCATATTCTCCACGACCACCTGACTGTCTCTTGTGTAAATAGTCAAACTACATGGTTAAATAAACAATAAACTACAGTAGAACATGGTTTATTCCTACAAGCACCTACCTCACACATTCCTACAACTCTGCCATATTCTCCACGACCACCTGACTGTCTCTTGTGTAAATAGTCAGACTACATGATGGTTAAATAAACAATAAACTACAGTAGAACATGGTTTATTCCTACAAACACCTACCTCACACATTCCTACAACTCTGCCATATTCTCCACAACCACCAGACTGTCTCCTGTGTAAATAGTCAAACTACATGATGGTTAAATAAACAATAAACAACAGTAGAACATGGTTTATTCCTACAAACACCTACCTCACACATTCCTACAACTCTGCCATATTCTCCACAACCACCAGACTGTCTCCTGTGTAAATAGTCAAACTACATGATGGTTAAATAAACAATAAACTACAGCAGAACATGGTTTATTCCTACAAACACCTACCTCACACATTCCTACAACTCTGCCATATTCTCCACAACCACCAGACTGTCTCTTTTGTAAATAGTCAAACTACATGGTTAAATAAACAATAAACTACAGTAGAACATGGTTTATTCCTACAAACACCTACCTCACACATTCCTACAACTCTACCATATTCTCCACGACCCCCAGACTGTCTCTTGTGTAAATAGTCAAACTACATGGTTAAACAAGAGGGCCAGAATGGCCCTATATCGCTCACCTGAAAGAAGTTTAAGACACGCCCACTTTTTTTGACGAATCAAAAATTTGCAAACAAATTTTGAAAAGGGTCACTCAAGGAACATCGTTGCCAAATTTGTTTCAAATTGACCCTATGCTTGATTTTTAAAGAATTTTCTTATGATTTCTCTAAGTCTGATAAGCCACGCCCTTCCATGCCCACTTTTTTGACCAATACAAAATTTGCCAACACATTTTGAAAAGGGTCACTCAAGGAACATTTCTGTAAAGTTTGCTTCAAATTGGGCCAATGGTTGATTTTTAAAGAATTTTCTTAGGATTTCTGTAAGTCTGATAAGCCACGCCCAATTTTTTCTGACGAATAAAAAATTTGAGAAAAAGTTTTGAAAAGAGTCACCCAAGGAACATTTCTGCCAAGTGTGGTTCAAATTGGGCCAATGGTTGATTTTTAAATAATTTTCTTATGATTTCTCCAAGTCCGGTAAATGCTGACCTGCCACGCTCACAGTTTTGGATGAATAAAAAATCCGCGAACAAATCTTAAGAAGGATCACCCAAGGAAAATTCCTGCCAAATTTGGTTTAAATTGGCCCTATGGTTAAGGAGAAAAACATTTTTGAAGAATTTTTTAACAATTTCTCTTGGTCAGATAAGCCCCGCACTGCCACACCCACATTTTTTGACGAAACTATAAATTTATGAACAAATGTTGAAGAGGGTCACTCAAGGAACAATTCTGCCAAGTTTGGTTCAAATTGGCCCATTGGTTGATTTTTAAAGAATTTTCTTAGGATTTCTCTAAGGCTGATAAGCCCCTTCCTCCCTGCCACGCCCTCATTTTTTGACAAATGTAAAAATTTGTGAATCAATTTTGAAAAGAGAGACTCAAAGAACATTCCTGCAAAGTCTGCTTCAAATAGGCCCCAATGGTTAATTTTTAAAGAATTTTCTTATGATTTCTCTAAGTCTGATAAGCCCCTTTCTCCCTGCCACGGCCATAATTTTTTACAAATGAAAATATTTGTGGACAAATTTTAAAAAGAATGGCTTAAGGCACATCCCTGCAAAGTCTGGTTCAAATTGGCCCAATGGTTGATTTTTAAAGAATTTTCTTATGATTTTTCTAAGTCTGATAAGCCCCTTTCTCCCTGCCACGGCCACATTTTTTGACGAATCAAAAATCTGAGAACAAGTTTTGAGAAGGGTCACTCAAGGAACAATTCTGCCAAGTTTGGTTCAAATTGGAACAATGGTTGATTTTTAAAGAATTTTCTTAGGATTTCTCTAATTGCGATAAGCCCCTTCCTCCCTGCCACGCCCTCATTTTTTGACAAATGTAAAAATTTGTGAATCAATTTTGAAAAGAGAGACTCAAAGAACATTCCTGCAAAGTCTGCTTCAAATAGGCCCAATGGTTAATTTTTAAAGATTTCTCTAAGTGCGATAAGCCCCGCCCTGCCACGCCCACATTTTTTGATGAATCAAAAATCCGCGAACAAGTTTTGAGAAGGGTCACTCAAGGAACATTCCTGCGAAGTTTGGTCAAAATTGGCCTGTTAGTTTTGGAGAAGAAGATGTTTGAAGAAATTGTTGACGGATGGACAGACGGACAGACAGACGGACGGTGAGTGATCACAATAGCTCCCCTCGAGCACTTCGTGCTCAGGTGAGCTAATAAACAATAAACTGCAGTAGAACATGGTTTATTCCTACAAACACCTACCTCACACATTCCTACAACTCTGCCATATTCTCCACGACCACCTGACTGTCTCTTGTGTAAATAGTCAAACTACATGGTTAAATAAACAATAAACTACAGTAGAACATGGTTTATTCCTACAAGCACCTACCTCACACATTCCTACAACTCTGCCATATTCTCCACGACCACCTGACTGTCTCTTGTGTAAATAGTCAAACTACATGGTTAAATAAACAATAAACTACAGTAGAACATGGTTTATTCCTACAAACACCTACCTCACACATTCCTACAACTCTGCCATACTCTCCACGACCACCTGACTGTCTCTTGTGTAAATAGTCAAACTACATGGTTAAATAAACAATAAACTGCAGTAGAACATGGTTTATTCCTACAAACACCTACCTCACACATTCCTACACCTCTGCCATATTCTCCACGACCACCTGACTGTCTCTTATGTAAATAGTCAAACCTACATGGTTAAATAAACAATAAACTACAGTAAAACATGGTTTATTCCTACAAACACCCACCTCACACATTCCTACAACTCTGCCATATTCTCCACGACCACCTGACTGTCTCTTATGTAAATAGTCAAACTACATGATTAAATAAACAATAAACTACAGTAGAACATGGTTTATTCCTACAAACACCTACCTCACACATTCCTACAACTCTACCATGGTTAAATAAACAATAAACTACAGTAGAACATGGTTTATTCCTACAAACACCTACCTCACACATTCCTACAACTCTGCCATATTCTCCACGACCACCTGACTGTCTCTTGTGTAAATAGTCAAACTACATGATGGTTAAATAAACAATAAACTACAGTAGAACACGGTTTATTCCTACAAACACCTACCTCACACATTCCTACAACTCTGCCATATTCTCCACGACCACCTGACTGTCTCTTGTGTAAATAGTCAAACCTACATGGTTAAATAAACAATAAACTACAGTAAAACATGGTTTATTCCTACAAACACCTACCTCACACATTCCTACAACTCTGCCATATTCTCCACGTCCACCTGACTGTCTCTTGTGTAAATAGTCAAACCTACATGGTTAAATTAACAATAAACTACAGTAGAACATGGTTTATTCCTACAAGCACCTACCTCACACATTCCTACAACTCTGCCATATTCTCCACGACCACCTGACTGTCTCTTGTGTAAATAGTCAAACTACATGATGGTTAAATAAACAATAAACAACAGAAGAACATGGTTTATTCCTACAAACACCTACCTCACACATTCCTACAACTCTGCCATATTCTCCACGTCCACCTGACTGTCTCTTGTGTAAATAGTCAAACTACATGGTTAAATAAACAAAAAACTACAGTAGAACATGGTTTATTCCTACAACCACCTACCTCACACATTCCTACAACTCTGCCATACTCTCCACGACCACCTGATTGTCTCTTGTGTAAATAGTCAAACTACATGATGGTTAAATAAACAATAAACTACAGTAGAACATGGTTTATTCCTACAAGCACCTACCTCACACATTCCTACAACTCTGCCATATTCTCCACGACCACCTGACTGTCTCTTGTGTAAATAGTCAAACCTACACGGTTAAATAAATAATAAACTACAGTAGAACATGGTTTATTCCTACAACCACCTACCTCACACATTCCTACAACTCTGCCATATTCTCCACGACCACCTGACTGTCTCTTGTGTAAATAGTCAAACTACATAGTTAAATAAACAATAAACTACAGTAGAACATGGTTTATTCCTACAAACACCTACCTCACACATTCCTACAACTCTGCCATATTCTCCACGACCACCTGACTGTCTCTTGTGTAAATAGTCAAACTACATAGTTAAATAAACAATAAACTACAGTAGACCATGGTTTATTCCTACAAACACCTACCTCACACATTCCTACAACTCTGCCATATTCTCCACGACCACCTGACTGTCTCTTGTGTAAATAGTCAAACTACATGGTTAAATAAACAATAAACTACAGTAGAACATGGTTTATTCCTACCTCACACATTCCTACAACTCTACCATATTCTCCACGACCACCTGACTGTCTCTTGTGTAAATAGTCAAACTACATAGTTAAATAAACAATAAACTACAGTAGAACATGGTTTATTCCTACCTCACACATTCCTACAACTCTACCATATTCTCCACGACCACCTGACTGTCTCTTGTGTAAATAGTCAAACTACATGGTTAAATAAACAATAATATACAGTAGAACATGGTTTATTCCTACCTCACACATTCCTACAACTCTACCATATTCTCCACGACCACCTGACTGTCTCTTGTGTAAATAGTCAAACTACATAGTTAAATAAACAATAAACTACAGTAGAACATGGTTTATTCCTACAAACACCTACCTCACACATTCCTACAACTCTGCCATATTCTCCACGTCCACCTGACTGTCTCTTATGTAAATAGTCAAACTACATGATGGTTAAATAAACAATAAACTGCAGTAGAACATGGTTTATTCCTACAAACACCTACCTCACACATTCCTACAACTCTGCCATATTCTCCACGTCCACCTGACTGTCTCTTGTGTAAATAGTCAAACTACATGATGGTTAAATAAATAAACTACAGTCGAACATGGTTTATTCCTACAAGCACCTACCTCACACATTCCTACAACTCTGCCATATTCTCCACGTCCACCTGACTGTCTCTTGTGTAAATAGTCAAACTACATGATGGTTAAATAAACAATAAACTACAGTAGACCATGGTTTATTCCTACAAGCACCTACCTCACACATTCCTACAACTCTGCCATATTCTCCACGACCCCCTGACTGTCTCTTGTGTAAATAGTCAAACTACATGATGGTTAAATAAACAATAAACTACAGTAGAACATGGTTTATTCCTACAAGCACCTACCTCACACATTCCTACAACTCTGCCATATTCTCCACGACCACCTGACTGTCTCTTATGTAAATAGTCAAACTACATGATGGTTAAATAAACAATAAACTACAGTAGAACATGGTTTATTCCTACAAACACCTACCTCACACATTCCTACAACTCTGCCATATTCTCCACGACCACCTGACTGTCTCTTGTGTAAATAGTCAAACTACATGGTTAAATAAACAATAAACTACAGTAGACCATGGTTTATTCCTACAAACACCTACCTCACACATTCCTACACCTCTGCCATATTCTCCACGTCCACCTGACTGTCTCTTGTGTAAATAGTCAAACTACATGATGGTTAAATAAATAAACTACAGTCGAACATGGTTTATTCCTACAAGCACCTACCTCACACATTCCTACAACTCTGCCATATTTTCCACGACCACCTGACTGTCTCTTATGTAAATAGTCAAACTACATGGTTAAATAAACAATAAACTACAGTAGAACATGGTTTATTCCTACAAACACCTACCTCACACATTCCTACAACTCTGCCATATTCTCCGCGTCCACCTGACTGTCTCTTGTGTAAATAGTCAAACTACATGGTTAAATAAACAATAAACTACAGTAGAACATGGTTTATTCCTACAAACACCTACCTCACACATTCCTACACCTCTGCCATATTCTCCACGACCACCTGACTGTCTCTTATGTAAATAGTCAAACTACATGATTAAATAAACAATAAACTACAGTAGAACATGGTTTATTCCTACAAACACCTACCTCACACATTCCTACAACTCTGCCATATTCTCCACGACCACCTGACTGTCTCTTGTGTAAATAGTCAAACTACATGATTAAATAAACAATAAACTACAGTAGAACATGGTTTATTCCTACAAACACCTACCTCACACATTCCTACACCTCTGCCATATTCTCCACGACCACCTGACTGTCTCTTATGTAAATAGTCAAACTACATGATTAAATAAACAATAAACTACAGTAGAACATGGTTTATTCCTACAAACACCTACCTCACACATTCCTACAACTCTGCCATATTCTCCACGTCCACCTGACTGTCTCTTGTGTAAACAGTCAAACTACATGGTTAAATTAACAATAAACTGCAGTAGAACATGGTTTATTCCTACAAGCACCTACCTCACACATTCCTACAACTCTGCCATATTCTCCACGACCCCCTGACTGTCTCTTGTGTAAATAGTCAAACTACATGGTTAAATTAACAATAAACTACAGTAGAACATGGTTTATTCCTACAAGCACCTACCTCACACATTCCTACAACTCTGCCATATTCTCCACGACCACCTGACTGTCTCTTGTGTAAATAGTCAAACTACATAATGGTTAAATAAACAATAAACTACAGTAGAACATGGTTTATTCCTACAAACACCTACCTCACACATTCCTACAACTCTGCCATATTCTCCACGACCACCTGACTGTCTCTTATGTAAATAGTCAAACTACATGATGGTTAAATAAACAATAAACTACAGTAGAACATGGTTTATTCCTACAAACACCTACCTCACACATTCCTACAACTCTGCCATATTCTCCACGTCCACCAGACTGTCTCCTGTGTAAATAGTCAAACTACATGATGGTTAAATAAACAATAAACTACAGTAGAACATGGTTTATTCCTACAAACACCTACCTCACACATTCCTACAACTCTGCCATATTCTCCACGACCACCTGACTGTCTCTTGTGTAAATAGTCAAACTACATGGTTAAATAAACAATAAACTACAGTAGAACATGGTTTATTCCTACAAACACCTACCTCACACATTCCTACAACTCTGCCATATTCTCCACGTCCACCTGACTGTCTCTTGTGTAAATAGTCAAACTACATGGTTAAATAAACAATAAACTACAGTAGAACATGGTTTATTCCTACAAACACCTACCTCACACATTCCTACAACTCTGCCATATTCTCCACGTCCACCTGACTGTCTCTTGTGTAAATAGTCAAACCTACAAATAAAGATTTGTTTGAGAAAAGCCTGGATTCAGATCAGAACAAGCCTATATGTAGTCTAATCTGAGGCATATTTTTAGACCGAGATATTTTAAGATTTCTTAAGATGCTTTAGATAAAGCGTTTTTAAGACCGGGATTTCTCAGAGTTGTTCCGAATGTTCCATACTTTATACAAATGGGGTCATAATGACGTCATTTGTATAAAGGATGGAGCATTCGAAACACCGCGGTTTATTATAAATTAAGAATTGTTCGGAATCACTAGGTCAATTTTCTTTATATTGTTTCTACAGAGTTGACCGAGGGTTCCGCAAGAAGTAAAGAGTAATGGCGCCTCCCATTAAGCGACTTAAAAATCTTGATCTAAAGAATGCTTTATGTTAAAATATCTTAAGAAATCTCGAGATATCTTAAGAAATCTCAACTAAAGAACGCACCACAGGTTCCATACTGATTTTATCAAATGTGTTAAGGAGAACTAGTAAGAGACCAATAAAGATGGGAAGACAGACTATGCCTTTGTACAGATTAATCTGGACACAAAATTGGGTTTAAAAGCCATTTGACCAATGACCTTGGTATCAAAAGGTAATTTACAAGAACTAGATGCCGAAGGGCAACATGTTGAGCCCGCTCATTTTGAAGAAAGAAGACCATACCTATGTCTACAGCTGTCATTACAATGGCGTTTGGTTTGACCTTGACCTTTGAGCTTGGAATCTGGTTCTTGCACGCGACACTCCGCCTTACTGAGCTTGACATTTGTGCCAAGTTAAGGAATGGCCCGGACAAGCAAAAATCAACTCATTTTTTACATTTGACCTCAAAGTTTGACCTTGACCTTTCATCTTGGAATCTGGTTCTTGCACGCGACACTCCATCTTACTGAGCTTGACATTTGTGCCAAGTTATTTCTGAATCCCTCCATCCATGGTGAAGTTATGGCCCGGACAAGCAAAAATCATCTCATTTTTGACATTTGACCTCCAAGTTTGACCTTGACCTTTGAGCTTGGAATCTGGTTTTTGCACGCGACACTCCGCCTTACTGAGCTTGACATTTGTGCCAAGTTATTTCTGAATCCCTCCATCCATGGTGAAGTTATGGCCCGGACAAGCAAAAATCATCTCATTTTTGACATTTGACCTCCAAGTTTGACCTTGACCTTTGAGCTTGGAATCTGGTTCTTGCACGCGACACTCTGCCTTACTGAGCTTGACATTTGTGCCAAGTTATTTCTGAATCCCTCCATCCATGGTGAAGTTATGGCCCGGACAAGCAAAAATCATCTCATTTTTGACATTTGACCTCCAAGTTTGACCTTGACCTTTGAGCTTGGAATCTGGTTCTTGCACGCGACACTCTGCCTTACTGAGCTTGACATTTGTGCCAAGTTATTTCTGAATCCCTCCATCCATGGTGAAGTTATGGCCCGGACAAGCAAAAATCTTCTCATTTTTGACATTTGACCTCCAAGTTTGACCTTGACCTTTGAGCTTGGAATCTGGTTCTTGCACGCGACACTCCGCCTTACTGAGCTTGACATTTGTGCCAAGTTATTTCTGAATCCCTCCATCCATGGTGAAGTTATGGCCCGGACAAGCTCCATCCGGACGGACGCACGCACTAACGCACGCACGCACGCACTAACGCACGCACTAACGCACATACACCGAACCGCCATTGTGACAACTATGTCGAGCTCACCGCAAGCGGGCTCGACAAAAAGCATGCCAATGCCATATAAGAAAAGCTTTATTGATTGAATGGGGTTTAGCGCCTCTTTCAACGACTGTGGTCATATCTTAACATATATTCCTGCCGTTTCTCTCACCAGCACTACCACAACATCCTTTCAGAGTCTCCAGCTGCTCCCCCACAAAGGTTTTGGATTACTCAACCATTGGTAGGAGACAAATGTCAGGAAGGATGTTTGTTGTGGCCAGGGATCGAACCCCAGACCTCATTTGATTTATTGGGTTTTTACGCCGTTTTCAACTACTGAGGTCATATCGCGGCGGCTGGAGCACCTAACCATGGATTGCTGGCGTTTCTCACACCAGTACTACCACAACATCACCACAACAACCTTATAGAGCCTCCAGCTGCTCCTCCACATAGGTTCACGATATCAAACCATTGATGGGTGACATTTTTGTCAATAAGCCCAGACCTCATGAGTGAGAGCCAGGCCCCGGTTTCTTGAAAATAATTAAGTATGTTCTCATGCTCAAATCTGAGCACCGTGCTCAAATCACACGAAATCCATGTTAACTTCAATTGAATACCCTTCAACGTTGGAGAGTATTTAAAGTTGAGCATGTTCTCATGAGTATGTACTTAATTTTTTTTTGAGAAACCAGGGCCTTATGTGCTACCAACCGTCCTTTGGCTTTCAATCATTTACCCCTCAATACATTTACATCATACATCCAACAGTTTCAGTAATGTTTCCCTATCAACCTCATACAATATATTCAAAAGTAGCCGGGGGATTTTAGTAAAATTCCGTCAAATAAAAGGGGGAAATCCCCATCCCTGCACCCCTTAATGAAATCCCTGTACATGTATATCTATACATTTTGGACCCTAGTTTAACCCATTACCACACAGTGACACCATTTTTGTCACCCATGAAGATAATGGCTTTGGAAAACATTGTGGAAAATGAAGAAATTGCTTGTGACAAGCAATTTCTTCATTTCCCGCAGTCTTTTCCAAACAAAAAGACCAAAAAATGTACTATTTCATTCTCTCTGAAACAACTTTGAATTTGGACCAATCCAAAATTTTGCTGTTTGGTAATAGTTTAACCATAATGCTAAACTTCAGTTTAACTCACCTACAAGTCTCTGTCAAAGTTTCTCTAAAGGCCACTTTTGGTCTACCTAAACTTACAGGACAGTTGTACTCTCTCTCTAATCTCTACAAATATAAAGTTAAAGTAATATAGCGAAGCACAGGCTGATAGGGATTTACCGTTACCCAAACTATGATTCTTTTTGACACCTGTAAGGATAATGTCTATGGAAAACAATGAGGAAACTTATTAGAAGAAAAAATGTTATTAATTAACAAATGCATCCCATTTTATTCAACACACTCCCACACTTTGACGCCTTTTTAAAGCCCAGAAGATACAGGCTTTCGAAAAGATTTTTGAATAAAATGAATTTGCTTGAAATTCTAACAATGTTTTCTGCCCCAAAAGACTGAAGAAATTCAACTGCTATTCACTTGGTATTGTTGTCTGCAACATCTTTGAACTTGGACCAGTCTATGGCCATATGGTAAAGGGTTATATAGGCAGCATTTTGTAATGAGGATTAAGTTCCAAATACTTCAAAGCAGAAGCAAAAAAATGAGCGTTAAATGCTCTCCGAAGACAAAGAATTTTCATTGAAATAAGTGATTTGAATTTCAAAGATGAACCATTTATGTGGAATGAGCATGTGTTGGCTTAAGTTGATTATTACGATTTAAAATGTGCCAGACATAAAGCCAGCAGCATATAAATTCATTTATTTCAATTTCAAGATAGAGGATAATATCATAGAATGGAGTTCAGCTTGATCAGAGCAAAAATTATGAGCTTTTCATTTACGTAATCTTAAAAAAGTAGATATAAAGATTTTCTTTTTCGTGTGATGTTATACATAAAATATTTACCTGTGAATAAATTTCCAGGTGTAATTCTCCCATCCCCATGGCAACCGTTTCTTGATTATCTTCATCAAAATACACGCGAAATGTTGGATCCTCCTTCGTAAATCGTGAGATACCTTTAGAAAAGTTCTCAACATCTTTTCTGTTGTTTGGTTTTATTGACATGGACACTACTGGCTCAGGAACAAACATAGACTCCTAAAATATTGAATAACTATGAAATGAGATTTTCTTGATAATATGTATACTATGACGAAAAAGAAACACTGCTTATATAATGTATGTAATAGAATTTTGTTTCAAATTGGTTCAAAGAAATTGAAAAAATCCATAATAATAGTTATTGTAAGTCAGAAGTAATTGTCAACAAAAAAATGTAAACATGTCAACAAAATTATCAAAAGCCACTTTCCCTGTACTTAATATGGTAGTTAGCATGAATATGCAAGTCCTTTGTACTATAAAATACCTCAGGTTTAATGCAATTTTTTTGGTTTAACCCATTCCCAAACGACTAATTTTGGACTGTTCTAAATTCAAAGATTACGCAGACGACAACTTCATGTGTATGAAAGTTTACATTTTTTGGTCTTCTGGGGTAAAAAACGTTGTGGGAAATGAAGAAATTGCTTGTCTCAAGCAATTTCTTCATTTTCCATGATGTTTTCAAAAGTAATTATCGTGTAGGGAGTCAAAAAGAGTCACCGTGTGGTAATGGGTTAAGTTCCCTATATACAACCTACCATAGACAAGTTTGTATTTCCACGAGTAACAAATGTATCACCACTAGAACAGTCTATACCAAACAGAGCACAAATATCACCAGCATACGCCTCATTCAGATCCTGGAATAATTGAAGAAAGGGTTGGATGTACATGGATGATGGTAAAAAATCTTTGCTTAGTCCTGAGATTTTGATAGGCATATAGGAATGCTGAGACACATTCTTTTGAGCTAGATTTCTTGAGATATCTTGAGATTTCTTGAGATGTTTTAGGATAAAGCGTTCTTTAGAGCAAGATTTTTAAAACGCTCAATGGGAGGCGCCATTCCTCTACACTTCGTGCGGAACCCCTCGGTTAACTATGTAGAAACAATTCAAGAGATAATAGACCATGCCAGTGACATTATCCGAAAGCATCAAGAAAGGCAGAAGTTGCCTACATAGATGTCGACAGTGGTAAGAAATGGTAAGAAATTGACCAAGTTGTTCCGAATGCTCCATGGTACCATGGTAATGCTCCATACTTCATACAAATGACATTAGGAACATCTCCGTCAGAATCTTGGGTCTTAAAAACGCTTTAACTTAAACATCTTAAGAAATCTTAAAAAATCTTGTTCTTAAGAACACACCTCTGATCACTAGTATTGTTTTCTGTGCTATTTAGTATGTGATTGCTTTTCTTGTCAACATGCATTTAGTCCTTGGCAAAAGCTTTCAAATTAGAGCAGTCTAATCTTATTTTAGAAAGGGTTAAAAACAGGAGATATCAATTTTCTATATATAACTTTGTTGATTTACCCATGAACCGAATTTAGACAAGAGTCCTTTTTCATGTGGTGCAGCATAATATATTGCTGATTTAGGTATGGGCAGGTTTAAAAAAAAATGTGACCAAAGTGTGACATTTAAATGTTAAGAATAACAGCTAATTTTACAGAATATCACCCAGATTTCTTAATTAGGGTGGCTAAAAACTATTCTAAATGGTTAAGCAGTGCCCAAATTATACTTTAAATTCATGTTCACTACTTTTTAGCTAAAATTGTGTTCACAATCTTGCAAAATGACACCAAAAAAGCGTTTCACTCCTGACAGCATATATATTGCACAATATGAGAAATTGTAACCCACGAATCACTAAATAGTAGAGTGCAGAATACCCACAAGGTTTATGGCTTTCTAAAAAAAAAATTGAGTGGTAGATTTCTGGCAGAATAGACAACAAGAGGCCCAGGAGGGCCTGAATCGCTCCACTGGTTAAAGTGGAAGAATTATCCCATGATTTCTTGTAAGCCTTACACAGCGGCAGCCAAATCTTGATATTTGTGAATAAATTTTGAAGAGAGACTCAAAGAACATTCTTGCAAAGTCTGGTTCAAATTGGCCTTATGGTTGATTTTTAAAGAATTTTCTTATGATATCTCTAAGTCTGATAAGCCCCTTTCTCCCTGCCACGGCCACATTTTTTTGACAAATATAAAAATTTGTGAACAAATTTTAAAAAGAACGACTAAAGGCACATTCCTGCAAAGTTTGGTTCAATTGGGAACACTGGTTGATTTTTTAAGAATTTTCTTATGATTTCTTTAAGTCTGGTAAGCCCCTTCCTCCCTGCCACGGCCACATTTTTTGACAAATGTAAAATATTGTGAATAAATTTTGAAAAGAGAGACCCAAAGAACATTCCTGCAAAGTCTGGTTCAAATTGGCCCTATGGTTGATTTTTAAAGATTTTTCTTATGATTTCTTTAAGTCTGATAAGCCCCTTTCTCCCCGCCACGGCCACATTTTTTGACAAATGTAAAAGTTTGTGAACAAATTTTGAAAAGAATGACTCAAGGCATATTCCTGCCAGGTTTGGTTTAAGTTGGCCCAATGGTTGATTTTTAAAGAATTTTCTTATGATTTCTTTAAGTCTGATAAGCCCCTTTCTCCCTGCCACGGCCACATTTTTTGACAAATGTAAACATTTGTCAACAAATTTTGAAAAAAATGACTCAAGGCACATTCCTGCCAGGTTTGGTTCAAATTGGCCCAATGGTTGATTTTTAAAGAATTTTCTTATGATTTCTCTAAGTCCGATAAGTCCCGCCCTGCCACGCCCACATTTTTTGATGAATCAAAAATTCGCGAACAAGTTTTGAAAAGGGTCACCCAAGGAACATTCCTGCCAAGTTTGGTCAAAATTGGCCCCGTGGTATAAGAGGAGAAGATGTTTAAAGAAAAAGTTAACGGACGGACGGACGCACGCACGCACGACGGACACAATGCCATGACAATAGCCCGCTGGCCTTCGGCCAGTGGAGCTAAAAATGAGAACACATTTTGAAAAATAAAAGTGTTTCACTCCTGACATAAAATTCAGAGGGGTATTGTATAAAACAGGCTCCACATCCTAAACCAGTGAAGATAAGATGAAAAGGTAATTTTAAGATGATGATGCACATGTTGTTTTATGAATTACAAGTGCTTATTGTAATATCCTGTCACTGTCTTTTATTTACCATAGCTTAGAAACTTGGTTTACAAGTGTTAAGTGTCACACAAAAACGTTTCACTCCTGACATTTTTGACATGTTTTAATGACATATCTTTTTTATTTGTGAAGCGATTTTCTTTAAACTTGATACCCAGTATATAGACACAATAACACATCTTTTTAGCTTTGATTGGGTTGAATATGTTTCTCTGTCAGAGCTGTGGCATGTAAAAAGTGAATGGTCACATTTTTTTTAAACTTGCCCGTATATGAATTGAATATTGATGTTCATTTTTTTATTTTCATATTTGTTATCCATTTCATTGAAATTCTAAAAAAAAAGCATTTAACCTTACAACTTTACCTTGAAGGAGAGATTACATGGCTGCTTTTCAACAACAAGAATTGTCCGCAGACAATAAAGCTCGCCCAAACGAGAGCTTGTCACAAAGAAAAGTCATTTCCTAGGTCAAGGTAAAAAGGTCATGGCCCAAAATGAAATTTTGTAAAAGTAGGTCAAGCTCCATGGTCAAGGTCACAAGGTCACAGGTCATGGTCAAATGTGAACTGTGTTGGAATGAGGTGTCCGTGTGTGAAATATCAAGGCTGTAGGTGTAAAAGGACATGAGTTATAGGCCAAGTTAAAGTTTTTTGAAAGTAGGTCAAACTTCAAGGTCAAGGTACAAGGTCACTGTCAAATGTGAACTGTGTTGGTTGGTAGGTGTCCATGTGTGAAATATCAAGGCTGTAGGTGCAAAAGGACATGAGATATAGGACAGGTGAAAGTTTTTTTTAAAAGTAGGTCAAACTCCAAGGTCAAGGTCACCAGGTCCAAGGTCATGGTCAAATGTGAAAAGTGTTGGTAGGAGGTGTCATTGTGTGAAATATCAAGGCTGTAGGTGTAAAAGGACATGAGATAAAGGCCAGGTTAAAGTTTTTTTTAAAAGTAGGTCAAACTTCAAGGTCAAGGTCACCAGGTCCAAGGTCATGGTCAAATATGAAAGGTTTTGGTAGGAAGTGTCCATGTGTGAAATATCAAGGCTGTAGGTGTAAAAGGACATGAAATATAGGCCATGTGAAAGTTTTTTAAAAGTAGGTCAAACTCCAAGGTCAAGGTCAACAGGTCCAAGGTCATGGTCAAATGTGAAAAGTGTTGGTAGGAGGTGTCATTGTGTGAAATATCAAGGCTGTAGGTGTAAAAGGACATGAGATTGAGTTTATTGGGGTTTTACGCCGTTTTCAACTACCAGGGTCATATCGCGGCGGCTGGAGCACCTACCCATGGATTCCTGTTGTTTCTCAAACCAGTACTACCACAACACCCTTACCGAGCCTCCAGCTGCTCGCCCACTTAGGTTAACGATTTCAAACCCATTGGTGGGTGACAATTTTGTCAGAAAGGGTATTAGCCGCGGCCGGGTATCGAACCCGGGACCTCTCGTATAAAGGACATGAGATAAAGGCCAGGTTAAAGTTTTTTAAAAGTAGGTCAAACTTCAAGGTCAAGGTCACCAGGTCCAAGGTCATGGTCAAATATGAAAGCTCTTGGTAGGAAGTGTCCATGTGTGAAATATAAAGGCTGTAGGTGTAAAAGGACATGAAATATAGGCCAGGTTAAAGTTTTTTAAAAGTAGGTCAAACTCCAAGGTCAAGGTCACAAGGTCCAAGGTCATGGTCAAATGTGAATGGTGTTGGTAGGAGGTGTCCATATGTGAAATATCAAGGCTGTAGGTGTACAAAAACATGAGATATAGGCTAGGTTAAAGTTTTTTAAAAATAGGTCAAACTCCAAGGTCAAGGTCATGAGGTCAACGGTCATGGTCAAATGTGAATGGTGTTGGTAGGAGGTGTCCATATGTGAAATATCAAGGCTGTATGTGCAATAGGGCATAAGATATAGGCCAGGTTAAAGTTTTTTTTAGGCCAGGTTAAAGTTTTTAAAAGTAGGTCAAACTCCAAGGTCAAGGTCACAAGGTCAAAGGTCATGGTCTCAAATGAAAGGTCTTGGTGAGAGGTATCCACATGTGAGATATGAAGGCTGTAGGTGTAATATGGCATGAGATATAGGCCAGGTTAAAGTTTTTTTAAACGGTCAAAAAGTGGGTCAAACTCCAAGGTCAAGGTCACAAGGTCAAAGGTCATGGTCTCAAATTAAAGGTCTTGGTTAGAGGTACCCACAGGTGAAATATGAAGGCTGTATCTCTAACAGGGCATGAGATATGGGCCAGGTTAAAGTTTTTGCGGACGCTGACGCCGACGCCGACGCTGACGCCGACGCCGACATCCGGGGGTATGACAATAGCTCTTCCGAGACTATCGTCCCGGGCGAGCTAAAAATCTCGTAACTGCAGCTTAAAACAAGCTGCAGTTACGAGGTTTTTGTTGAAAAGCGACGATAGAAAACTTTATTACCTGTAATTCATTAGCGTGCATACGCCCTAGTCTGGCAATCTTGACCTTCTTTCCTGTCCTTGTGTTGATTAAAGTGTCCCCTCTAGACAGGCCACCCTGGTATACTCTCATATATGTTAACTGTCCAAACCTTCCAGCCTAAAATATAAATATGCATTGTTAAACAATAAACACAGCCATTTCAAGACAGATTTTTTCTCTCATACAAGCTTCGTAGTCCTTGCCCTAAAGACTCTAAAATAACAAATATTAATCCAATCCATCAGCTGATTCATGAATTTTTTTTTTAAAAGATGTACCCTATTTCTCCCATTTCGGCCCCTAATGGGGCCCTAATGGGAAATAACTCCATGACTTGTGCAAATCAGCAGGGCATTACCATGGGAATGCTATCTGCCAAGTTCGGTAGAAATCTGCTATATGGAAGTTGTAAATGTTAAAAGTTAACTAATGACCCCTCCCTCATCCCAATCCACCCATCATGGCCATTTCTTGACAGATTTTTTTCTCTTGTACAAACTTTAAAGTCCTTGCCCTAAAGACTCTAACTACCAAATTTGAATCAAATCCAACATTCATTCATGAGAAGAGGATTTTTTGAGATGTAAACTAGTTTCCCCCTTTTTGACCCTTATAGCAGACTTGGATATAGGTCAGTGCCATGTCAAACAAAATAAGTAATACCTCTAGTTTGAAGGCGAGTCCAACAAATGGTTTATCTTGTGTTCTGGCAGGGTCCAGGGATTCAGGCACTTCTTTACTGTAATCAAAATTGTTTATGTAATAAATAAATTCTGTTTAACCCTTTGCCAAACGGCATATTTCAGGGCAGTTCAAGTTGAAAGCTGCTACAAACCACAAAGTTGATAGAGAAAAGATTGGTGTATAATAAAGCCCAGAAAATATTGAGACATACGGAGAAAATGCTGGTTATCAGCATTTTCTTCTTTTGTCTCAATGTTTTCCAAAGCCTTTTCTTTTGGGGACGTCAAAACCAGGTCTTGTTTGCGAAAGGGTTAAACAGCAACATTTTGGACTAGTCCAATTTGAACGGAACTGCATATGACAAAGTGACTGTCGTAGCATATTTATGTGCAATGTCCCTTGCGCATTTTCTTTTATTTCGGAAATATATAATAAGCTTGCATGTAAAACCTAAATACCAATGCTCTATTGATGCTATCTAAAAATTTAATAGTATAGCTCTTTCTTTTTCCAAAAAGTCAAACCTTAAAAATGGCAAAATTTTAGACTGGTCTCAATTCAAAGATGACAATTTTAAGTGACTGAACTTAAATTCTTTTGGTTTGTTTGTCTTTGTGGCAGAACAAATTATGGGAAATGAAGAAATTCCTTGTCACAAGCAATTTCTTCATTTTCCAGAATGTTTTACAAACCCTGCATCTTGTTAGGCATCAAAAAGCGTCACTGTTTAGGAAAGGGGTTAATGATGTTAACCCAGTACCAGACGGCAAAATTTTAGACTGGTCTAATTTCAAAGATACTGCAGACGACAATTTCAAGTGAATGAAATTTTACATTTTTTTGTCATTTTGGGTAGAAAATATTATGGGAATTGAAGAAATTGCTTGTCACAAGCAATTTCTTCAATTTCGAGAATGCTTTCCAAAGCCTGCATCTTGCAGGGCGTCAACGAGACCTGTCTGCGGACAACGTAGCTCGCCTATACCGGAGCTTGTCACAAAAGGGTTACTGTACAGGAAAGGGATTAACATGATGTTAATATTTTCAACAAAATCTGTGACATAAGACCTACTCTCCAGATGTGTTTATAACTTTATTGTCTACTTCAGTGGGGTTGGGTAGGTAGCTGATGATTCCATCTAGTAGTGGCTGCACACCCTTGTTTTTCAGGGCACTTCCACACATCACAGGTGTAAACCGTCGACTTATACATGCGCGACGAATAGCTGCCTGTAATGTAATACATACATACATGAACAAACTAGAACTGTCGCAAAGTGGACAAATACCCCCCCACTAGGGCCTTGTCACTGAAAAAGTGCTATTGGTCAAAAGGTTCTTGACTTAGAGCATGGAAACAGATTTTAAACAAAGTCAAACTGTGACCTTGACATTTGACCTTGGTGACCCAAAAACAATAGGGCACCTTCTTTGGTCATGGGCAACAACTGTATAGTTTTATGATCCTAGTTCAACCGGTTCTTGACTTAGAGCACGGAAACGGATTTTAAACAAAGTCCAACTGTGACTACTCCCCCCACCATTAAAAAGTTCAAAGAGGAATAACTCTAAAACTAATGACTGGATCAAGATGAAAATTGCAGGTGCACAACTTCATATGATAGGAAACAACCTGATAAAATTTCAGCAAAATTGGTAAAAAACTGTGGGAGGAGAAGAGGACACAAAATTATGTCCACGGACGGACAGACAGACGGACGGACGGACAACCTGATTTCAGTATACCCCCCATAACTTCGTTGTGGGGGGTATAATAAATCCTTCACGAGGAGCATTTTCGTTGTTTCAGAAGAGATTTTTCTGATTTTGATAAAATATCAATAAAACTCATGTGCATACCATAAATTGTAATTGGTCAATAGTTTCCAAGATTGGACAGCATTGAAATCAAACAGAAAGCGTAAATTTTTATTTGATAAATTATGAAAAAAAAAAAAGCAAACCTGTCTTGTTTTGGAAAAGGTTATGCTTATAACAACTAGAATTTATGCAGAGAACATGAACTATTTTGAAAATCAGAATCCTGACCGACAAGCGTCATACTTACATGTATTTGTTCTACTGATGGTGTTTTTTCTTCCTGACAGACAAGCATCATACTTACATGTATTTGTTCTACTGATGGTGTTTTTTCTTCCTGACAGACACACATCATACTTACATGTATTTGTTCTACTGTCGGTGTTTTTTCTTCCAGAAACATTTCTGCCATCTCGTCATCAGCATCTGACAAACATTCTGGAGATCAAGATAAAGACTCTGTTTAAACCATTTCCCAAATGCAGATGACTTAAACATTGATGACTTTTGACAACTCAAACAGACAAGCAGGTTGTCCAGTGACAATATGTTTAGCCCGCTGTTAAGCTCTTGCAAACCAAAACTCAAAGAAAATGGCACTGCTTTACAAAATGATCTAGAGGTGTTTGAAGTTTAAAGTAACTAGCAAGTATGGTGTAGCAGACATAGTCTGATGAAAAATTAAGTTTAACCCTTTCCCAAACAAGACCTGGTTTTGACGTCCCTAAAAGAAATGGCTTGGGAAAACATTGAAACAAAAGAAGAAACTGCTGATAACCAGCAGTTTCTCCTTTTGTCTCAATATTTTCTGTGCCATATTTTTCTCAAATTATATCCTTAATAACATTAATTTTGTAATCTATGGCAGTTTTTGAAGTGGATCACCCTAAAATTTTGCCGTTTGGGAAAGAGTTAAAACAAAGGTGGTAATAACTCAACAAGGGTTTATCCATTGATAATGTAGATCCCTTAACAGAAGCGGTCTTGAAAAAGAGTAAAACTCCAAGATCAAGGTCACAATGTCAAAGGGCAAGTTACTAGTAAGACAATGAGTGAACAGAGCAACAAATAAGAGGGGGTAAAGACAGTCTAAATTTGTTATACCAAATCCAAAGCCTATATTGTGGGTACTCATTTAAATCGTTTCGAGTTTGATGAACAATATATGATGAATAATAAATGAAATATTTAATTTTGAAAAGCCATCAGACCCTCTTATCTGTGGCTCTGAGTGAATGTATAATCTTACCAATAAGTTCCTGTCGTTTAGCCTCACATAAAGACAACATTTCGTCGGGTATTTCACCAGGCACCACATTTAACCCCTGTGGCTCGTTGAAGTACAGAGCCTTCATATCTATCAAGTCTATAACTCCCTCCAGATTCTGCTCTAGACCGATAGGTAACTGTAGTAACGCTGCATTGTGATTCAGTTTAGATCTGAAACAAAAGTAAACAAGAGCTTCGCAGAGCGGCGCATATACGCCCGAGAGGGGCTTGTCAGTAAAGTAGGCCATTTTTTCAATTCAAGGGAAGATAATTCAAGAACGAAAAGAGTTATCTGAATTCCGTAAGCGGTGTGCACAACTAGACACCATGGAGAATCATTATGGCAAGTTTGATCGAATTCCGATCAAAACTGTAGGAGGAGTTGCGCACACAAGAAATTGCTATTATACGACCCTTCGGGCATATCAAAAAAATCTCCTATATTTGGCGGCAGGGGAGATTTGATTGAGGATGAAATAGCTAGCAATCATAATTCTTCAGCAATTCTATTGTATAGTTATTATAGTGCATGGAATATATGCCAGGTTTTAGTTGTTGTTTTTTTAAATGTAGGTCAAACTTCTAAGACCAGGGTTGTGTTCCAAATGAAAGGTCTTCACCAGTATTCATGATATACTATCAAGGCTATATCTATTAAAACTTTGGTCATATAACCAACACAGATGCCAACACTAATAATCATTATCCTGTCTGCAGCAATTTTCAGATAAGAAGAATCCAAAATTTTGCCATTTAGCATAGGGTTGAGCAAATGTACAATGCAATTAACCATTTCCCAAACAAGACCTGGTTTTGACGACCCTAATAGAACAGGCTTTGGAAAACACTGAAACAAAAGAAGAAACTGCTGATAACCAGCAGTTTCTTCTTTTGTCTCAGTATTTTCTGTGCCATATTTTACAAAAATAATGTCTTTATTGTCATCATCTTTGTCGTCTGCAGCAGCTTTCAAATTGGATCACCCTAAAGTTTTGTCGTTTGGGAAAGGGTTAACAAGACCATACAGCCATATTTACCTTATTTGTGATAATACTCTGAGTGGGTTAGCTCCCTGTCTGTCTAACTTATTTATAAATCCTATACAAGGTACACTATATCTCTTCATCTGTCTGTTTACAGTTAATGTCTGACTCTGTACCCCACCCACTGCACATAACACTAACACTGCACCATCCAATACACGTAATGCTCGCTCTACTTCCACAGTGAAATCTACGTGACCTGAAAATGTAACCCAACAATACAGTTAATGTCTGACTCTGTACCCCATCCACAGCACATAACACTAACACTGCACCATCCAATACACGTAATGCTCTCTCTACTTCTACAGTGAAATCTACGTGACCTGAAAATGTAACCCAACAGTACAGTTAATGTCTGACTCTGTACCCCACCCACTGCACATAACACTAACACTACACCGTCCAATACACGTAAAGCTCTCTCTACTTCTACAGTGAAATCTACGTGACCTGAAAATGTAACCCAACAGTACAGTTAATGTCTGACTCTGTACCCCACCCACTGCACATAACACTAACACAGCACCGTCTAATACACGTAATGCTCTCTCTACTTCTACAGTGAAATCTACGTGACCTAAAAATGTAACCCAACAGTACAGTTAATGTCTGACTCTGTACCCCACCCACTGCACATAACACTAACACTGCACCATCCAATACACATAATGCTCTCTCTACTTCTACAGTGAAATCTATGTGACCTGAAAATGTAACCCAACAGTACAGTTAATGTCTGACTCTGTACCCCACCCACTGCACATAACACTAACACTGCACCATCCAATACACATAATGCTCGCTCTAATTCCACAGTGAAATCTACGTGACCTGAAAATGTAACCCAACACTACAGTTAATGTCTGACTCTGTACCCCACCCACTGCACATAACACTAACACTGCACCATCCAATACAAATAATGCTCTCTCTACTTCTACAGTGAAATCTACGTGACCTGAAAATGTAACCCAACAGTACAGTTAATGTCTGACTCTGTACCCCACCCACTGCACATAACACTAACACTGCACCGTCTAACACACACACAAGTTCTCTCTCTACTTCCACAGTGAAATCTACGTGACCTGAAAATGTAACCCAACAGTACAGTTAATGTCTGACTCTGTACCCCACCCACTGCACATAACACTAACACTGCACCATCCAATACAAATAATGCTCTCTCTAATTCTACAGTGTAATCTACGTGACCTGAAAATGTAACCCAACAATACAGTTAATGTCTGACTCTGTACCCCACCCTCTGCACATAACACTAACACAGCCCCGTCCAACACACGTAATGCTCGCTCTACTTCTACAGTGAAATCTACGTGACCTGAAAATGAAACCCAACAGTACAATTAATGTTGGATTCTGTACCCCACCCACTGCACATAACACTAACACTGCACCATCCAATACAAATAATGCTCTCTCTACTTCTACAGTGAAATCTACGTGACCTGAAAATGTAACCCAACAGTACAGTTAATGTTTGACTCTGTACCCCACCCACTGCACATAACACTAACACTGCACCATCCAATACACATAATGCTCTCTCTACTTCTACAGTGAAATCTATGTGACCTAAAAATGTAACCCAACAGTACAGTTAATGTCTGACTCTGTACCCCACCCACTGCACATAACACTAACACTGCACCATCCAACACACGGAGCGCTCTCTCTACTTCTACAGTGAAATCTACGTGACCTAACAATAGAGACATCATTTAAATGAGAAAACAAGTAACAAACACAGCAGTAAATGTTTATGGTTGGTAAACAGAATTAATGACTGAACAGATTTTAGCAGCATGATGACAACTGTGGTCATCAGCACTCAATTACATTGGTATTACATGTAGATCTATAAGGAAACTTATAAACAAAGACAAATGCAAGGACTTGTTTAGAAGTAGGCAAATGTTGTTCTGGATCCATGATGGTCTCAAAATCCATTAGGGCTCCCTTTTCTGCATCTAGGCCTGCAACAAACTTGAGCTTTTTTTCCAAGGGCAAATAATTAAAGATTGACAAGAGTAATCCAAATTTTGTAAGCAGAATTACAACTAGACACCATGGAAATACACTGTAGCATGTTTGATTAAATTTTGATTGAAACTATAGGAGTTGCGCACAAAAGAAATTGCTAACAGACAGACAGCAAGGGCCATAACATAATATCTTCAATTTTCAACGAAGCCCTCGTAACTGCAGCTTATTTTAAGCTGCAGTTACCAGGTTTTCGTTGAAAAGTGACAAAATGTCCTTAAAAGTGAATGAAAAGGAGAAAATATCCACAAACCTGGAGTATCTATAATATTGATGTTGTGATTCTGCCACAAAACATAGGTTGCCGCTGACTGTATTGTGATACCTCGTTGTCGCTCTAACTCCATAAAGTCCATGATAAAACAAGGAAATATTGAGGAAAAAGGAGGAGAAACTGTCCACAAACCTGGAGTATCTATGATATTAATGTTGTGATTCTGCCACAAAACATAGGTTGCTGCTGACTGTATTGTGATACCTCGTTGTTGCTCTAACTCCATAAAGTCCATGGTAAAACAATGAAATATTGAGGAAAAAGAAGGAGAAACTGTCCACAAACCTGGAGTATCTATAATATTAATGTTATGATTCTGCCACAAAACATAGGTTGCCGCTGACTGTATAGTGATACCTCGTTGTCGCTCTAACTCCATAAAGTCCATGGTGGCCCCGACTTCATCCTTACCCCTCACCTAGTCAAACAGAATCAAAATTCAACAAAGATACAAAGAGAGGGTAATGGCTTTTCAAAATGCAAAATATCTTTCAGAGTTCATCAAATGCTATGTTTTGGGTACTTATTGGAATCGTCTCACAGAGACAATTCAAATGAGTACCCACCACATAAGGTTTGGAGTTCGAATAACAAATTTATAATGACTTAACTCCCTTTTATCTGTTGCTTTGTAGCATGTATTTTTGAAACACTTTATGTTCCTTAGTAAAGCTATTCTTAAGGGGGAATGCTCCAGTTTTTCGGAACACTCGGTCATTACTGTAGTAAATTAAATGTTTCGTACCAATATGTTTCGCTACCATATTTTCAATAATATAATACATCATTACAATTTACCATTTTCGACGATAAAAGTGAATTTGTTATGCGAAACTGATGTCCTCAAGATGGAAATCGATTATTTAGAGCAAGACAGTCGTAAGTGTGTATGCAGTTACCACTGTTAAGCGTCATTTTATTCATATGTAGCTGATGAAAATTGCTGTAATTCACTAATAAGTGCGCTGACCTATACATTTTCTTTTTGAATTATTACCAGGACATGTTGCTTAATACAATGAGGGAGTTTTATCAAATTCTATTATGTAGAACTTGAAATATTTCCAAAAATATGAAAATTTTGACATAAAACACTCCAGCTTCGTTGATCTAACCGAACACGTAAGTATGCCGTTTTATACATTTACGCGTTAATAATAGCGCATACTTCCGGTTTTCTGTTCTTATTAAATGTAAGACGTTACTTTAAATCCGTTTTCGGGACTAAACGATGAATATACAGTATTTTATTAGCATTTTAGTGACCTTGGACAGGTGCAAGAAATTGTGCATTTTTCTATGTAGGGGTATGTGATACGAATGTCTATAAAATTCAAACAAGATCGCTGGCCATCCATTTTTATTTTACTTTTCAATTGGTAATAACATGTTATTTCAACATACAAAATATAAATGAATTCTATTATTGGGAAAAAATTTAGGAAACTGGAGCATTCCCCCTTAAATTGAAATATGACCTTGATACATCATTATTTGACATAGATCTTGGTATCAAAGATATCGTCGATTTTCAACGAAAACCTCGCAACTGCAGCTTGTTTTAAGTTTCAGTTACCAGATTGTCATTGAAAAGCAGCAATATGTAAATTGCAGAAGATATACCGACAAACAAAACTTGAGCTGTGTGTAACTTTTTTTTGTTCTTTTGAAAATGATTTGTTACATTGTGTTATAGATGGATAGACTGATTTTTATTTTATTGGGGTTTTACGCCGTTTTCAACTTCTATAGTCATATCGTGGCGGCCGGAGCACCTAACCATGGGTTCCTGGTATTTCTCGCACCAGTACAACCACAATATCCAAACCGAGCCTCCAGCTGCTCTCTCACATAGATGATTCACACCCATTGGTGAGAGACAAATGACTTTTGTCAAATGTCAGAATGGATACTGGCCGAGCCGGGGTTCGAACTCTAAACCTCTGGATTGACAGACTTCGACGTAACCGACTGAGCTATCCGGGCGCGGCGATGGATAGACTGAAAGACATTGATAGTAAACTATGCTTAACATCTGTCAATAACTACGGGAGTCGTCAGCGACGATTAATGCTACCCTAGTAGGTGCAATGCATTAACAAATGTCTAGAGCTACCTTTATGCCAATCTCTCCTTTATGCTAGGTTCCCACTGCCCATTAGATCAACTCAATAGCTTAAAATTTAGATCAACTCAATCGCTTAAAATTCTCTGATCAAACCTGACCAATTGACTTCTGCTCGATCTTTAGGCAATCAAGCCTGACCTCTGCAGCTGATTTGGTGAACATAATGAGCAGAGGTCAAGTTGATCAGGATGCAATCACTCGAGAACAGGTTGAGATAACCGAGTAGAGGTTGGATGCAGGCCAGATAAAAGATATCAACTCAATAACACTTGATCTCAAGACATGATTGATTCTTGATCAGTCAACCTTCTACCCAATCAAGGCATGATTTCCTCTACATCAATTTACTAATCTAATGAACACAAAAAAAATTTTAACATGCAAAAACATTCAAGTAGAAAGCTCGAGTGATGCAGATCACACTAGATTACCCAAACCAGGTGAATGACATACATGAGAGTTATAAATTCTGCATGTGTAACTCTTTTTTTTCATCTGATGATAGAAATACAGTCAAACCTCGATTTCTCAGGCACAGGCCTCTTTGAACTCCGCATGGAATTCGAAACAGTATCTCGTTCCCGACACAATTTGTTCTTTATTCCTTATTTTCAAGCGCGGATATCTCGCATACCCCAGGATCAAACTTTCAAACAAATTTCCCAGTCCCGTGCGTTGATTTACTATATAATTCACCACATAAAGTCGAACAAAGGGTTTTTCGATAAATCTATCTGGCTTCTATTGTTTGTTTTCACACATATCGCCGGATAATCTGTTTTTGACAGCTTCTTATTTATAAATTACCGTATAGCACTTTATTTCTGCGGGGACTTTATTTCTGCTATTTCTGCAGTCGTGGACGGCACAACAGAAATAAAATCCGCAGAAAATTAATCCTGAATGTAGAGGTTGTTGTCTGTAATTTTAGTCAGTACATGGACAAGTTAAACTGTTACCACCCGATGGAAAGAACAATATCATAACAATGGAGTGCTTTCCTATTCAAAAATGGTGTAACTACGGTATTAACTTAGGTGTAGATGAGACATTTTAGTTCATCAATAAACAAAGATTTAACAATTTTGACTGATTGGTAAAAATTTGACATGTCTTTCTTTTCACACCTATCTGTATATGGCAGTGTTTCCCATAACGCATTTATAGATACTGGTAAATGAGTGGAATTATCCCTTTACCCTAACGGAATAATTAGAATATTTGGTAAGCATCGTCTTTCAAACTATGTCTGATACTGACTTAAACTGATTTGATAGCGCATAAATAAAATCTTTGATTTTGAAAAATGAGAGACTGCAGAAATATGTTCCGCAGAAATTTAACCCGCCAGATTTCTGGAAAAACCGCAGAATTTGGACTTCGAAGAAATAAAGTGCTATACGGTAAATTGGTGCGTAAATATCACTTGTCATGAAAAATACACGTCTTTAATTACCATTTATTGGTTTTAATTGTATCATGATTGGGTCTTAATAGCCACCTTTAATTGATTGGGTCTTCATTCCGACTTTAACTTGCATAAACGTTGTAACTAGAATTAGCCGAGCTGCACATATGGCATTCATATGTATAAACGAAGGACTCGGAAGGAGTCTTGTGGAAAATTTGCCTTTAGTTTATCATGTATGTACAGTATTTTGAAAGATTTGAAAGGTTTGTAATATGAAAATGTGTTCTTTTTTTATTAAAGATGTCCTTAGTAACACAAATTAAGAAAACATTGCTTATTTGTCATGCGAATATTCAACATGCGTTTCAGTGTACCAAAAGTCGGATATAACCTATTTTCGCACGGAACGTATTTTCCCTTCTATACAACATCGTCATGCCGATTTTTGGATAAATCAAACTTCCGATATCTCGAACAAATTAAGTGGTTCCGTGGGTGTTCGAGAAACCGAAGTTTGACTGTATAATACATATGGAAACAAATAGGTTACCTCATGCATTTCTTCCAACACCCCCGTATAAAACAACAATCTCTCTGTTAGTGTGGTCTTCCCCGAGTCTATGTGGGCTGAGATTCCTATGTTTCTGATCTTCTCTACATCCATCAGGATTTCCTGTCAAAAATAACAAACAGTGCTATGATGCGTTTCTTTTCGGAAGGCAAGGTGGAGCCAAGTAAACTGTTTAATGCCTTTAACCCATTACAAAATGGCAAAGTTGTAGGGCGATCCACTTCAAAAACTACCACCAAAGACAAAAAGGAAGTTAATAAAGATAGAATTTGTGTAAAATATGACATAGAAAATATTGAGACAAAAGGAGAAACTGCTGATATCAGCAGTTTCTTCTTTTGTCTCAAAATTTTCCCAATCCTTTTCTAATAGTGAAGTCAAAACCTGGTCTTGTTTGGGAAAGGGTTAATGCATTTAAGATAAAGGTAAATTAGCTTTTTCGATTAGCGGTAAAATGTATGTATTGCAGTACATTCTATCAATTTCAAAATTTACAGAATATTTCATTATTTTGACTATTTTGTTACAACAGAAAAACAATACTTACTCCAAGTTTCTTTGCAGCAAAACATGTTGCTTGTGTATGGATTCTCTGAAAAACAAGAAGAAGATATGAATATACACTCAGAGTTTTCATGTGATATTTTTTCCAGGAAAGGATAAAAGTAGAGTCCCTAGGGATAGAAATAAGCCTGCATATAGGTCTGTGAGGACCATGACAGCAGTTAAGTTCCTAAACACAACTGGAAGTAATACTATATCATCCATGCCACCCTTAATCTTCAATCCATTGATACGAGGGTTGTTCGGGAAGTTCGTAGAATTTTGCTCTAAAATCCATATTATTCATTACATATACGGTAGGTAAATATCAAGGTATAGATACTTAAACATAACTTGACTACATTTCCAAAAGATTTTTCGAAAATATCAACAATAACCCAAACTAGCAGTTACCGTAGCAACACAATATCATGATACCGGAGCAGTCCATTTATCGAGACTGTCCAACATAGTATAACAGATTTCATATTGTATCTTTTATACTTTCTATTGGCATCAAAATTTCGCGAAAACATCAATCGATAACACAATATCATGACGTTGGTTCCTGCAAATTTCTTGCGGTTATCAGGTCTTTCAAAGCAGTTACGCGGTTTTAGATATCAAAAAGTCGCTGACCGGAAGAGTTGACGTCACACCGGCGACGTCGAATTTCGAAGGGTTATGAAAATTTGTGTCGGGCTGGAAAAATCAGAAACAAAACGCTGAACATGATTAAATCAACAGGAAGGTATACAAATTGCAGCCCAGCCACTGTGACAATGTGACAGTATGAAAACTTCTTAAGTAATATATAGCAAATTTATTGCGGCAAGGGCCCAATCATGAGCAAAAACATTGTGACATTTGGGATTTCAATGAGACCATGGCCGATGGCAAAACCCTTTCTCAATCACATGACATTACAGCAGACAATTCGTCGAAAGAACAAGACCTGGTTTTGACATCACAAATAGAGAAAGCTTGGGAAAACATTGAGACAAAAGAAAAAACTGCTGATAACCAGCAGTTTCTCCTTTTTTCTCAATATTTCTGTGTTATGTTATACACAAATCCTTTCTTTTTCAACATCTATTTTGTTGTTTGCAGCAACTTTCAAATTAGACAGCCATATAACAGGGTTTTCCTTGAGCATGAGAATTTGGGGGTCATTGTGACCCCCTTGCCTTCAAAGTTAGGGGTCATTTCTACTATTTTGTGGGTCAAATGCCCAAGTACTCAAGTATGATAGGAAAATCTGGTTTTTGAAACTTGCGTCATTAATGTCCCTCAAGTAAATTTCTAAGGGGTCATTTGTATTGAAATTGCAACAATGACGCATGATTTGTGCGTCATGGAAAACCCTGCCTATAATTTTGTTGTTTGGGAAAGGGTTAAATAAGCTTCTAGCTTTCGTGCCTATCATTTAAAGTAAACAAGTTCATAAGTAGCTTGATAATCGCCTCTGTTCCACACCTGATCACTTTGAAGTTTGTCTACAGATAAATTCAAACACAATCAAGTGATGTTTGTCTATGATCACCTTTAACCTTCAATGCCAAAGGAATCTACTTACCTAAACTTTGGATGAAATGAATTCATGATTTTCTGAAAGTTTGTTCGATCAAATATATCATGGAATCATCATCAGGATTTCATAATTGAGCACAATTGGATTATAGAAGTATACAACAATAGGCCGTAATTTACTTTGTAATTTCGACCGATTGTCATTTTTCTGACTTTCAGCATAATGTTCCAAAAGAAATTCAATCTCAACCATTTCTAGGCCTCGACATACATTCAATGATTCGTCTTTCTACATGTCATGGACACGCTTCACAGCTCTTCTTCAGACGTTCCTTTGAACTCATTTATTTTACATCGATTTTCCCAAGTTTCTTCAACTAATATTTTGATCCCTATTGATCGAGCTTCCTGAAAAACCACCAGTACTGGCCAAATCTGTGGGCCAATGAGAAGCCAAGAACAAACTCCGCTACCGGGGATCGAACACGGAACCTCTTAGTCATCTTAGTCACAAGGCCGACGCTCTACCTCTCGACTACAGACACCAAGCTACCTTGTAGTTTTCAGGCGCGTCGCGTGGTTTTCAACATTGGGGCGGCGGACGGGGAGGGTTTGGGAGGGGTGTCCCCTCCCGTTAGTAAGAAAATTTTGTCTAGGAGCAGACGAAATGGCGCCATTTTCTGGACTTTAAATCCCATTTCTGGCTTATTTTAACGAAATAGAATCGAGTATAATACAGTGATCGAATAAAAATTGGCGTCTTTCAAGTTGCAGATACCTGAAGGTGAAAGTAGGCTATTCTCGGCTTTCGTGTTGGAGATCTTGCCATTTTTCGCCGCCGACATAAATGAAAAAGCAAACATCGTCTGTCTGATATAAATAAAATCGACATACAATTTAATGTTATCATCATTATCTATTTTTCCACAGTCGAAAGAATCGGACGATTTTTGAAATCACAAAAAAAGCTAAAATCTGATTTTAATGTTAAATCCCTTTTATACAACGTATGCACTTTGTTTACCCCGAGTTTTTCAATCTGTCCATTTTAACGGTGGAGATTGGGCATCATAGGATGGATAACGACTACGGAAAAAAATCTGATTCTGGTAAGATATTTGCAATAGCTCTTATTTCTGCTATAGTTTGTTGAATGTACCCGGCATTTTTCGGCTCTTTCATCGGATATATGCCTCATAGAAAATTATAAGTAAGTTTTCCAAAATGTTGCCCAACCGATTAGACAGCGAAATGGTAACAACTACGGTAAAATAAGCCCCGCTTCAGGTAAGAATTTTTGCAAAAAAAAAAATCTTAATTCTGCGTCAATTTTCAAGCTGTTTTAGCCTATTTGTTGCATGTACCCCGCCTTACTGAGCTCTTTCCTCTGGTGTGTGACTTATTTGGAAACTCGTACTTTTCCCAAAATTTGATTCACCACAAAAACAATCTGAATTTTTTGTCGTTTTTCTGGTCGTTTGAGATCAATTTCTGAAAAGAAAAAAGTTGGATTCCACAAACAAGTCATATATCTCAATAAGGCGGGGTACATGCAACGGGGAACCCATGCAACAAAGCGCTTGGAAATTGACAAAGAAATAAGAAAGTGATTGCACAATTTCTTACCTGAAGCGGGGGCAAACATCCCAATTGGTGTACTCCCATTTCATCGGGACCGCATTTAGAGAAATGGGCGGTGTATGTGTTTTATTCAAAAAATCACTTGCTAGTTGCATAACTAGAATTAAAACATCATTTTCATGTGGGGTTATATTGAAAATAAATAAATCATTACTGAATTTGCCTAAGGATATCATATTCATATGTTTGTATATACCACCAGAAAAATCACCAATTTATAATGTTATTGATAAAATAGGTATTGATATTGTAGAAGATTTAATAGATGATTTGCAGATAGAGTTTCAATGTGCAAGCATTATACTATCAGGGGATTTCAATAGTAGAATAGGCAATGAACAGGATATTATCGATAATGAAATTAGCGAAAGCCTACCTGAATACAGTATTGTCGCGTTAGATATTCCAACTAGAAAATCAAAGGATACAAAGCTAAACCGTTTTGGTCGTAATTTATTAAAGTTTTGTAGATCTCGAGAGTTTTTTATTGTTAATGGTAGATGTGGTAAAGATAAAGAAATTGGTGAGTTCACTTTTATTAGTCAGCAAGGTAAAAGTGTAATCGATTATTTTATATGTACAAATGAATTATATGATGTCATTAATGATTTTGAAGTCAAGAATATATGTGAAGGTGATCATCTCCCATTACATTTTTCCATTACTTATAAATGTGAAAACATTACGAAGCATGATAATTATATTAGTAAAGATGAAAAAGAGGGAAAGTGTGATACCCACTCAAAGTATAATTTTACTGAAAATATCAAACAAGAATATTACATAACTTTACAAAATGAAATTATAAATGGTAGTTTTACTGATCTAGATAGTATGATAGATTCTCACACGGACATTGACACTGTGATAAATTTATTTGAAGACAAACTAATTAAGGCATCTAAACCGGCTCTTAGAGAATCATCTCGTAAAAGAAATAAACAAAGAAGTTGGTATGATAGAGAATGCATGTCTATGAAACGCGAAGCAAACAGAAAACTAAGATCATACAGAACTACAAGAAGTACACAATGTTTAAATTCATATATAGAAGCTAAAAGTAATTATAAAAGTATTTGTAAACATAAGAAACATTTGTATAACGAATCATTAGCTAATAAACTAGAAACATCCATCAAAAATAGTAAACAATTTTGGAAAACCATAAAAGATATTAATAAAAAAGTTGAGGTCGAGTCAAAAATAACAACACCTGAGTGGGCAGAACATTTCAAATCCGTATTCAGTGTTGTTGATAACGAACATGAACCACAAATATCGGTTAATGAAACTGATGACAAAGGCGATGAAATAAGTTCTTCCATATGTAATGATGAAATCAGTGATAAGGAGATTGAAAATGCTATTATTAGTTTAAATCCGGCAAAAGCTACGTCGGGTCAATTAGCTACCGAACATTTTCAGTATAGCTTCAGGATAATTTTACCATACTTAAACAAATTATTTAATCGTATTTTTAAAAATAGTGAATTTCCTAGTGCTTGGCGTAAGACCATAACTATTCCTGTACCTAAGAAAGGTAATATTGATGACCCTGACAATTACAGGGGAATATCGATTATTGATTTATTTAGTAAAATTTACATCAGCATAATTAATAGGCGAATAACTTACTACGCTGAAATATATGATAGAATTGCAGAGTCTCAAGCAGGATTTCGAGAAAATTATTCAACTGTAGATAATGTTTTCATATTACATTCAATCATCAGTAAGCAATTAACCATGAAAAGAAAATTATATGTTGTATTTGTTGACTTCAAAAAGGCATTTGATTCGGTTAATAGACCCAAACTTCTTCAATCTTTAGTTAAACACGGTATACATGGAAACTTATTCAAATCTGTTAAATCAATTTATCAAAGTGTAGAAACAGTTGTTAGAAATAAAAATGAATTTAGTGAAGCCATAGACTGTCCGAAAGGGTTGAGACAAGGATGCTCTTTAAGTTCGATTTTATTCATCCTGTTTATAAATGAATTGAGCGACATTATTTCAAATAGCGGCCTTCGTGGCATTCAACTACATCCTCATATTATTGAAATATTTATGCTAATGTTCGCTGACGATATTGCACTTATGGCAGACAATAAATCGACTCTCCAAACACAGTTAGATTTACTACTTAGATTCTGCATTGAATACAAACTGGATGTTAATATAATCAAGACAAAGGTAATGATCTTCAGAAATGGTGGTAATATTTCCGAGCAAGATAAATTATACTATTCAGGAAATGCTATTGAATGCGTTAATGGATTTAAATACATAGGTGCTTATTTTTCTCAAAAATGCTCACTTTACAAAATGGCCGAGGATAATTCAATAAAAGCCAAAAGAGTTCTGAATAGCATTTTTTCTTCACTGATAGGTACCTTACCGGTAAATACCACAGTTTATTTTAAAATATTTGACACCAAAATATCCCCCATCCTATTTTATTGTTGTGAAATATGGGGTATCAATTCATTTGATTGTATTGAACGAATTCAAAAGTATGCATGCAAACGATTTATGGGACTACCAAAACACACGTCAGATTTTGCAGTTTTAGGTGAATGTGGTAGATTCCCATTATACATATATTCCAGTAAAAGAGTTGTTAAATATTGGTTAAAAATTCTACATATGTCAGATCACAGATACGTTAAGAAATGTTATGATATGTTAAAATTATACGACTCTCTTGGATACAAAAATTGGGTAACAAATATTAGACTGAATCTATATTCTAATGGTTTTGGGTACATCTGGGAAGATCAACACGTTGAAAATGAGAGACAATTTCTTAATATATACACAGAGCGGCTAAAAGATCAATACATGCAGATTTGGAGGAACAAATGTACATCAATTTCAAGTTTAAAATTTTATAAAACATTTAAGTTCGAATTTGTAAAAGAGAGTTATTTAGATAGCATAGACATATTTAAATTCAGGAAATCACTTTCAAAGTTTAGAACTGGCACTTTAAATTTAGCTATTGTAAAGGGACGACACACAAGAACATGTTTAGTAAATAGAGTATGCAAGCTATGTACAAATACAATTGAAGATGAATATCATTTTTTGCTAATTTGTCCTTTGTATGAAGAAATAAGAAAACAATATTTACCTCAAAAATATTACTCCTCGCCATCTATGCACAAGTTTAAAATATTGATGTCTATAAAAAACAGTTCACTTGTAAGAAATATTGCTATGTATATATATCATGCATTTGAGAAAAGAAAATCTTTCCACGATCAATAGGGAACGATTTTATCAAGCAAACAGTGACATACTTTCGGACAAACAAACAATATTTCGTGGGTGTTGTTATAAAATCTCGTAACTACGGCTTGATCCAAGCCGTGGTTGCGGGGTTTTAAAACAACACCGACAGTTTATCAAAACATAACGGTTAACCTAGTCTATTTTTAGCACAAAATTCATTGCCATTATAGATATATGTATTTGGATGAACGAACAGCATTAAAAATAGGTATAGAAAATGAAACGCAAAAAGAAACAAGAATGTTTGTTATCGACAGTATTGTATTGAAGAAGTATTCACAGAAAAGAAAAAAAAACACTTTTTCTCTTTCCTGTCAATACTTCACATAAATAAATCACATAAGGGAGTCAAAACCTGAAAATGATTTATACTTGATTAATGTTAGACAGTTAATTGTGATAACATCTGTTAACAAAAGGAATTTCAACAAGAATCTAGAAGGCGGATTATCTACATGTATGTGAGGAAGGTATTCATGGAAAAGAGGAGAAAATGCTTTAATCGTTTCTCCTCCTTCCCCTGAATGTTCTTGACAATAATTAATATGTGGCGTCAAAAACGAAATTGTTTTAATTTAGTTTATTAATAATATGTCTATTATATTAATATTGGTATGTGTTTATTGGTTCTACGCGGATTGCACCATGTAAATTGTTATATGTTTTCATATTCTTTGTTAAGGCCGGTGGCCGTATATCAAATATGAATTAAAATGGTAAAAAAATGAAGCGGGGGCAAATTTGTCCGTATTCGCTACCCATCCCATGATGCAAAATCACCATCGTGATCTTTAAACCTTTTAAATATTTGTGTAACATAAGAATAACAAGAGGACCATGATGGTCCTATATCGCTCACCTGAACCAAAATGATATAAGCAACACTTTTCTTCAATTCAAAAAATACTTATGACTTTAAGACTGAAAACGAACTTATGGTCAACAACATTGTGAAAATCGAACTCATCCAAGTTTTCATCGTGCCCAACATTGTGTTCAAGATTTGTCTTGTTTGATAAATAATTGTAGATTCTAGAGTATAAACAAGGTCGAAAAACAGCTGAAAACAGCAATTTTGTCAAATTCAAGGGCACATAACTCTCGACTTTCTAGTCAGATCAGGCTGAAAATCAAACTCATCCGAGATCTTATGATATCCAACATTGTGTCCAGGAATTGTCTTGATTGGTCAATAATTGTAGATTCTAGAGTGTGAACAAGGTCTAAAGCAGCTGAAAACGGAAATTTGATCAAATTCAAGGGCACATAACTCTCCACTTTTTTATCAGATCGGACTGAAAATCAAACTTATCCAAGATCTTATGGTCTTAAACATTGTGTTCAAGTTTTGTCTTAATTGATAAATAATAGTAGATTATAGAGTGTAAACAATGTCAAAAACAGCCGAAATCGGCAATTTTATCAAATTCAAGGGCACATAACTCTAATATTTCTGGTCAGATCAAACTGAAAATGAAACTCATCTGAGATATTATGGTCTCCAACCTTGTGTCCAAGATTTGTCATGATTGGTCAAAAATTGTACATTCTAGAGTGTAAATAAGGTCGAAAACAGTCAAAAACGGCAATTTTGTCAAATTCAAGGGCTTATAACTCTCAACTTTCTGATCAGATAAGACTGAAAATCAAACTCATCCCAGATCTTATGATCCCCAATATTGTGTCAAAGTTTTGGATTTATTGATCAATAATTGTAGATTCTAGAGTGTAAACATCGTCGAAAACAACCAAAAATGACAATTTTGTCAAATTCAAGGGCAAGTAACTCTCAACTTTCTAATCAGATTAGACTGAAAATCATACTCATCCGAGATCTCATGGTCCCAAATATTGTGTCAAAGTTTTGTCTTGATTGATGAATAATTGTAGATTCTAGAGTGTAAACAAGGTCAAAAACAGCCGAAAATGGCAATTTTGTCAAATTCAAGGGCGCATAACTCTCGTCTTTCTGGTCAGATCAGACTGAAAATCAAACTCATCCGAGATCTTATGGTCTGCAATGTTATGTCCAAGATTTGTCTTGATTGATCAATAATTGTAGATGCTAAAGTGTAAACAATGTCAAAACTAAGTATTTTTCGCATTCAAGGGCAGATAACTCCTGCATTTCTAGTTCGATCTGACCCATAATCGAACTCATCCGAGATCTTATGGCCATACATGTTTTGATCAAGTTTGGTCAAGATTGGCTTATATTTGTAGATGCTAGAGTGTAAACACGAAATTGTGGACGGACGGACGGACGGACAGATGGACAGACGGACAGACGGACAGACGGACGACGGACAAAAAGTGACCACAATAGCTCACCTTGAGCACTTCGTGCTCAGGTGAGCTAAAAAATGTAAAGCGATAAGATGCTTTTTCAAGCAATGTTGATAGTATCAATCCAATTATCTCAGTCTTTTATCAAATTAAAGTGTGAAATTGGGAAAAAAAGATGTTCCGTGTACCTCGTTGTTACATCTATGGAGCAATGAGTATTGTATGGACCATAGCACGATGAATAATCGCGATTCTGGTGTCTTCTTACAAAAGTAACGTTTTGGGAAGATGGGAAGATAAAATTAACGGGCTGAGTAGCTTTAGACATGTTTACTGTCAGACAATATAGTATGGGATGACGTTAGAAGGTAGAGACGAAAGTGGACTTAATTTTAAGTTTTGATTATAGCCTCGAACAAAACAATTCTTTTATGATGAAAGTCATCTGAAAGTCGCCGTTTTTTTTTTTTTTTTTTTTTTTTTTTTTTAATTATTCCTAATTATTATTAAATCACAAAAACATTATGCATGTAATGATTTTGTGTTAAAAAAAGTTCTGAATAAACAATACGCAAAATCAATTTGCTTTCGGGTAATTATTAGATAATCTGACCCATTCAGTCTAAGCAAGGTAAAGGGTTAATCGCGAAACTATTGTAAGTCCTGTAGATTTTACATACACCTACAATAGTCTTGCGATAATCACTGAATGTATATTCGACGGGTACCGCACGCTTTCACACTTTGTTATTGCTTTCCCTGGAAACCGATAAGAAGGGAAACCAAGCGATTGCCTTTTCGCCGCCCCAAACGACAAAATGCCTTTTTACTTGCCGAATTATTGGGGCGGCGGCCGCCGCCCCTGCCGCCCCGCACGCGACGCCACTGGTTTTACATTTCATATCCCACAGTGAGAAGTTGCTTTACCTGACTAAAGTTACATTAGTAAATGTGAAGGATTTTCTATGATCTACAATACAACATGACAAAATAAATTGATCTAATGATCAACCTATGGCAATGGCAATGCAATGAACATTGCTAAGAGCACTTCACTTGTCAAGTCAAGCAGGAATCATGACATCATTGATATACCAACCCTCTTTGAGACAGCGCTTCCTAACTTCAGAGCAGACTGTATGTGTAGAAATAGCCGCATTTTGTCTGTTTTGACGTCTGAAATCACAATCGTTGCATAAAACACATGTCGGAAGGTCACTCGTCTAGACGCTTGCTAAGGTTCTGGGTTTTACCGGACGTCTACACAGAAATTCAATGACAAGAACGGTAACTCGTGGAATAAAATGGATTTACGTGCGCCCCGGCAACTAGGAGCAACTTACAACAACAACAACAAGCTAAAATCCCGAAAATCTTCGCCGACAAAAAGTCTGCAAATCTGTTGTAGGTATCCATCAGATAATAATCAAGAGTTGCATTTTAGTTTTCATTTATGGCAATCTACATTATGAGACGTGGATATTAGGTTTTGTAGCAATGCCGAGTTGTCGGCCCCGGGTTATTTCGACCTAGAAAAAATCTGGGTCATAATCTGTCATGTCTGTAATTTTGTCTTCTCTTCAATTGCATTGTCTCAGATATGTGTATAATATGCTCATCAGTAAAGAAAATGTCTTAGTCTACAATTGATAGGGTAAAAGTTTGCATATGTGACCCGTCACGCTAAAAGGGACCTTATCCGAACTACAAAAATCAAAATTTTGACCAACTTGTCAGACCCAGCACAGGTCAACCAGATCTCGTATGCGAAAAGGGAACATATGGTAAGATAGGGAAAACATTCCGGATTTAGAAAATTACATAAAAGTGAAAAGTGTCGGCCCTAGTCTGGCTGCGCGTACTGCGCAGACAGGCTAGGGTCGATATTTTTCACATCCCGGATAAGGTCCCTTTTAGCGCGACGGGTCACATATATGTGCAGAGCTCCAGATTAGGTTTGTTGAATTTGTTCTTCGTGTAAAATTAAGTGGTAACATCCCAATTGGTGTACTCCCATTTCATCGTGACCGCATTTCATCTACTGTTTTTTTAGTGCCTTGAATCCCAATTCGTCTACTGTCCCAACTCGTCTACTTTTTATGTCAAATCATCAATAAACAACATTATTTTTGTTATAAGAATAGAAATTAAGTCAATATATTCACAAATCAAATTAAACGAAAAAGTTTGATAAAAACAATATAATATAATATTGATATATAAAGTATAGAAAGGTAGAGGAAATGGGAATTATGTCCAAAATAGTAGACGAATGGGGAGTAGACGAATTGGTAATCCGAGTCTTCTCTGATGTAAATACGCTCTTTGATATTTTGATTTTTCGCTATTTACATCAGAGAGCGTTGCTCTTTGAAAAAATCAAGAAGTTCGCAACAAATTGTTGCCCATCGTTCACCGTCCGATCTTAAACGCTATCGTTAAAACCCCTGATGATATCGATAAATGAACCATTTATTGTTATGGCTGCTGAAAAAATTACGACCAAAAAGTATTTCTAAAAGGTTAATAGGCAATGTTTTGCAACAACCCTCACTTGAGCAGCCTTTGTTTACCTTGACCTTCCATTCAAAACCAAAGGTTATACTCATCCAGCAGGCCGATTTGAAATGAAATTTTTGGTCAGGTATGACAAAAAATGATTTATTGATCTATACCCTACAGTGTTTTACGAGTGATTCGATATGATACACAAAAACAAAGCTTCAAGTTACTTGTAACGTTACCGAACTTTCCGCTGTTTTCAAAGAGCAATGCTCTCTAATGTAAATAGCGAAAAATCAAAATATCAAAGAGCGTATTTACATCAGAGAAGACTCGGATTAACGAATTGGGAGAAGTCAAGACCAAATGGGATTAAACCAATTAAGTGATATGACACTTGCAAGACTGTCAGACATTTCGCCGACTGTCAGACCTTCGGACTGAGTTGAAAAATGTTAATCCATCTGAAAAATTGGGCTTTCATATTTCTTCATTTCCCACAATGTTTTCTAATCCAAAATTAAAAGATTTTCAAACTTTCATCAACTTTAAATATGTTGTCGTCCTCAACATCTCTTAATTTGTAACAGTTGAAAATTTTTGCCGTTTGGTAATTGGCTATGGAACTTGCTTGTTTTATCAGCATTTTGTTTTTATTCTGCAGGTCCTGTGATGACGACAGATGCCTATTATGGGTCAGATCTTCTCCTCAACGAAGCCAGTCACATCTGAACCATACTTGTATGTTTTTGATGCACTGGAAAAGGGAAGAGTACTAAAGCTTCAACTTTATAAAACTGAAGTGCAGGGATTCCGCAGTATTACCAAAAATGGAAAAGGTCTTCTACACCATGCAGTAATTCAGGGTCAGACAAAATGCTTGCAATATTTGATCAGCTGTGGACTGGACGTGAATAAATGTGATCTTACACAGAACACACCGATTCTGGAGATCGTACAAAGTCACACTCGCAATTCAACCGACCTTGAAGAAATAATCGGCATACTTCTCAAATCAGGCGCTAACTTGAATGCCACCAATGCCCATAAAAGGACAGCTTTATTAAAGTCGATCATACAGTTTAGACACAACATCTCGTTATTACTGTTGAAGTATGGGGCGGATGCTAACATTGCAGATATAGACGGGCTGTTGCCGATCCATGTTTGTGCCACTTACTCTGCCCTGCCGGTATTAAAACAGATTCTAGCTAGTGATATTGACATAAACGCTCAGGATAGAAAGGGCAGAACAGCACTTTACTTCGCAGTGTTGTCAGGTGATCAGAAGATCGTGGATGAGTTACTAATCCATGGAAGTGATGTGAATTTGGGATCTCTGTTGGGATATCCACTACAAACAGCGATCGTCAAGTGTAAATATGAAGCCGTAAAGTCGCTGTTACAACACGGAGCGGACGTACATTGTGCCATAACAGAACATAGACAGACGCTAGCTAAATCTAAAGACTACCTTAACCTTGCACTAACCATCTTATCTATAGAACTCTCCAACTTCCAGACTGCCATACAAAAGGGAGATAACAGCGTGGAAAATATCGTGTCTGAGCGATTAAAAAAGATGCTATTTATAGTGGATATAGTCATACAAGCCTTCAACGGGGAAATAAATATTGCCAAAAATAGTTTCTTCAAAACCAAAAAGCCTCAGTTCATAGACAGTTTGCCCGATACATCATTAAAACAAAGACTGAAGTATTTATGCAATAAACTGAACTTTATACACTGGGTCAGCAGTCAGTCAGCAACAACTGCGGCCCTGGAAGGTTTACCTAAAATAGAGAACTCGGTCAGATATTCGCTAGAAAATGTCTGCAGGATGAAAGTTCGTAAAATCATGGCTTCCACCAGTACAAACATCATACATGTAGTTAATCAGTTAGATTGTTCATTGGTGCTGAGGGATATTATCTTACTTAAAGATGTTTAATATTAACCCTTTACCAAACAAGACCTGGTTTTGACATCCCTAAATAGAAAAGGCTTGGGAAAACATTGAAACAAAAGAAGAAACTGCTGATAACCAGCAGTTTCTCCTTTTGTCTCGATATTTTCTGTGTCATATTTTACACAAATCCTATATTTGATACCATCTATTTTGTCATTGGGGTAGTTCTTGAAGTGGATCACCCTGAAAATTTGTTGTTTGGAAAGGGTTCTTCCCTTAGATGACAATACTTCCTCAAACAACACATTGTTATAATGTTTCAAATTGAAAGCACATTGTAGTTGGAGATGACAGTCATGACCAAATAAGACAAGTGTGAGTTTAATCGAAAAAGTTGACAGCATTTTCACTTAATGTTTCAAATTGTTATTTAAAGACAGAAGATGACAAAAACAGCTTTAAGTTTTAATCATGAAACTACTAAGTTACCAAATTGGAAAATAATGAAGAAAACATTAGGAAAAAGGAAGTACTGGTTACTGCCATTTCATTCCTTTCCTTTAATCGTTTTGATAAGGAGCCTTCATCATGATGATCCCAGTACTGCACATACTGTATGTACTAATGGGCAACAAAGTGACTGAATAGACAAAATTCAAGATCAGGCAACAAATAAAAGAGGGTAAACACATCCTAAATTTGTTATTTCAAATCCAAACCCTTTGTTGTGGACGCCCATTTGAATCGTCTCTGACTTTGAATCCTATATGTATCTTTATCAACATTAAGTTTGTTGTCTGCAATTGTTTTTGACTGAAACAGTCTCAGTCTGAAACTTTCTTGTGTCATTTTAGATAGTGTTTTAACCCTTTCTCAAACAAGACTCGGGTCCCTTATAAAATAAGCTTGGGAAAACAGTTTGGCAAACGAAGAAAATACTGATAATCATCATTTTCTCCTACCTCAATATTTTCCTAGCTATATAATACATGAATCTAATTTTTATCAACATCTAGTCTGCTCCGATTTGTTGCCAGAAGCTGCATTAAAATTGTAGCACCCTGATATGTTGTTTGGGAAAGGGTTTACGTGCAATGCAGAAGTTAGGTCTAATTAGGTTTCTAAGTTTCTTACATTTGAGCCAAGATCTGGAAAAAAAAGGTCCTGGACCTGGTTTTGACGTCTCTGTCCAAAAAGGCTTAGGAAAACATTGAGACAAAAGAAGAAAATGCTGATAATCAGCATTTTCTCCTTTTGTCTCAATATTTTCATGCCATATTTTACACAAATTCTATCTTTAATACCTTTTGTTTTGTCATTTGTGGCAGTTTTTGAAGTGGATCACCCTAAAATTTTGCTGTTTGGGAAAGGGTTAAGGCTTTTGAGTCCATTATGGTTCCAGATCAGCCTGTGTATACACAAAGTCTGGTCAAGAACCATGTTGTTCTCCAATAGCTTCTTCAAGACCTGTAGCAACCATAAGAGAACAACATGGGTCCTAGTCACTGTCAGACTACGCTTATACAAATGCTAATCTTGAAATATGGTTTTCTCAAATGCTATAATATGGGACCTTTATCCAGATCCAAGCTCATTTGTTTGAATCAAGTTTTCCCTCCATCTTCTCTAAAGGGGGTCATTATGTCCCTCTGGTCTTCAAATTATGGGGTCATGCCTATTGTAACATTGTTTCTTCATGTTTCAGTTGGTAATTTTTAGATGGTCATTTTTGTTAAAAATGCGCCAAAATGCACAGTTTTGTGTACTAAGGAACCCTGAGGTGGAATGTTTTGTGGTCCAAGTTTGACTTCCCGGTGTTAATGTCAAATTTTAGTTCAATTTAATCCTTTCACAAACAAGACCTGGTTTTGACATCCCTACCAGATAGGGCTTGGGAATGGGAAAACATTAAGACAAAGAGAAGCTGATAATCAGCATTTTTCTCCTTTTGTCTCAAAATTTTTTATGTGCTACATTATACCTCAATCATGTCTTAATAACAGATTTTTCAACATCAGCAGCAACTTTCAAAGTGGACCACAGTGAAATTTTGCCTTTTGGGAAAGGGTTAATCTATTACCAGACAGCAAAATTTTAGGGTGGTCCTACTGAGAACTGCTGCAGACGACAAAATAACTGATATCAAAAGAAGAAAATGTGAATATATATAAAGAAAATATTGAGGTAAAAGGAGGAAATGCTGATGATCAGCATTTTTTCTTTTGCCTTGATGTTTCCCCCAAGCCTTTTCCAGTAGAGGCACCAAAAAAGCGTTAGTGTTTGGGAAAGGATTAAAATGCAGTTATTTGTTGAAGAACTAGATGGTAGTTTACTGTGCTTGTTAACCTTTTGTTGGTGATTATTTTATGTTAATCATGAGTTAATTTATTCAGCTTTTATTGTTATTAAATCAAATATTCAGAATAAATTGTCTTGTTTTGCACCTAGATATAGCTCATGATAAATGACCTGGCAGAGCATCTCTATGGATTAGCATGGGCTGCTCTGCCAGGTCATTTGGCGTGAGCTATTGCTGATACTCAACTGTTAAGACACTCTTTTCCAACCAAGACAGGGTTTTGATGTCCCTTTGGGTTTGAGAAAACATTGAGGCAAAAGAAGAAATTGCTGATAATCAACAATTTCTCCTTTAGCCTCAATATTTCCTTTGCCATATTGTACCCAAATCCAATATGTATTAGCATATTATACATGTAGTTTGTCCTCTGCAGAAAGCATTCAAATTGGAACACTCCAAATTCTTCTTGTTTGGGAAAGGGTTAGGGAAAGGGTTAATCCTTTCCCAAACAAAATCTCATGACATCCCTTGAAGAAATACTATGATAAAACATTGATAGAAAAGAAGAAACTGCTGATAACCAGCAATTGAAATAACATACCCTGTAAACATAATTTCTACATTTAACCCATTCCCATATATTGACGCTTTTTGACGCCCCTAAAGAAAATAAGATTTGGAAAACATTGTGGGAAATGAAGAAATTGCTTGTGACAAGCAATTTCCTCATTTCCCACAATATTTTCTACCCCAAAAGACAAAAATATTTTAATTTCATGCACTTTAAATTGTCGTCTGCAACGTCTTTGATTTTGGACAAGTCCAAAATTTTGTCGTTTGGTAATGGATTAAAGGTCACAGTTGATAGAAAATCGAATTGTCATTCCTGAGTTTCATCCCTGGCTGTGGCAAATATCCTTTCTGACAATTAAAATAAAATTGTCACCCACCAATGGTTTGATAATCGTTAACCTAAGTGGGCGAGCAGCTGGAGGCTCGGTAACAGAATTAGCCAATCTATGTTGACGCTGATCATCCATCAGTCTGTCCACAATTTATAACAAATAATTCATATATCTGAGAAAAGAGGTCAGTAATGTTATGGCCACAATGTGAAACTGCCCCCGCACAATTTTTAGACATCAACAGATTCCTAAACTTGAATGCTGCCGGGCCATTTTTTACAAATGGGTGCTAGTGATCATGAATAACTGCTAGTAAAATGCCGCCTTACGGGGCCCGGGTGGCAGCAGGTAGTTTCTAAGGTCCGAGGTGCGTGTGCTGTCATCAGGATGTCGGCCGGTGGCTTTTAGGAGGCAGGTCGGCCACTGTCAGCTTTAAATTGCCACCGCCCGGCGACCTGGTGGACAAGGCAATATTTCACTTGCCACCGGCCGGCAATTGGGCGTTCTAACTGCCAGCGCTCGGCGCCAGCCCGATAATCTGACGGCGACAGGGCGACTTGCAAAATTGGAAACAAGAGCTTCGCAGAGCGGCACATATACACCCGAGAGGGTCTTGTCAGTAAATTGGCCATTTTTTCAATTCAAGGGCAGATAATTCAAAAATGAAAAGTTATCAAAATTTTGTTTGCACAACCAGACACCATAGATATTAATTGTGGGTAGTTTGATTAAATTCTGGTTGAAACTGTAGGAGTTGCGCACAGGAGAAAATGGGCATTTTTGAGAAATTGGGAAGTTTTCCTTAATTTCAAGGGCAGAAAATTCAAGAACAAAAACAGTTATCTAAATTCTGTAAGCGGTTTGCACAACTAGACACCATGAAGATTCATTGTGGCAAGTTTGATAAAATTCTAATCAAAACTGTAGGAGGAGTTGCGCACGCAAGAAAATGGGCATTTTTTCAAAAGAAGGGTAGATAATTCAAGAACGAAAAGAGTTATCTAAATTCTGTAAGTGTTGTGCACAACTAGACACCATGCAGATTCATTGTGGCAAGTTTGATCAAATTCTGATCAAAACTGTAGGAGTTGCGCACCAAAGAAATTGCTAACGGACGGATAGATGGACGGACGACCGGGACCATAACATAATACGACCCTTTGGGCGTATAAAAATTGACCTGTGGCAGTTAGAATTTTAACTTTTTCTTAAAATTCTAACTGCCACCTAGCAGCGTCCTAAATGCCAACTGCCGCTTGCTGATCTTGCCTGCCGCCAGGCTGCCGACGGCCAAATACGAAAACTGGCATTTATCACACTGGCTGGTGGCATTTAGTGAATTGTGACCGTAGCATAAGGCGGGTAACATGGAACAAACCCTTTGAAAATTGATGCTGAAATAAACAAGATATTGCAAAATCTTTCACCAGAATCCACATTATGTTGGCCGTAGTTGTTATCCATCCCATGATGCATAATCTCCACCGTGAATATGATATTATAAACGATTCAAAATCTTTTACTAATGAGGGAAAAGACTGATAACGGAAAATAGGGGTGGCAGGATGTATATTTGACTATTTATAGTAACAACTTAAACACACTGATACCTGTTCAACCCTAAAATAAACCAAAATATTTGTATTGATTCTCGTTTAACTTTGAATGTATAATACCACTTTTGACTTTGTTTTCACTAACAACCACAAACATTGAACTTCATTATATCGTTGTTGTGAATGCAAAATCTCGATTTGGGAAAATTTTAAAGGGGAGGGAAAAAAGTGTAGTAACTTTTCCCAAACTGAAATGTCTTACATGAAATTTGGACATACTGTTCACAAATAATGTGTCAATAATACTGATCAGTCAAAAAATCTCAAAACCTGCGAGGATCGTCTACACAGGGCACACAAGTTTGTAATTTGAAAATCGCACCAATCGACATACGAGGTTTTGCAATTACACCAACGATATATTAACCCTTTCCCAAACAAGACCTGGTTTTAACGTCCCTAATAGAAAAGGTTTGGGAAAATATTGAAACAAAAGAAGAAACTGCTGATAACCAGCAGTTTCTCCTTTTGTCTCAATATTTTCTATGCCATATTTTACACAAATCCTATCTTTAATAACATCCATTTTGTCATTTGTGGAGGTTTGTGAAGTGTGTCACCCTGAAATTTTGATGTTTGGGAATGGGTTAAATAGAAATTAATTCCAGGGTTTTTAATTTTAATGATTATTTGAGGTTAAAAATATTGGAGGTTAAAATCAACAATGCAAGAAAATGTAACATTTCAACATTTATTGAAGCTTCTTTTATACAAAATGATTTAATAACATAATGATTTTCAATTTTTACAATTTAAAACAGCACTTTTAAAATCATTTTAGTTATTTCCACGACACTTGTTAACCCTTTCCCATGCAACAAAATTTTAGACAGGTCCAAATTTAAAAGTAAAACAATTTCAAGATAAGGTAAGAAAGGGAAAAGGAAAGGCAGGTTATCAATTTATTTTATTTTCTCTAAATGTTTTTCAAAGCTTTCGCTCAAAGAATCTTTAATACTCGGTATTGTTTGAGAAAGGGTTAAATCACTCAATGACCTACTTATAATCTTAATCAATTTTTGTAAGGAACAAAAACTTCTAGCACTTTTCTTTGACAATCTCACAAATAGATTTACATAATGTGAATTAAGCTGCATTAAAGACCAGATCACATACACAAGTCCGTGTCAACATCACGATCGCAGCACATTCAAAAACAGTAAATCGTACAGTCTATTTTTGGATGTGATGTGAACATAATTTGGAGGCAGAATAGTGTATGTGGCCAAGCCTTAAGGTATGATACCAAAGGTAGTCTAATTTGAAAGCTGCTGTAGACAACAAATTGAATGTAAGTAAGGATACCATTTGCCTGCAAAATAATCCAGAAAATATTGAGACAAAAGGAGAAACTGCTGGTTATCAACAGTTTCTTCTTTTGCCTAAAAGTTTTCCTAAGCCTATTCTGTTTGAGACGTCAAAACCAGGTCTTGTTTGGGAAAAGGTTAAGGTACGATTGAAATAAAACCTTGCTTAAACCATGATTTTGTACAAAAAGTTGTTCTTAGTAATGATCATGCTAACAAACAGCTAAATGTTTGAAACTAAGAATAAGTTTATAACTTAAAAACATAGACCAGACACTGGCTAGGCGTAGCTAGCCGATAATAAAGTGTACGCAAAACGCATGCCTGATGTATCAGGGCAGGTTTGATGGCGGGCTCCATACTGCTGAGGGTGGGTCTCCCAGAAAAGTTTTAAAAATCTAATTTAGATGCTTATGAAATACATACCAAATGCCAACCAGGAGCCAGGAATGACAATGGTCATTCGTGGCTCCTGGTGGGAATTTGATATGTATTTTAATGGCGATTCAGGTGTTTATTTCAAGGGAAACAAATACTCAAATCCACATTTTTTAAAAAATTTTGCAGTGTGTATGCAATTTCGTTTTGCATACCGGTTACTACGCCTATGCCAGAGCATATAAAGGGGTTAGCGCAAACGTATTGTAAATGCATTCACATGTATTTTTATATGCACTTAGAATTGTTTGGTTGCTTAGCCATTTACGCCCATTCACGACAAAATTCTAGACTGCATGGTCCAAAGGCAAATGTTTTTGCATCTTTCTGAGTAGAAAACATTGCAGAAAATGAAGAAATTGCTTCTGACAAGCAATTTCTGTGTTTCCCACAATGTTTTCCAAATCCTTTAGCTTGTATGGCGACAAAAAGTGTGTGATAATGGATTATAACGGTAGAAGTCTTTGGCTGTCTTTTTCAAATCTGATTAACTTTTATAAAAGATTTAAAAACTTGAATGGAACAAGCAAATTCGTTGAATTGATATCCCCCGCCGAACATATCTTCATTGTCAATAAAGTAGCGCGGAAACGAATATAACTCTGTATGTATATGGCTTCAACAGAACAAATATCACTCTGTATGTATATGGCTTCAACAGAACGAATATCACTCTGTATGTATATGGCTAAAACAGTCAGGGGCAGTAACTCTAAATTCGGCGGTCGAACCGGGAAACACCGACTATATGCGCATGTCCTCATTGTAGTAAAGCTGTATGCCAAGTTTCATTGAAATCCGATCTATAGTTTTCAAGAAATAGCGCGGAAACGAATATCACTGTATGTATATGGCTTAAACAGTCAGGGGCAGTAACTCTAAATTCGGCGGTCGAACCGGGTAACCCCGACGATATGCCCATGTCCTCATTGTAGTGAAGCTGTGAGCCAAGTTTCATTGATATCCGATCTATAGTTTTCAAGAAATAGCGCAGAAACAAATATCACTCTGTATGTATATGGCTAAAACAGTCAGGGGCAGTAACTCTAAATTTGACGATTGAACCGGGTAACCCCGACGATATGCGCATGTCCTCATTGTAGTGAAGCTGTGAGCCAAGTTTCATTAAAATCCGATCTATAGTTTTCAAGAAATAGCGCGGAAACAAATATCACTCTGTATGTATATGGCTTAAACAGTCAGGGGCAGTAACTCTAAATTCGGCGGTCAAACCGGGTAACCCCGACGATATGCGCATGTCCACTTTGTAGTGAATCTGTGTGCCAAGTTTCATCGAAATCCGGTCTACAGTTTTCAAGAAATAGCGCGGAAACGAATATCACTCTGTCTGTATACGGCTTAAACAGTCAGGGGCAGTAACTCTAGATTCGGCGGTCGAACCGGGTAACCCCAGCGATATGCGCATGTCCACTTTGTAGTGAATATGTGTGCGAAGTTTCTTCGAAATCCGGTTTACAGTTTTCAAGAAATAGCGCGGAAACGAATATCACTCTGTATGTATATGGCTAAAACAGTCAGGGGCAGTAACACTAAATTCGGCGGTCGAACCGGGTAACCCCGACGATATGCGCATGTCCACTTTGTAGTGAAGCTGTGTGCCAAGTTTCATCGAAATCCAGTCTACAGTTTTCAAGAAATAGCGCGGAAACGAATATCACTCTGTATGTATATGGCTTAAACAGTCAGGGGCAGTAACTCTGAATTCGACGGAAACGAATATCACTCTGTATGTATATGGCTAAAACAGTCAGGGGCAGTAACTCTAAATTCGACGATTGAACCGGGTAACCCCGACGATATGCGCATGTCCTCATTGTAGTGAAGCTGTGAGCCAAGTTTCATTAAAATCCGATCTATAGTTTTCAAGAAATAGCGCGGAAACGAATATCACTCTGTATGTATATGGCTTAAACAGTCAGGGGCAGTAACTCTAGATTCGGCGGTCGAACCGGGTAACCCCGGCGATATGCGCATGTCCACTTTGTAGTGAATATGTGTGCCAAGTTTCTTCGAAATCCGGTCTACAGTTTTCAAGAAATAGCGCGGAAACGAATATCACTCTGTATGTATATGGCTAAAACAGTCAGGGGCAGTAACTCTAAATTCGGCGGTCAAACCGGGAAACCCCGACGATATGCGCATGTCCACTTTGTAGTGAAGCTGTGTGCCAAGTTTCATCGAAATCCAGTCTACAGTTTTCAAGAAATAGCGCGGAAACGAATATCACTCTGTATGTATATGGCTTAAACAGTCAGGGGCAGTAACGTCGAACCGGGTAACCCCAATGATATGCGCATGTCCTCATTGTAGTAAAGCTGTGTGCCAAGTTTCATTGAAATCCGGTCAATAGTTTTCAAGAAATAGCGCGGAAACGAATATCACTCTGTATGTATATGGCTAAAACAGCCAGGGGCAGTAACTCTAAATTCGGCGGTGGAACCGGGTAACCCCGACGATATGTGCATGTCCACTTTGTAGTGAAGCTGTGTGCCAAGTTTCATCTAAATCCGGTCTACAGTTTTCAAGAAATAGCGCGGAAACGAATATCACTGTATGTATATGGCTAAAACAGTCAGGGGCAGTAACTCTAAATTCGGTAGTCGAACCGGGTAACCCCGACAAAATGCGCATGTCCACTTTGTAGTGAAGCTGTGTGCCAAGTTTCATCTAAATCCGGTCTACAGTTTTCAAGAAATAGCGCGGAAACGAATATCACTGTATGTATATGGCTCAAACAGTCAGGGGCAGTAACTCTAAATTCGGCGGTCGAACCGGGTAACCCCAACGATATGCGCATGTCCACTATGTAGTGAAGCTGTGTGCCAAGTTTCATCTAAATCCGGTCTACAGTTTTCAAGAAATAGCGCGGAAACGAATATCACTCTGTATGTATATGGCTTAAACAGTCAGGGGCAGTAACTCTGAATTCAATGGTCGAACCAAGTAACCCCGACGAAATGCGCATGTCCTCTTTGTAGTGAAGCTGTGTGCCAAGTTTCATCAAAATCCGGTCTATAGTTTCCAAGAAATAGCGCGGAAACGAATGTCGGACGGACGGACGGACGGACGGAAGGACGGACGGACGGACATGGCAAAAACAATATCCCCCCCCGAAAAATTTTTTCGGCGGGGGATAATTAAAAATGCATCAAATTAAAACATGGTAGTAAAACTGGATTTAAAATTTCATTTTTTTTCTAAAATCTGCACTCTACTATGAGCATGGATTTAAAGAAGTTAAAACAAGTATCTGGTGTTGTATGCAACACATAAAGTCCCCTACCGGCTTCACATTGACTCAATATGGTAATCAATAATAGATTAAGATGAACAAGTCATCAAAATAATTGTCAAACATATGAAATGTTATGCCCAAAATTTCGGAAATATAATTCAAATGACTTGAATAAAGTTACTAAAAGATCAATGACTAACATGGCTTATAAATTTTTTTACATTTTAAAACAGGTTTCATCAAGTTAGCTTGCTTAGTTATTAAGTTATTGCAGGATCCATTTTTTGCCATATTTTCACTATTTCCGTTACCATAGCAACCACACTTTTCGTCAAAGAACAAAGATAAAATGATGTGCATAATCTACACATTGCCATATAGTCATATACCAAGTCTCATCAAATTAGCTTGCTTACTTATTAACTTATCGCAGGATCCAATATTTTTTGCCATATTTTCACTATTTCCGTAACCATAGCAACAACAATTTTAGTCTAAAAACAAAAATAAAATGATGTGCATAATCTACACATTGCCATATAGTCATATACCAAGTCTCATCAAACTAGCTTGCTTAGTTATTATCTTATCGCAGGATCCCATTTTTGGCCATATTTTCACTATTTCTGTAACCATAGCAACCTCAATTTAAGTCGAAAAACAAAAATAAAATGATGTGCATAATCTACACATTGCCATCTAGTCATATACCAACTTTCATCAAAAACGCTTGCTTAGTTATTAAGTTATCGCGGGATCCAGATTTGAGCGGACATACGGACGGACGGACGGACAGACGGACGGACAGACGGACGGACGGACGGACAGACTGAGGGCAAACCTATAGTCCCCTCCGGTGTGAACACCGGTAGGGGACTAATAAGAAGTATCTTTGAAACACTTAACCCTTTCCAAAATGGCAAAATTTTTAGCAACCCCAACTTTAAAGCTGCTGTAGATGTCAAAAAGACTGTTAATTCAGTTAGGGTTTGTGTATGATATATTACAGAAAATATTGAGGCATTGAGGCATAAGGTATAATGCTGGTTATCAGCATTTTCTTCTTTGCCTCAATGCCTTCTAAAAGATTTCCTATTAGGGGCATAAAAACCTGGTCTTGGTTGGAAAAGGGTTGACACAAGAGCTGTCAGATGACAACTAGTTGACCATGAAGTGCTTTCTGCAACAAAAGTAAGATATTAGGGCAACAATCAGTGGCGGATCCAAAGGGTGTTTGGAAGGGTGGGGGTTCAAACCAACCCCCCTTCTGATTATTTCATTTTTGAAATAGTCACTTGGGCATAAAACCTTGACCAAACCATTGTCCCGAAGCCGATGCCTGGGTGACTAATAGCTCCGTAATTTTTCAAACAGTGGAACTCTTAAAGATTGACAAAATAATAAAGCATGATAAAATAATGAAAGACATTCAGGATTTTAACTCACACACTCTCAAGTAATGTACCACATTCAGTTCTACAGTTAACAGGGAGTGAAGGCTTTCAAAATGAATTAGTATCTATTTCACTAAGTGTTTCATCAAACGCTATAGTGTGGATACTCATTGGAATGGAATCGTCTCATTGAGACGATTCAAATGAGTACCAACAACATAGGGTTTTGATATGAAATAAGAAAGTTAGAATGTCTTCACCCCCTCTTACGTGTTGCTCTGTACAACCATTCTAAAACAATAACTGGTGTTGAAGACTACAACAAATAAACTGTTAGAAAACATTATGAAAAAAAGAAGACAATACTGATCATCACCTTTTTCTACAAACATTTTCTGCCTTAAAACTTACATGTTTCATGTTTTGCATTTTGTCACTTTATCAACCCTTTCCCAAACAAGACCTCAAGACCATTTTGATGTCCATATAATAGAATAGGCTTGGGAAAACATTGAAACAAAATAAGAAACTGCTGAGAACCAGCAGTTTCTCCTTTTGTCTCAATATTTTCTATGCCATTTTTTACACTTATACTCTTATCTTTAATGCCTTTCAATTTGTCACCCTAAAATTTTGTCGTTTGGGAAAGAGTTAATTGCAGATAGTATACTTTTGCGCTCAAAATGGTTTCAAACTAAGGTTCCTACTTCTATCACTTTTTTTTTTCAAATCAATGTCCACATTCACTTTTCCCCATAACATTCACACTTCTAAGCATACTTATTATAAATATGTACATCTTTTTATAATGGATATCATTATCAGACAAATAACAGTACAATTTTATTTCATTTTCATTGATTGACCCTCTTCTTAATCCATTCCCATTTTTGACATACCACAAGATGAAGGCTTTGGAAATTACATGCATGTATTGTGTGCAACGTCTCTGAATTGGACCAGTCTAATTAAACTGTCTGGCAATCGTTATTTCTCATAAGGTTAGCAAACTGCTTCTCGATTTTTTTCCAGTGATTGGGAAAGATTTTTCTCATTTGGAAAATGTCCCTTCCTCCTAGAAAATCAATGTGAAGTTTTGAAAACTGGTGTGACAATTAAAGTGTATTATTGTTGTAATCTTTAAAATACAGAAAAATTCTTTTGGACAAAGCACCGCTCATTTGCTCCAAACAGTGTTACATTCGAGATTTCTATGCGACTTTTTTAGTCAGAGTTTGTGGAGAAGTAAAAGCCTGGAATTCTATAGAAGAGGGTCGTTCAATAGTCATAATTAAGGAATACATTAAAAGAAACAAAACACAATAAAGCCAATGTCTGTGTAAAAGGGTCTTAATGTATAGACGATCAGCTACAAACTTGTAATGAACCCATTACAGGAACATAAAATATTCAGGTTTGCCAAATTTTGGAGAATATTTCAAATTTTTGCACATAACTTTGTGATCAAAGAAAAAACCCTGCTAACCTTCTATTTCATGTCCTTGATGGGTTTGTTAGAAAGCATTTTCTTCAATTTTTCTGATGAAACATTTTACATTAACCCTTTCCAAAATGACAAAATTTTAAGACGGTCCAATTTGAAAGCTACTGCAGACGACAAAGTAAATGACCAATAAGGGCCAAAATGTTTATGTTATAGCCAAGAAAATATTGAGGCAAAAGGAGAAACTGCTGGTTATCAGCAGTTTCTTCTTTTGTCTCAATGTTTTCCCAAGTCAATTCTATTAGAGACGTCAAAACCAGGTCTTGTTTTGGAAAGGGTTAAATCTCACATCACGGTCCCTTAGATCAGACTTATGACTTATTTACACTTACAGAGAATAGAATATCCCAGCTTGATTGTTGTGAAATGAAGTACAGTGGATTTATCAAGTGAACAACATTTTAATTCACACAAGAGATAAATTGAAGAAGAATAATCTTATCCTTTTAATGCAGAATTGAAACATGCAGGTAGTGAAGAGAAAGATCAGCCTTAACCCTTTCCCAAACAACACCTGGTTTTGACGTCTTTAAGAGATGAGGTTTGGGAAATCATTGTGCCAATAGAAGAAAGTGCTGATAATCAGCACTTTCTCCTTTTGCCTCAATATTTTCTGAGCTATACTGTACACAAATCCATCCTTGATTAACATCCATTTTGTCATCTTCAGCAGATTTTAGATTGGAAAAGTCTAAATTTCCTCTGTTTGGGAAAGCATTAATACAACTATGAGTGGGCTGATCTTATTCTACACTGTTTATTAAAATGATCAGGACGAAAAGGTTTTTGGTCATCAAGATCAATTGACAAGGGAGACAATTCAAGAAGTATCTACAATTCATTCAAGTAATATTTATTTCCCTTAGATTAAAGTCAAATTACCTAAATACTTTTTGAACACCCCTCATTTCCTCAAGTCAGGATATTAAATTCTCACATAAAAATCACAGTTTATATATAATTTGTAATTAATTAAATTTAACAATAACACATATTTGCAAGTAAAAAATGTACACATTGAAATTTCATTTCAATTTCATTAATTATACACAAAATATTTACACTTAAGAAAAATATTTCCCCTCATCTTACATCCTGAGTAGAATATTTTGGGAAATTATTGAGAGAAATTTGAGAGAGTAATTGCTGATATTCAGAAATTTCTACTTTTCTATCAGTATTCTCAATGCTGTAACAGACACGTTTTCTACATGAGACATCAGTTATTTTTATTGTACGCAACTCCCTTCAAATTAGACATGCAGACTAAAACTTTGATGATTTGGAAAGTGCTGATTTCAAGAAATTATTGTTCATAATTGAAGATACTTTGATAACCCAACTTATTTTCTTTTACATAACAAACAGTTATTTGTTGTCAATATAAAGATTAAAAGAGCTCTAACTACACATGTCCCTTTTCATAGAAAACCTTGTAACTGCAGCTTGTTTTAAGCAGCAGTTACAAGGTTTTCAATGAAAAGCAGCAATATTCAACAATTCTTTAGTTCAACTACAGAAGCTCATGCACCTAACCATGTATTTCTAGCATTTCATATATAGAATCAACATCCAAAATGAGCGACCAGCTGCTCATCCAAAATAGAGAATGTAAACAGACAGAAAAGAGGGGAAATGGTTTCATGTGAGTTTGTGTTATCTAATCTATGCAATATTATAACAAAGTAAGCAATTATATTACAAAGTACAGATTATATACACCTGAGAATTATCTAATTACTGCTTCATGACTCATGCTTGCAAAACTCTCTCTAATCCTTTCTTAACCCTTTTCCAAACGACAAAATTTTAGGGTGCTCCAAATCTAGACAATTGCAGACGACAATTAAAACTGAATGAAAATTTACATTTTTTTGTCTATTTGTGTAAAAAAAAATTGTGGGAAATGAAGAAATTGCTTGTCACAAGCAATTTCTTCTTTCCACAATGTTTCCCAAGCCTTTTCTTAGGAGGAAGTCAAAAGGCCTCACTGTGCAGTAATTGGTTAAACAGCAAAATAATAGACTGTTCCAATTTGAAAGCTATTGTATACGACAAAATGTATGTTAATAAATTAAGAATTTGTGAATAATATAGCACAGAAAAAATTGAGGCAAAAGGAGAAAATGCTGATTATCAGCAGTTTCTTCTTTTGCTTCAATGTTTTTTCAAGCCTATTCTATTACGAATGTCAAAACCAGGGCTTGTTTGGGAAAAGGTTGTAATCCTTGCCTAGACAACATCTGGTTGACATCCAATATCAATTCACCACTTTTTTAAAAAAACATCAAAATTGCAGTTTGTTTTAAGCAACAGTTTACAAGGTTTTTGTTGAAAAGCAGCCAAATATGACCAGCATTTTCTCCTTTAATTTTTTTTTTCTAATGTGGAATGAAGAAAAAATTTGGTAAACTGTATGTTCCTCAAGACATAATCTTTCAATTAGGGCACATGTAGATTTGTATTGCCTGGATAAAGCTACAGTTCAACACACTATAAAACCTAAATTTTTGGTATTAAAATTGAGAGAAAACAAAGTAAGAAAAGAAGTAAAAGATCATTTCAACGCTTTTCTCAAATGATTTTCGCTTGTGTCAATGACAAGGTTTTCTAAATAAAGATATGACATCATACTGATTCTAATTAAATTCACTACTTTTCAATATTTCTGTTTAAAAAGATGATGCGGTTTTCTTTTCATCTACTGTTAACCTTTGTGAATAAGTGCAAAATGTTAACCCTTTTCATGCTGAATTAACCATTTCCCATATGAGCCGCAACGCGAGAAAAGCGGAATTTAAAATAAGTGAAAACAAAGACGCAGATCAGCTTCGCGGTAACCGCGAATCTGATCAGCGTCTGTGTTTTCGCTGGTGAGAAAGTTTAGTTCTTCTTCTTCCCATGTACGAAATTTCGTGACTCTAACCACTTTCTGCGGCTATACAGCTTCATTTGTGACGGATCTGGTCAAAACTCCTGAAGACCGATTTTCTCGCGTCGCAGCTAATATAAGACCTTGTTTTGACATCTCTGATAAGATAGGTTTGGGAAAACATTGAGACAAAAGATCATCAGCAGTTTCTTCTTTTGCCTCAATATTTTCCATGCTTGATTGTACATATATCCTTCTTTTGTCAACATCCATTTTACCATCTGCAGTAGCTCTCAAATGTTAACCCTTTCCCAAACAAGACCTGGATTTGACGTCCTTAATAGAAACGGTTTGGGAAAACATTGAAACAAAAGAAGAAACTGCTGATAACCAGCAGTTTCTCCTTTTGTCTCAACATTTTCTTTGCCATATTTTACACGAATATTATCTTTAATAACATCCTTTTTGTCATTGGTGGCAGTTTTTGAAGTTGATCACCGTAAAATTTTGTCGTTTGGGAAAAGGTTAATATATTTTTGCCGTTTGGGAAAGGGTGGAAAATACCAGGTGGTGTAGACTAAGATCAGACTGCACATATTAGCAGACTGGTCTTGTTCTATACTGCCTGCCACAGCTACTTGATTATGCCATGATCGGGATAAGAAAGGTTACAATAAAAAAAAATGTGCATACAAGTTATCCAATGCATGCACAATTTTCAGCTTCATTTAAAATCAATGCTTTTGAATGAAATACACAGTTCAACAATTTTTACTGCAAAATAATCATGCAAGCACTTTGTAATCGATGTAATCCTTACTAATAATACAAAGACCAAAATACAAAGCTTACATTCTGAATAGATCTGTTTAAATGTTTCAAATTTTGTTGTGTAATTGGTATTTTCTAAATTTTATTTAACCCTTTCCCATATAACAGAATTTTAGGGTTGTCTAATTTGAAAGCTGCTTCAGACTACAAAATGGATGTTGAAAAGCATGGAAAATATTGAGTCAAAAGAAGAAAATGCTGATAATCAGTATTTTCTTCTTTTGCCTCAATGTTTTCCAAAGGGACGCGAAAACCAGGGCACGGTTTCTCGAAAAAACTTAAGTACGTTCTCATGCTCAAATCTGAGCACCATGCTCAAAAAGCACGAAAGCCACATGAACTTCAATCAAATACCCTTCAATGTTGGAAAGTATCCCTTTGAAGTTGAGCATGTTCTCATGAGAATATACTTAAGTTTTTTTCAAGAAACCAGGGCCATGAGGTCTTGTTTGGGAAAGGGTTAATCCTTTACCAAAATGGCAACATTTTTAGGCAGTCCAATTTTTTGGAAAGAAGTTGCAGATGACAAAGTCAAGTTTGTGTTTATTGGGGTTTTACGCCGTTTTCAACTGCCAGGGTCATATCGCGGCAGCTGGAGCACCTACCCATGGATTCCTGTTGTTTCTCAAACCAGTACTACCACAACACCCTTACCGAGCCTCCAGCTGCTCGCCCACTTAGGTTAACGATTTCAAACCCATTGGTGGATGACAATTTTGTCAGAAAGGGTATTTGCCGTGTCCGGGTAGACAAAGTCAATGTTGATACAGAAAGTATTTGTGCACAATATAGAATTGAAAATATAAGGCAAAAGAAGAAAACTTCTTGCGCCTCAATGTTTTTGAAAGCCTTTTCTATTAGAATTGCTAAAGCGGGTCTTGTTTTTGGGAAAAGGTTGAAATTTATCATTTCATTTTTCAATATTCTAATTAATCTGCATATCATTTGTACAATCAGATACAAATTTAAATGGAGGATTTTTGGATTATGAGCATTTCAACAAAAACCTCGTAACTGCAGCTTGTTTTAAGCTGCAGTTACAAGGTTTTTGTTGAAAAGCGACAATTTGTTTAAAACTTAAATTACATTCAACAAAACAAAAAACAAGGAATTTTCACTCTAGAATGACTATCTTCGTTCCCATAAAAGTGTAACGAGTACGGAAGATATGAGTAATACACATGATAACGTGAGGTTTGTAGCACCGCTCTCCGGATTTCTGTTTTGATTGTTTGGTTGACGAGGCGGGTCTTCTCGCTTCGGGATGTCTGGTCCGAGTTTACCTCCATCCCTGTAAGGTGGATCTGAAATATTGTGGGAAAAGGAAAATTGTAACAAATTGTCTCTTTTCAACAAAAGCCTCATAACTAATGCTTGATTTAACCCTTTCCCAAACGACAAAACTTTTGCGTTGTTCTATTCAAAAGATGCTACAGACGACAAAATGAATATTCATCAAGGTTGTATTTGCATACAATATAGCTAAGAAAATATTCAGGCAAAAGGAGAAACTGTTGGTTGTCAACAGTTTCTTCTTTTGTCTCAATGTTTTCCCAATCACTTTCTTTTAGGGGCGTCAAAAGCAGGTCTTGTTTGGGAAAAAGTTAAGGTGCAGTTATGAGGATTTGTTGTACTTAGCAAATTATTGGACCCATGCAGGTTCACATCCATAGATGAGTACAACACTGATGTGAGCATGGCTCTGCTCTATTTTTCTAAGGCCATTATTTTTTACGTAAATAGGAACATAATCATGCAACAACAAAACTGATTGGCCAAAGACATACTTCTCCTTCAATCAGATATCTTGTTAAATAATTCACAAAAGGAATGTTTACTTGATCAGTATTGCTTTCTTTTGCATTTAAGCTGTCTTTTCTATCAAGAAAATATTTCCAAAATTATTAGGAACATTATTTAGAATTTAATTAACTGTCAATTTAAAGTCGCCTGGTAACGATATAAACTAGGTACATACATTGATCCTGGTTCCCGTCAGGAAATCCGACCTCAATTTTGTCTCGTGGACTCGTGGGAACCGTCTCGTCAAAACTATCATCTCCACTCCCACTCCCAGACACGTACGAGCTCAAATCTTCGTCGTCCACGAGCGTAACACCTTTAGAAATACTAATCTTCCCTTCCTCACCGCTAGCATCGTATACATACGGGTCATCAGCTATTTGTAACGCCGATGGTCGAAGTTTGGGCGTCTTTCTTGTGTGTGATTGTAAAGCCTGCAACATACATGATTAATTAACCCTCGTCATAAATAAATACAAGCAGACAATATAAAATAAAATATGGCTTTTATGGTTGCATGGTCTAATTTAAAAGTTGCTGAAAGCAAATAAATTGATGTTGGGAAAGAGTTAAAACAGGTGACAAAGTTTGTTGTATATGTCCCTCCCCCCAGGGGTCTTGTTTGCCAAAATTTGGGGCCGTTATTGGGCCCCATTCCCAATGGCAAAAAGTATCTTTTTTTCCCAATTCTCTGGTGAAAATTCCCAATGAGGACACAGAATGCCCCATGGTTAGACCTCATCTTCATTTACAAACATTTTGAAGACAGTTTTATACTAGATTCTTAAAAAAGAGTATGTACAAATGCATTTTGCACCACTACAGTCTAATTTGCAGCTAAAACTGAGTGACAGTATGAATACAAACTTCTTTTAGTTTTTCCCAATTTAGGTAAAAATGTCGCTATTTTTCCCATTTTCACTGGCCCCTAGCCCAAAACAAAAATTGGTAGCAAGACCCCTGCTCCCCCCATCTACCAACAAGAGGGCCAAGATGGCCCTGCATCGCTCACCTGAGAGGACTTTGAAACAAACAGCTTGCAAACTTCAAACTCACATGACCCACTTTTTACATGACCTAGACATCATCAAGATAAACATTCAGAACAATTTTCACAATGATGAGTATATATTTTGGTTCTTAGAGCAAAAAACAAGATTTGACCTAGTGACCTAGTTTTAGACCTCGAATGACCCACTTTTCACATCACCAATAAATCATCGGGATAAACATTCTGGAAATTTTCACAATGATATAGTAAATATTTTGGTTCTTAGAGCAAATTCAAAATTTAACCTAGTGACCTAGTTTTTAACCTCAAATGACCTGCTATTCATATCACCAAGATATCATCAAGATAAACATTCTGAATTTTCACAATGATTGAGTAAATATTTTTGTTCTTAGAGGAAAAACAAAATTTAACCTAGTGACCTAGTTTCTAACCTCACATGACCTACTTTTAAAATGACTGAGAGTTTGTTAAGATAAACATTCTGAACAATTTCACAATGATTGAGTAAATATTTTGGTTCTTACAGGAAAAACAAGATTTGACCTAGTGACCTAGTTTCTGACCTCACATGACCCACTTTTAAAATGACCCAGATTTCATCAAGATAAACATTCTGAACAATATTCACAATGTTTAAGTATATATTTCCGTTCTTAAAGCAAAACCAAGATTTGACCCAATGACCTAGTTTTTTACCTTACATGACCAACACTTTGTACATAACCTAGATATCAAGATAAGTATTTAGGATAGTTTTGACAAAGTTTTGGGGCAAAATTGGTATCTCTAGAGCAAAAGGAAGGATCTGTAATATTTGACCTTGTGACATAGTTTTTGACCTTGCATGACCCTCCTTCGATCAAGACACAGATATCATAACGATAAACATTTAGAACAATTTTGACAAAGTTTGGACCAAGAATTGGCACTTCCAGAGCAAAAGGAAGGATTTCACAAGATTTGACATCATGACCTAGTTAATGACCCACTTCTTGACATAGCCTAGATATCATCAAGATAAACATTCAGGACAATTTTGACAAAGTTTGTGCCAAAATTGGCACTTATAGAGTAAAAAGATGGATTTTACAATATTTGACCTAGTGACCTAGTTTTTGACCTGGCTTGACCTATTTTTTATCATGACCTAGATATCATCAAGACAAATATTCTGAATAATTTTCACAACAATTGAGCAACAAATGTGGCCCCTAGAGCAAAACGAAGATTTGACCTATTGACCTACTTTTTGACCCCATTATGACCCCGATTCAAATTCTTTGAAGTATTTTGAAAAAGCATGACCCATAGATCATATGTGTGAAATATGATTGAATTCTGCCCAGTACTTTAGGAGGAGAAGATTTTTTTGTGAAAAGTTGACGGATGGACAATTAGACAGATAGACAGACGCCGGACAACAGACCGATCACAATACCTCACCTCGAGCACTTTGTGCTCAGGTGAGCTAATAAAGGGGGACCGAGGATATTTCCTTTTTATATACTAGAAACTATGCTTACAAAATACTTACAAAGTTAGTTTCTGTGATGTTAGTCTTCAGTCGTCTGAGTTCAAGATCAAGTGTCAGGGAGACTTTCACCTCCGGGTTAAACCTGGCCTGGTCGACTATATCTCTGTTTACCATGTCCTCAACATACCTGGAATATACAGTAGGGGGAAAACATTCTCAAATATCCATGTTGAAATGATATAATAGTGTACAAGATACCATGCTAATTTACATTTCGGATTGTCCACTTAGGTAATGCAGTAATTAAGGTAGAAAACCCGTAATGTGGCCATTTTGAGATTCATAAAACATCGGATTCTTTCCACCGTCTCCGTTACGTATCCCAACTTATTCCTGTGCGGTCATAAAAATTCGGCGGTAGAAAGTTCCACCGCAAAATGTTTTTGACCCGAGCCAAACACTCCAACGTCGCGCAAATTTCATTAGGGGTGGGCTACCTTAACGGCGTCGGTGAAAGTCTTTAACAAAAGAGAGTGCATAAACCTTCCCTGTTTTCTTCTATGAAGAAATGATTCAGATAAAGTAAGAATACCAGTAATAATCTTGGAAGTTTTGAGTTACTCTTTCCCAAACAAGACCTGGTTTTGACGTCCCTGAGAAATAGGGCTTAGGAAAACATTGAAGCAAAAGAAGAAAATGCTGATAATCAGCATTTTCTCCTTTTGCCTCTATATTTTCTGTGCTATATTTTACACAAATCATAGCTATATCAGCACCCATTTGATTGTCTGCAGCTGCTTTCAAATTGAACCATCCACAAATTTTGCTGTTTAGGAAAGGGTTAAGGATTTTGATTTTGTTTGGCTGATGTAAACCATTTTTAGGTGGTGCTTCTTCTGCAAATGAACCATCAAGGTACCGTAAATGACATGGTACCAAAAAGGTATTGTTTAACCGAAGTAAACTTGCGCTCATTATTATCAATATTGCAGATGAATACGTTTGTTTATAAATATTCACAGCGCACGGTCACTTCGGTTTGACAATATACAGTATAATTTATTACGATACATTCATTTTCTCTTGAGCAGCAGATTTGAATTTGAACCAGACTAATATTTAGTATTGCCAGAAAAGATTAACTTAAGTACAAAAATTCAATTTCTATAGCAGGAAGTTTTTGCTGCAGTTTGCATCTCGATGTAAGACACTTTTTATTTATGTAGGATGATGAAGATCCAGCGTGTAACCTCATCGGTTACACATAAATGTTGGGTTTTCCATTTGTTTGATGCCATCAAATCACTGGGAACATGCAGAGTTACCACCTTAGAGAAATACATTAATTTTATACAGTTTTTCTCAATTTGCGTTAGAATAGAGGAATATTAACTGACATCCATCGTAAATTTTTATATTTGGTAAAGGGTGAATCAGTATCTGATATTAGTTCCACAGATATCAGATAAATTAACAATAATTGTCTTTTTTTAAATGATGCAGAACATTTGGAATAATATTCTAACACTATAAATATCAGCAATACTCATAAAACAAACACACCATATTCAATGGAGGGAATTTCTGCCATCTTTTAAATTTGTTTTCCCCAATTTCTGGAGCCAAAAGATTAATTTTCAATCTATCTCAATCATGTTATTGCTCTAGTAATTCAAACATTTATGAATTTTATTGTATCATCAGGATTTAGCCTTTTCCCAAACAAAGCCCTGTTTTGACATTAGTTTAGATATCCTGGGAAAAGACCAAGATGCTGATAATCAGCATTTTTCATTTTTCCCTCCAGGTTTTCTAAACTATCAAATCTATATTTCATGTTTTCGGTGAAATTAATTTTGTCCTCTGCAAAACTTTTGAGTTTAGACCACCCTTACTTTTTTCGCTTGAGAAATGGTTGAACAGTTATGGTGTAGAATGAGGCATTTTGCTATTAAAATGGCGGATATCATCAATAGGGAAAATTATTAAGAATTTACCTCTCGGCACTTGAAATTATTTTGGAGGCTTATTTTTCAATTAAGATGGTGGATCTAGGTTTTTGTCATTTTCTTCTAGTATTTTCTGTCTTGTCAAAATTCAAAGGGCTTTAAAGGTGAGGAGAACCGAAATTGTTTGGAAAAGATTATGCTACACTAATTCATGATGTTGCTATCAGTTTTTAATAAGTCTACAACTTTAAAGCCAGACAGAGAAGCATATCCCCCCCCCCCCTTTTCAACAAAAACCTTGTAACTGCAGCTTAAAACAAGCTGCAATTATGGAGGTTTTTGTTGAAAAGCGACAATATATAGTGACTTCAGCTTTCTTGTTGTTGTCTGGTAATTCATACGAGTTCGTGAATTTGATCAGACATGTTATCCTGTTACTTACAGATTCAGGTGTACTAAATATCATCGCTTTTCAACGAAAACCTCGTATCTGCAGCTTGTTTAAGCGCAGCAGTTACCAGGTTTTCCTTGAAAAGCAGTGATATGCAAAACGGAACTGGTTTAGTTTAGTTTATTGGGGTTTTACGCTGTTTTCAACTACTAAGGTCATATCCCGGCGGCTGGAGCAACTAACCATGGATTCCTGTCGTTTCTCATACCAGTACTACCACAACACCATTACCGAGCCTCCAGCTGCTCCCCCACATAGGTTTACGATATCAAACCATTGATGGGTGACATTATTGTCAGTAAGGGTATTTGCCGCGGCCTGGTATCGAACCCGGGACCCGCTACCAACTGCGCCATGGCCGCCGCTCGAAAACAGAATTGGACAAGTAAGAATTTCCTCTTGCAGTAAGATAAAGGTTTGAGGAAATGCCAGGCTTCAAGGCTGTAATTAAAACTTGGAAGAGAGTAGCAATTTTTTAATGATTTTTCTCTAATTTATTTCCAGCCTGCTTGGGTTCCATTATTTTCAGCATCCTTTTGGAATCTTTTTTGGCATCAGGAAAATTTCCTCTTCAATTTTGTATACATTTATATATCTGCAAGTTTCTTAAACGTTAGCTGTTTTAATCCATTGCTGCACAGTGACGCCTTTTGACTCCTTCACAAGAAAATGCTTGGGAAAATATTTTGGAAAATGAAGAAATTGCTTGTGACAAATTTTCTAACCCAAAATAGAAAGATTTTTAATATTTCATCAACTTGAAATTGTTGTCTGCAACGTCTCTCAAATTGGAACAGTCCAAATTTTGTCGTCTGGTAACGGGTTAATCCATTTCCAAACAAGACATGGAATACTATAAAATGTCAAAGAAATGGAAAACTATCAAATATCATGCATTCTGATAATTAACCCATTACCAGACGACAAAATTTTAGGCTGGTCCAAATTGAAAGATGCTTCAGACGACAATTTCAAGTTGATGAAATTTTAAGAATGTTTCCATTTTGGGTTGGAAAACATCTTGGAAAATGAAGAAATTGCTTGTCACAAGCAATTTCTTCTTTTTCCACAATGTTTTCCCAACCCTTTTCTAGAGAGAGTCAAAAGGTGTCACTGTGCAGTAATGGGTTAAGTCTTTCCAAAACAATACAATTTTAGGGTGGTCCAATTCGAAAGCTGCAGTAGATGACAGAATACATGTTGCTAAAGATTATTACATGTACAATATAGCAAAGTAAATATTGAGACAAAAGAAGAAAATGCTGATTATCAGCATTTCCTTCTTTTGCCTTAATCTTTTTCCAGTCCTTTTCCATTCAGGACGTCAAAACCAGGTCTTGTTTGTGAAAGGGATATGTACATCAGGTGCATAGCTGGCCCAATTAAAATGAAGTGTACTCAAAACTGATGCCTTGGGCATCTGCGGAGGCTCAAAACTCCGATGGGGGAGGGTGCTGGAGGGGTTATCCCCCTCCTGCAGGGGGTATGGGGGTTCTTCCCCAGGTAATTTTTTAAATTCAGACGGTCATTGGTTGCTTCTGGTGGGTATTTGGCTTGTATTTTACTGACAACCCAGGTGCTCATTTCATGGGAAACAAAAACAAAAATTCTCTTACGAGTGGAGCATTTTTAAGTTTTTTTACGATGTGTATAGACAGCGAGATTTGACCCGGCAGAGCAGACCAAGCGGAAAGGTCAACAGACTTATCGTCCAGGGGTGATAGGTATGCCGGAACCCCTCGTGATTTGCTGAACACTTAACTTGCTTCGCTATTTACAGCTAATAACCATATTATTCAACGACTTAACAGTATGGCACGTGCATACATTTGTCGCGTCGTCTTAAAATGGTAATTGGTGAACTGAATATGCAAAAATACCGATCCTGGTCAGCCTGTGCAATCTGTACGGTATCACTAGGATGTGAACAGTATTTAAATATTTTCATTTTTTGGAGATTACGCCTATTTTAATGATTATCTTTACTGAAAATTTCGATCCAAATGGACCACGGTAGCTAAGCATTTTTATTTGACTAGATTGGATAATATCTTATTTTCACATGGTGGCACAATGTTGTATAACGGATACAGTGCACACTTTTACGTTAATTAACGACGGACCATTCCCATCTAAACTGGACAATAAACTTTTCCACTTTTGTGTACAGTTAAGGTCACTCTGCCGGGTCAATTATTTTCCTCTATACACAACTGCATTTTTGCGTATGGGTTGCTACACCCTTGTACATTATATAGCAGGAAAAGTATGACATATGATGTAAAAATTGATCACAGTCATTATATCCCACCATGCAGGAACATATTGTAATTGTTACTGTGTAATATGAAACACATATTAAATAGCTGATCAATCAGGTTATATGAAACTTTACAGATCTTTGTATTTATGTTGGCATCTTTTTTTCTGAATACAGCATAATCAGTTAGTTCTTAGTATACATATGGTAACTTTCTCTCCAAACAACAGAAACTGTTATTATAATATGCTAACTATCCATAATATGTTGTCTGTAGCAGCTTTCAAAATCTCGTCTGATACCAGTGAAAGCAGGAAAAGCTTATAGCAGAATATTGTCACTTTTCAACAAAAACCTTGTTACTGCAGCTTGTTTTAAGCTGCAGTTACAAGGTTTTTGATGAAAAGTGACAATATTACAGAGATCTATGTATAATAGCTATGAGAAAGTATTGCAAAACCTGTCCTGCTGTGCAGATTGAGGCATGTTTTATCAATCATATAGGCTACATTCACTTTTCTAACCTAGATTGCACATCTGCGTAGAAAGATATACGCGGGCTGACTTCACAAACACTTACTAGCAGTAATGCGTAAATCATGAGATGAAAAAAATTGTTATCATGATGCATTCTACTTTAGCCGGGCCGCGACCATGGCGCAGTTGTTAGCGTATCTGCCTCTCATTCGAGATGTCCCGGGCTTGATACCCGGTCACGGCAAATGCCCTTACTGACAATAATGTTACCCATCAATGGTTTGATATTGTGAACCTATGTGGGGGAGCAGCTGGAGGCTCGGTAATGGTGTTGTGGTAGTACTGGTTTGAGAAACGACAGGAATCTATGGTTAGGTGCTCCAGCCGCATGACCTTAGTAGTTGAAAACGGCGTAAAATCCCAATAAACCAAACAAAATCTACTTTAGCCTCATAGAAAAATGAATACTCATCTTAAATGTTCGTTTTTCAATCTTTTCAAGTTAAATTGTCAATAGAGACAAAGTTATCAGATTCCACTTAAACATGAATAACGAGCTGTGAGAATCACTCTATTGTAATATTTACAATACACGGTGTCTGGTAGAACAATTGGCTTGTCTGATGCCCTATACTCTTCAATATTTCTAACGTTTAATTCTAGTCTTTTATACATAATTTAACCCATTACCAAACGACAAAATTTTAGACTTGTCCAAATTCAAAGATGTTGCAGATGACAATTTTAAGGGAATGAAATTTTAAGATTTGGTCTTTTTGTGAAGAAAACATTGTGGAAAATGAAGAAATTGCTTGTCATAAGCAATTTCTTCATCTTCCACAAAATTCCACAGCCATTATCTTTTGGGGAGCCAAAATGAGTCTTTGTGTGGTAATGGGTTAAAGGAAACAATTATTGGCCACAACGCAACTATCTGTAGTTGTTTATATGTCTGTCTGTCTGTCTGTCTGTCAGTATGTAACGTCTGTTATGCCTATTCTTATAAAATCGTTATATAAAATCGTCATATAAAGTGTTTATTGCATAGGCAGGCCAATTCATTTTGTTATAGTGTAAAATTTCTTTTATTCAATTTCAGAGTAAAATGTTTTGCAAAAGCCTGCAGGACCTCTGATATCCTTGCATGCAGTATATGCACAGATATTTTCACATTATAAACCCATGCATTTCTAAAATAATATTCATAATTCATTCTCTTGTTAATGATTCAACTATGCCACCCATGAGGGTAAAAGTGTTATTATTCACATCAAACGCGGGGTATCAATGAACTCTCAATAACCGTTTTGAGAAACTGTACGCCAAATATGATAAGGAAAACAATTACTTTGTATGGCAACCAATTTTCTAGTTCACTGATTGTTATAGATGTCCCCAGACAAGATAACAAAATATGACATGCTAACCCTTTCCCAAAGGACAAAATTTTTAGGGTAATCCGATTTGAAAGTAGCTGTAGACGACAAAATTGAAGTTAAAAGGGAGGTATCTGTGTGCAATATAGCACAGAAAATATTGAGACAAAAAGAGAAACTGCTGGTTATCAGCAGTTTCTTCTTTTGTCTCAATGTTTTCCAAAGTCTTTTCTATAAGGGACGTCAAAACCAGGTCTTGTTTGGGAAAAGACAAGATAACGGAAATATGACATGTTAAATGTAGTCCCTACAATGGAATATCCAGTCGAGAACAATGTAATATCGGCCTCGTTTGATACCTAAGACGGGTAGAACAAAGAGCGCTGCCAAATAGTCGTTATCTTAAACGGCCCTAATTACGATCTACCTTTGTTTCAATAGTCAGTAACATGGTTAAATGTTAACATTTATCTAATTTTTTTCCCCAAACAAGACATAGTTTTGACATCCCTAATCGAAAAGGCTTCCCAAACATTGAAGCTAAAGAAGAAATGTTGATAGTTTGATACTCGTTAATTTCTCGTTTGACACAAATATTTATTGTGTTATAATCTTTGCAACTCTCTTCTCTTTTCATCCCTTTCATTGTCAGCAGAAAAATATTAACATTAACCGAGAGAGACTTCTGCAACAGACCAATTTGATACACATGCACTAACCACATCACTCATTAAAGTTTCTCCTACAATTTTGTGGTTCATTCTTAACTTACCACAAACAAAAGTACAACAATCATCATACTCATATTTGTGAGCTATTTTAGCCCATTCAAAACCAGCAGAGATTTACACATGCGCGGATCCAGAGACCCCCCCTTGAATTTAGCGAAAAAAGGGGTTATCAAAAAGATTGCTGGTTATGCACCATATAAGCTGCGCCATTCGTCCCTGTGCGCCACCACAAACCATTGTTATATTTAGTCCATGGTATGACATGTATCTGCATGAATCCAGGCGTGGTCAGGGGCCTGACCCCCCTGAAATATGGCAAAAAAAGGGGTTAAAGATCGGTAACCCCACCTGGGAAAAATACCTGGATCCGCGCTTGTTTACACACCCAAATTTGGTCACCACCATTTTCTTCCTTCTCCCGTCTCTATGTTTGGGAAGGGGTTGACATTCACCAATCATTACAAGGGCCTCTACGGATAAGGCGAGAATTCTCCCTAAAAGGCTCAGCTCGATGGGTCAATTCTCAAAACTAACAAATTGAGAAACAAAATTAAGCTTTATGGTTAGGTAAACAAATAAAGGAAATAAACACCGATTTTTATGTCATTTTAAAAGCTCTATAGGTGCAGATAACTCTTGATTTTAGTACCCACCTAAATGGTTTCGTTTTCTTACACTACCGGTCAGGGCTCGAATTTCCACTAGCATACTAGCAATTTGCTAGTTAAATTTAACAAGAGGACCATGATGGTCCTATATCGCTCACCTGAACCAAAATGATAAAAGCAACACTTTTCTTCATTTCAAAAAATATTTATGACTTTAAGACTGAAAACGAACTTATGGTCAATAACATTGTGAAAATCGAACTTATCCAAGATTTCATAGTGCCCAACATTGTGTCCAAGATTTGTCTTGTTTGATAAATAATTGTAGATTCTGGAGTATAAACAAGGTCGAAAACAGCCGAAAACAGCAATTTTGTCAAATTCAAGGGCACATAACTCTCGACTTTCTAGTCAGATCAGGCTGAAAATCAAACTCATCCGAGATCTTATGATATCCAACATCGTGTCCAAGATTTGTCTTAATTGATAAATAATAGTAGATTATAGAGTGTAAACAATGTCAAAAACAGCCGAAATCGGCAATTTTATCAAATTCAAGGGCACATAACTCTCCATTTTTCATCAGATTGGACTGAAAATCAAACTTATCCAAGATCTTATGGTCTCAAACATTGTGTTCAAGTTTTGTCTTAATTGATAAATAATAGTAGATTATAGAGTGTAAACAATGTCAAAACAGCCGAAATCGGCAATTTTATCAAATTCAAGGGCACATAACTCTCACCTTTCTGGTCAGATCAGACTGAAAATCAAACTCATATGAGATCTTATGGTCTCCAACCGTGTGTCCAAAATTTGTCTTGATTGGTCAAAATTGTAGATTCTAGAGTGTAAATAAGGTCAAAAACAGTCAAAAACGGCAATTTTGTCAAATTCAAGGGCTCATAACTCTCATCTTTCTGATCAGATAAGACTGAAAATCAAACTCTTCCCAGATCTTATGATCCCCAATATTGTGTCCAAGTTTTGGATTGATTGATCAATAATTGTAGATTCTAGAGTGTAAACATCGTCGAAAACAGCCAAAAATGACAATTTTGTCAAATTCAAGGGCAAGTAACACTCGACTTTCTGATCAGATCAGACTGAAAATCATACTCATCCGAGATCTCATGGTCCCCAACATTGTGTCAAAGTTTTGTCTTGATTGATGAATAATTGTAGATTCTAGAGTGTAAACAAGGTCAAAAACAGCCGAAAATTGTAATTTTGTCAAATTCAAGGGCACATAACTCTTGTCTTTCTGGTCAGATCAGACTGAAAATCGAACTCATCCGAGATCTTATGGTCTGCAATCTTATGTTCAAGATTTGTCTTGATTGATCAATAATTGTAGATGCTAGAGTGTAAACAATGTCAAAACTAAGTATTTTTCGCATTCAAGGGCAGATAACTCCTGACTTTCTATTTCGATCTGACCCATAATCGAACTCATCCGAGATCTTATGGCCATACATGTTTTGACCAAGTTTGGTCAAGATTGGCTTATATTTGTAGATGCTACAGTGTAAACACGAAATTGTGAACGGACGGACAGACAGACGGACAGACAGACGGACGACGGACAAAAAGTGACCACAATAGCTCACCTTGAGCACTTCGTGCTCAGGTGAGCTAAAAATT